>JAEMBT020000009.1:3250241-3850241 GCA_018873245.2 Archegozetes longisetosus | reverse complement strand
ATGACTGATTCAAACTTATCTTACAGAAATGTTTCATTGAATAATACATTTGGCTAACAACTAAACTCTTCTTATCGAATGGTTCTATAGATATAGCTAGAACTGAGTATAAAAGACTTGAGATCCTTCAGTACCTCCGGACCTGAGGTCTTTTGAGGTCCAAATCCGAGTTCTAGTCGTCAATATTATTTCAGGTCCAAGTTTGAGTCTTAACAAAATGTTTCAAGTCTGGTCCTGGCCTTTAGGAAAGATCTCTGAGTGAAGATTTCATAAAATAATGATAAAAATGATGAAAATGAATACAATCTGACCCGGTTATAGTCAACTGGTCAGTGTGTAGAACATAAGTTGCCTATAAATGGGTTTGCCTATATCACAATTCTTTATATTGGATTAGTTGGTACCGAATAAATCATTTGCTAACAACCGGGTTTTCCTATAACCGAGTTGCCAATAGCTGGGTCAGACTGTATTTATTTAGTGATAAAAGTTTTAAAGTGTTTCAAATAGTGGTGTCTATGAACCCAAACACACACGCGACTTTACGCTACTACAATTAAGACAATTAATCTTTTCATAATTAATAGACACAACGGAGAATGACTTCACGTATTAAATTGTATGTGAAGTCATCCATAAAAATTATTGATATGTAATTTGGTACTTTTTATTCAAACAAAATATGTTCCAGGTCCATAAATTTAAAAGAGGTCTTATAAGAGATCCATGTTAGCATTTATGTGAGAGATCGGGGCCTAGGTCTTCAAACATGGGCCTAGGTCACGTTTAAGTCTTTCGGAGAGACCTCAAAGACCAGGACCTGCTTAGCACTAGATATAGCTTTAAGTTCAGAGCAATTGACCCCAATTTTCATCTAACAGATAGAAAATTTTGATGTTCTGAAATGAAATCTAATTTTTCCGAATTTTTCAACAAGAGATTTCTTGCAGTAAAATTTTAATTAAGTCTTCTCAATCTTTAGGAACAAATAAGTGTTTAAACCTTTTAGAGAATCCTTGAAATGGTCACTAAAAGATTAATAAATTTAATGCCTTATCTACTATATTTTAAGATATTAGTCTTCAGCAATTTAGGCATTAATAATATATTTCTTTCAAATGTTCTTCAAATTTTACATCAATTATTGTCAAATTTTGACGAAATTTCAAAGCTTTTAGTTTTGCATAGAGCGAAGTTTGAAAAGTGATTGTAAATTTTGACCAAACTTTGAGCTGAATTCAGTCAATTTTTGATCACTTATTCTTTTTAAGCAAGATCTAAATGATTTTTAATTTTCACAATATTCAATGACTGCTTTCAGAACCTGTTTCTTATCTTTAATGTTACCTTCTTCGACATCTATTTTATTAATTTTACTCATTTTCAGAATACTTTCGAAAGCTTTTATATTTATTTCATAAAGCTTTTGGGTATTTTCGCACTTAAATGCTTGTCTCAAAGAAGTGCACAAATAAAAAATTGTTATGAAAGACCAATTTTAATGTAAAGTGCATAAGTCACATAAGAGTTTTTTTAAACTTTTCAAGACTTCTAATCTCATAATCTAACCTCATAGTACAAACTTTTTTCACTTATTATAATTAATTTATTAATTTGTTTTCATGACTTATTTTGACTTCATTTTTCAGACAAAAATATTATTTTTGTTTTGATTTAATCAATTTTTTCAAACCCTGAATCCAAACTAAGAGATAAGATGTTTGAAAAAGTTTTGAAAAGTAAAAATTATGTTGTGGCTAAAGTTCAAAACTAAGTTCAGTTTATGATTGAAATTTTGTTAAGACTTTTAGAAATAAGTTTTAATTTGGGGACTTCTTTGAGACAAGCTTTAACAGATTGATTTAAGTTACTAATTTCCATAGAAGTTTGTGAATTAACTTCGATAGTATTTTGCTTAACATTAACATATTTCTGAAGCTATTTTGATATGCGCTCAATACATATTTCGTCTTCAAAAGATAGGTAACTGACAATTACTTCGCATAAATCATCACAAATACAAGCACTAAATGACTCTCGATATAAAACATCACCAAAACTTTCGTTAAAAAATGTTACTAGTTTCACAAATTTTCAACCTTTTTCTGTTCATTCTTATAGATTTCTACATATATGACTATAAATTTAAAGTGTTTTTAATTTTTTATAAAAAAAACTGTATAAAATATGTTAGTTTTAAAAAATCAAATCAAAACTATTAATGTAAAGTTAGTCTTTGTTCGAATACATAACTGTTCAAGTTCATGTTAAATAGCATATCCTTAGTATTTTTGAAATAATGTGCGATTTGATTAAAGGGATGCAAAATTCGAGAATATTTGAGGTAAACTAAACCAAAAACTTGATACTCAATATTAAGTTTTAGTCACTTAGTCTCATTGACTATTCGAGTATTTTTTGAATCTAAACCTTATGTTTGAGGCTAAAACATCAAAACACATATACTAAGACATATATACGTAAGTTTTGATTTCAGCAAATTACCCAACTCTTAGCTAATGGCAAAATAATAATAGATAAGTCTTTGACAAGTCTTATCGTCAAAAGTTTTAATAAAATAAAAACAAAAATAACATATCAATGATTTATGTATTCATACAAATGATTATTAGTATGAACTCTGATTCATATCAAACTAAAGTTTGAAGTCAAGCCAAAAGTTTGATAAAGACATCAAAAACTGGATGAGTTCTAAACTGTTAATAATTGAAACTTCCTTCAATTTAAATGTAGTGTTCAATACTTCTCTCTCTCATGATATTTAACGTAATGCTTTTCTCAAAAAATAGTGAATGACTAAAGCACTAAACAAAATACACAGGGTTTATCATAACCTTTTGTGCGAGGTACAGCAAAATCTACAAAAGATAGAAACGTAATTCAAGTTTTAAAAAATTCTTTATAATAAGCGAGATCAATAATTATAAAATTAAGTTTGCGCGGCGCATAGCCTGAAATCTTTCCAGATAAGACAATTGCAGAGGTGCAAACAATTCTGTTTCATTTTCAAGAGGTTGAAAGACTTCAATTACATGTATGATAATGCTTTACTGAGCCATTTTGAGATAGTGAAGAGACTTCTCTTGCAGTCAATGCTTCAAATAGTTTTATAACTGACTTGAAATCTGTTTCTTAAAATCTACAAAAACTATCTTTATAATGAGATTTCTAAAATTCATGTTGCATTCTACGAATTATTTACATAGATTTTCAAGTAATAAATGACCTTGATGTGAGCATTACCGAATGTTCTTGACCTAAATATTCTGCTTAAAAACATTTTGTTTTGAAAAGCATGTTTCATGTGAACACTGCCAGAGATAAGAAACTAGAAAGCTTTCTAGTCACTTTTGTCTGAGTCGTAAATAGATAAATCCTAAAGTGAAGCATTAGTAACACAAGTAAAATATTGCTCAACAAATAACTGATATTTGATCACCAGTTCTGATGATGACTTCAAATTGCTATCAATTAGTTTTCATTCAACTCTAGATAACATTTCAGGAAAATACTTCTCAGAAAAAAACTACATATTAAGCAAATTAAATGAACATCAATTTAGAAAATTGCTATCAAGTCAAGTTTTAGTGTATTACACTTTAAACAGAAACTTTTTCCTGGAAGAAAGGTATAAGTGATGGTTGTAGATGCAGTCATTTGTTTCGTTGTTCCAGTAAGCAATTTAATTTTTTATGATCAATCTCTTTTACATCAAAGTAGTAGTTGAAAAATATTCTCCTTAATCAATTATGACTTAAAGCGGATGTATGTATTTAGGGATAAGTCAGAATCAATTGACTCAATTCATTAAAAATTGCTCAATGGTTAGTAACGAAAAACAGATGTCATATGACAGTCGATAGCCTTAAGAGTGTTCATGATGTTAACTATATTTAACTAAAATATATCAGTTTAAAACTTATTAGTGAACTTGAATTGGACTTTGCTTTGAAGTCAAAATTGTATTAAGAGTTGATTTTTCGAGTGGTTTTGTTTAGGGATAGAGAAAATAATTAAAGTTTTAATAGAAAAAAATGCTTTGTAAATTGTTAATCACTCTATTAGTAGTGTTATGTGCCAAAACTTATGCTCAAAATGCACTTCAAGCCAATTGGACTACATGTGTCAGTAAGTAATCACTCAGTTTGCTATAAAACTTCAATTTTTATCTCATGTCTAAAATTCTTGAGTTCTCTTAAACTATATATTTTTTCATATATTCATCGAATTTTTAATTAATTATTCAAAGTACACGTTTAATTCTAATTTGGATTCAATTAATCAATTATTTTTGTATAACTGATTTACAACAATAGATTCAAGATCACGAACACCTATCACTTTAAAAGCAGTAGATGTGGAAGTTTATGCTACAAACTGTACGACAGATCAAACAGAATGCAAACTATATAGAGGACAGTCACCTAAACTCACTATTAAATTCAGTAATTACTTTTCAAAAACTAATTAAATATTGTTCTAAAAAAATCCACATATCTCTAATAAACTCTTATATCAGAGCCAACCAAAAGTTACAGACATATTGAGAGAGGAATTGTGGCAGATATTTACATGTCAGCACTTGGGAGAACAATCCAAGTTCCTTACGGAGCAGTTGTTGATCCATGTCTTACTATGACTAGCGATGATGATAATACCACAACTTGTCAATCGACTGGTATTATTAAGGATAAATCTTATACTTATGTTTCAGAATTCAAAGTTTTAGACGACTTTCCGCAGGTAACTAATTATAGATAATAATAGTCATGAGTAGTAAAAATTACTGACTTAAATGTTGACTAGTTTCGTCAATAAGTTAAAGCGGATACAGAAGTTTTCACAAATCATATTACAGTAATTGTCTGATATAGTGAACTTTGCAATGAATCCTCGATACAATGAGTGAGCTTACGCGGTTCAGCACACACTAGTCAGCTAATAACCTCTTTGTAGAGAACTTTAATTGTCGGTCCACAGAGATTCACTATATCGAGGTACCACTGTACTATGCTTTCATTGATTAGAAACTTTTTAAAAATCTTTTAATTTTAATTCAAGTTTAGTTGAAAATTGAAATCTATTTAACCGTATTATGTTGACTAATTCTATATTAGAATCGGGATTAATGTTAACCGGATCTAATCTCTGCTCCTTCAGGGCAGATTTTGGTTCCATAACTGCTAACTAATATTTGAATTAGTGAAAAATTTTGTGTCCAACTTTCAGGTGAGTGGAATTCGAGTGCGAGTCATGTTGAGACAGAAGCTTCGAAATCATAGAAGTCTGAGGCAATGGAGTAGACATCCGGAAATTATTATGTGCGCCGAATTACATAATGTGGCTGTAGTTTAAACTAATTTTATTATAACTATCATTATTCAAATCTAATACAACTTATTCCAGATTTTAAAGAACATATTAAATGATTAAGAAATAATTGAATCTTTCTTATGGCTCAGGTTATAATTCTTGTGTTAATAGTTTAGTAAAAGAAATTTAGTCATAATGAGAGTATTCCTAATATAATGATTGGAGTCTAGAATATTTCGTAATAAAAAATATTTATTAAAAAAGCAAAATCTTAACAATAAATAAGAATTTCAATAACATTCTTATCAGTTAATAAAGAATTAATAATTTCAATGTTCGGAAATTATTTTCGGTTAAGAAAATATCGAGTAAAGTCAATTTTTCAACCAACAAAGCATTCAACTGATCATACAGTGTAAAGCGACAACTTTGTCTTCAATGTTAGAGTTGTTTTAATTTATGATAAACTTATCATTGCTTCTCATGGGAATCTATATAAGAGATAGTTTATCAACAGTTTTGTAGCTCGAAATACAGTAATATTGACTTAAGTGCTAACAAAATATTTTGCGTCGCATAGAAGTAGACGACAATAACAATTTTCTGTTCGTTGATTAAGTACAGTCTTATAAACACTTAAATGCACATTTAAAGTTTTATTTGAGTCTAAAACAATTTATTTCGAGCTTAATTTTTTTGCTTGAATTTTCAAAAATGAACCACTTTAAACTATATGAAATTGAGACCAAAAGAGACTCATTTAGTGATCGTATTTGTGATGATTTGTGTGAAGTCTTATTGAGTTATCTCTCGTTTGAAGAGAAAATACGTTTTGAATGTGTTTCAAAACAATTTCAAAGATGTGTTTATATCAAGCAGAAAAATCTTGAAATTATCGATAGAGAAGGCAAGAACCTAAAGAATATGTTGAATAAGATATTGGTGAAGAGCGAAGATAATATAAGTGAAAGTCAAATAGATTTGATAGCATTTGAAAATGTACTAAAAAAGTGTCAATTTATTAACAAAATTATCATCAGCTATGATCTGAACGAGCATACGGATAAAGTTTTGCAATTGATTACCAAATACTGTGTTCATTTGAAGTCAATTGAATTTAACTTCAATAATGCCAGTGAAGACACTTTGATAGAGTTCGGCAAAAGTTGTGGACAAAAGTTAGAAAGTATCGAATTTCTTCAAAGAGACTTTAATAAGAGTTATAAAACTTTGTTGAAATATTGCCCAAACTTATCAACACTGACTGCAGTCAAGTTAACTGACTTTATTGCTAACGATAAGCAATTATTCATGACTAAGTTAAAGAAAATATCACTTATCTGCCTCTCGACGGAAATACTATTGTTAGATATGTTTTTCAGTCAACATAAAAATACAGTGAAAAGATTTGGTATTATTTCAGGACTTAACAATTTAGATGAACATACAATTAATATTCTGATGACAAAAATTTCTGGTTTAAAAAAAATGGAACAACTTTATTTTGAGTTCAATTTTATGAAAGGCTATAATCAATCGTTTGATAAGAATATGAAAAGAATCGCTTACGAATGCCCAAAAATAAAGCGCTTATCTATACATTCAATAATCAATAATTCAATATTTGGATCTCAAATATTTCAAAGTATTAATTACTTTAATACTTTGAAATTCCTTAATCTTGATATCTATCACACTCTCTGCAATTGTGGTAACGAACAAATAGCTGTTAAGTCACTAAAAGACTGTAAAGCATTAACTAATTTAGTACTCAATTATCCCAAACTTAATGATAAGTTTTTTGAAGGCATTGATCTATATTTACCGAAATTGAAGTTTTTAAGTATTTATGCGAACAATATAACAGACAATACTTTGCATTCATTATCGAAACTTAAATATCTAACTGTTGTGAAATTCAACAGTTTAAGATTGAATCTAAAGTTTTCATCAGTTACCGATATAGGAATCTGTTATCTATCGAATAATTGTCCAGAAATCAAATCGATTCGATTTAATAGAAGACCGAATATAACACATAGAGCGATTGACGCTTTAATAGAATTGGCGTTGAGTAAACCTCGTATTTATTTCAGTCATTTCTTTGGTTCACTTGAAGAAGAAAGTAATGAAGACTTCGATAAAATATTTCTCAATAAATCTCTACCAAAGAATTTGAAAATAGACTTTTGAAATAAGTAGTTGAGAATTTTATTGTTTTAGAATAAATTACTTTGAAACTTTGAAACCTATTAATATTTCATGAAAAAAAATATTTATGCTTACTTAATGAAAATTATATTTAACTGTTGCCAGAACATAACAATTAAATTCTATAAAAAGAGTTAAGCATTGCTTAATAAGCTATTCTATGTTGAACTTTTATAATTTACCTTTGTCTTAAGCTGATTGCAGTAATAAGCGAATCTATTTTAAAATTCCCATTAATTTTAGAAGAGAAATAGCTTTTATTGCATTATCCGTTATATAGAAGAAGATATCTGAAGAGTTCAATTACCTTTAAATATGAGGTTTGAAAATCTAATTTTCTATATATATATCGACATTGTCACCAGAGAAAGTCAAAATAGTTGAAAAATATATGAAAAATAGTTTACTTACGTAATTGTGAAACAAACTCTAATGTCAATCCTTGAAATTCATTACCTAAAATCGACTCTTAATTGTTATGCAGATATGAATTCCCTGATTTTAAATCAGTTTTTCATTCTTTTAAATTAGTTTGTAAAACAGTTATCTTTAAAATGCTTTATTTTATGTTCGAAGTTCGCATTAAGTGCAAAGCTTAGAAACATTTTTTGCGCTAAGAAAAATTTTATTAAGTTATTAACTTTGAATAGGTTTTTAAACTTATGTCATGTAATGCTATCGCAGTTTATGTTGTTACACATTGCAGTTAACACGTGTTAATAGGCTTGCCACATGTCAAGATAAAATCTTGATTTTTCAAGATATTTAAACTTGATCAAGACAACAAGACAGAAGCAATATCTTGACATTAGCGGTCAAGATATCTCACTCATAAGAAAATGACTATATTCCTATATAATTTTCCAATAAAGAGGAAATATTTAATACTAAACATAAGTCGTTTTCAAGTCATTGAGCATAATACTTAGAATATTGTATGAATATGCGATGAGAAAATAAGTAATATGCTATATGAAAGATTCTTATCAGTTTTGATCCAAATGTTTATATTAAGTGAACTACGCATTAAAATTGGAATAGTAAAAAGTGCGCAATAAGACTCCTTGTATTGTTATAGCTTTTGTTAGAAAGCAATTTGCTCATTTCATAAAAGATCAGAAGCGTTTGCTTGAAGCAGCTAAATCAGATAAAAAGTATAAGCGTAAACAAAATAAGTAATTTTCAATTGTATTATTGTATTGAATACTTTATTTATCTTAAATAAATTACCAATAAATAGTCTAGATGTTTAATCAAGATTTTCAAGATATTCAGACGCTATAATCAAGATATTCGTAAATTTGACATGGCAAGCCTACGTGTTAATAGCACTCGAGTTCGATTTAAGTTTTAATTTCTATTAGTTAGCATTGGAATCAATAAATTTAAATAAGAAATTACCGCTAAATTTTCCATTGAAACATGCTGAATTTTTTTCAACATATTAATTATGAGTTAGTGTTGTAAAAAGAAAATTTCTGGAGAAACTTTCTAGAAATTTTCTATTGCACAAAATTTCTCTTGTGAGAAATTTTCTATTTCCTCAGCTCAAAATTGTTTTAATTTAAGTGATATACAACATTAGCGACTTTTAAATATTCTAAATATCACTTACTTTGGTTTTAGCATTCAAAATAATCACGACGTAGGAAAAATAGTTCCGAGAAACATTTTAGAAAGTTTCTCATCAAAAAGAAGATTTCTAGAAATTTTACATCACTATTATGAGTTGAACTTGTTTGAAGTGAATCCCAAAAAAGAAGTTAACTCGAGATAAGTCCCTTTACGTTCAGTCAATTCATATAAGTTATGTTAAAAAACTTGTAAAGAGAGTAAGTTTTTGGGTGGAGGCCTCGAGGAGAGGACCTTATTATGCCTCTGAGTGAAAGTGGATAAGTGTTAAAAAGAAGTAAAATTCTTTTAATATATGAAAACCTTTAAATATGTTTATATTTTTATATATCAATCAAATAATGAAATCACGTCTAAATATTATGTTATATTTCTTTTGTATATTTGTTATCAAATATTATTTTAAATACTTATAATTTTTTAAGAAAATAAAAGATTGGAATCAAACAAAGTCTAATATTGATATTACTAAGATTTTAATATAATATTTGTTTCAGAATTCTGGATAAATAGTTAATTTTAGTCCCCAGTTATGCGTTTAGGTTTAAGAGCTCGAACCAAACGGCATAACAAGTCTCTCAGGTCTCAAAGCGAAAACAACTCTAAGTTATCATGTAAGTAAACATGATTTAAGTATTTCACATAAGGCTAAGCCAAATATATAGTTATGACGGATGAATCTTAGCAATCCCTGCTCGGGGTGTTCCTATTGACCTATATCAATGAGTCATATTTCGTTGGTAAGGTCTCGTCAAGCTGTGTTCAACGATACCATACATGATGACCTGTGACCTCGGGTTCACCGACGGGTGACCTTTGACCTCTGACCTATTACCGCAAATTTTTACCCCATAACACATATATCGTTGGAAAGGTCTTGACATACAGAGCTCAACGATGCCAGACATGGTAACCTGTGAGCTCGAGTTTACCGACGGGTCACGTCTGACTTCAAAATACTTAACCCCCACGACATATATATCGTTGGAAAGGTCTCTTCAAACTGAATGCAATGATAACACTCATGTGATCTTGAGACCTATTCAACATAAGTTTCGATTTTCAAATAATATTATTTCCCTATAAGATCAAACAATGCTTGTATAATTTACCCTTCTGAGAAGGTATAGACATTCATAATTTTCTTTATCTACTTTCCACAGCATAAGCAATGCGGGTTTCAATATACTTTTTAGTCTTTATCATCGCTAACGGTTCTTCAGTACCAATTAATGGTGTCCTGCCCTTTTCAGGGCAACACCATAGCGATTCACAATCTTATCAGTCAGTGAAAAAAGTAACAAGTAATGTTGAATTGCCGTTTTCACGGTACTATTCAATTCCTTCCACCCCTTCGATCGTATTCAATTTACATTCTTTAATTTTATTGATTTTTGCTTTTAGTATTGGTATAATTTTATCATTCATGCTAAGACGTGCACGGTCATCTATTGAACCAGACAATTTTAACTTTTCCACCGTTTTCGACGATTTTAATGTCTAATTTTAACCAAAAGTTTCGTAATGAAAATGATGCCATTGAGTTTTGTGAATTGATGAGTTTACTTCCTAGCCAACTTTCTAATCCTAAACCATCTTGTATTAATCACCCTGATACTGAATGCATTGTTATGAAAGCTCAAAGAGAAAAATTGCATTGGATATATAGCTGTCCAATTTGTCGAAAATCTATCAGTCCTACTTCATGGACATTCTTTGAAAGTTCTAAACTTTCAATAAGAGAAACATTGAGCATTGTATTAGCATTTGTAGCTGAGCTTACTAATCAACAAGCGGTAATTGAGTGTCATGTTGAAAAAAAATACAACTTCAGATTGGTATTCCACTTGCAGAAAAGTTCAAGAGGTCATCTTATCTCAACCTGGACGTAAAATCGGAGGTCTATATGGTGAGGATGGCAAAATATTCGTCATTTTGTCGAGATCGACGAAACTCATATTTTTCATCGTAAGTACAAGCGAGGCAGAATGTTAGAAGAAGAAAAACATATTTGGGTCGTAGGTGGGACATGCAGATTAACAATAGAGGCATTCATGTTTAGAGTCCCAAATAGAACCGTTTCGGTTATTGACTGTTTAGTTAGAAACTATGTTGAGCCAGGTTCAATATTACAGTAGTTACCGATTCAGCTGCAGTTTATAAATACATTTCACTTAGGCAACATCATTTTTTGACCATTATAGTGTCAATCACAGCCTTCATTTTGTCTGTCCAGATGTTAAACAAATACACACTCAAAATATTGAAAGCCGTTGGGCACAGTTGAAAAAATATTAAACTTTATCGCTCAAACAAATACATTGATCAATTCATTTCTCAATATTTATACAAATTCGCTCATTTTAAGAATAGAAAAGAAAAGTACAGTTATGGTCAAAGATTTAAACATTTTCTGAAAGATGTTGTTAAAGTTTATCCTGGACCTGATCTTTATTTAGATAGACTAACTCTTCATCTTCCACCATTTTATCGCGCTATATTCCAGAGAGAGAGAGAGAGAGAGAGAGAGAGAGAGAGAGAGCTTACTATGGAAAGGTTCTAACATTTAAGTTAATGCTTATTAATAAAGTCATAGAGGGTGGACATTTTGAAACCAAACTTAGCCATCAGAGATAAAGCTTTCGTTATTCTCACCAAAAACAGATTAACTACTCTATACTTAAATAAAAAGGTATTAACCCATAATGTACTTTTTATCAGTTCATAAAGTAAATTACAAAAGCGTTTAAAAATTACATACTATTACAATTTATAATAATTGCTGAAAGTGTCCTCCGTTATTTTCTAAACAGAGCCTAACTCATTGAGTCATACTATAAGAAAAATTGACCAAACTTTCGGTAGTTGTTTTTTTAGTTTCATTTTCAATATTTATTTTCAAAGCATTCAATTTTTGAGGACAATTAGTGTAAGCTTGATTTCATTGTCACCATCAACTGATCCATGTCCAAAAATAATGCTAATAAAGTCATATTTATATCGGTTTTGCTTGTATTTCTGCGGAGTTTCAGGCTAATTTGGTTAAGCTTTGAAAACCACTTCCTCAGGTAGCGCTTCTTCAGCTAAAGTGGTTATAGTGACCACACAGTATGTTCGACTGTCGTGAACACAATTCTTTTTATTCATTCTTATTTTAGATTTATGTTTAAATTTAAGTTCAAATTAGGTCTTTTCGAATATTGAACTTTTCTGATAAAAACTTTCTTTAGAAAGTATGAGTAAAAAAGGTTCGATGTTCGATTGGATTCGGTTTTAAAATGTTCGCCCTGTATATTGAACTTATAAGTTATTACTAAACTTTTCAGTGCTCTTATATGTGAACCTAACGTATCGTGATTGCTGTCTCCTTTGCAAACGGTTTTAAATAGGTAACACTTAGTTACGTTTACACGTTAGGATGCGTTGAACCAATGAAAGTATGTTTACAGATGTCAATTAGTGTACAGTATAAGTCAAGCCACTCTAGAAATGCTATCAAACTTAGTGTTCAGAATACAACAGAGGCAGCACCTGACGGCCATACGTCGAAAGCTCAAACGTTTTGATGTACACGAGAAATAAAGTCCTTCCAACCATAAAATAATTTATAAGAAATTAAGACTTAAGTTTTTATCTAATCTGAGATGGTAGTATCAAAAAAGTAGAATTGACTACTACGAAAAAGGTATTTTCATGACGTATTGAAAACATAAAGCACACATCTTTTGCCAAAAAGCATGTTATCACGATAAAACAAAACATACAATTTATTAATAATGTGCATTGAGTTAATTGTCAGCCAATCACTGAAATTGATCGCAATCAAATTAAGTAATTATGATGTTAGGAATAGGTACGAAATTTGGAGATATTTCGCGCGCGCTTTAATCTTAGACTATAAAACTGTTAAAAAATGGACTGAAAGGTTTAGCCAAACAGATTATATTAAGGTTTAGCTTTTTTGAAAAGTTTTGTTAAATATAAAATCAAGTATGAGTAATGCGTGTGGTGAAATGATCAATCTGCTATAGATGTCTTTGGGTCATATACTAAATATCAGTGATATATATCTGATTTACTAATGCTTTAAATCTAGCAATTAGAATTTTTGATAAATCTGTCATATACTTTTCTATTTGGATATTTTAAAAGTATAATATGTCATAATAAAAAGTGAGATTTTAATACTCAATTTTCTTCTCATCAAATTTGATAAAGAAAAGAATATCTTTTTGATTTACTGATAGGAAAGACTATTTCTCGATTGCAAAAGACTATGGTCGGATAAGAAGAATATGCAAAAATCGAATAATTAACACAATCAATTTGTAGTAGTCCTCGTCCTTCGCCAACCATATTCAGGAAAAATCCAAAAGTGACAGAAGGAGTAGTTATGAATTTTTTTTCGAAAATTTTATTGAAGGGTCTATGGGCCAAAAGTGAATTTTAAAAAGTAATTTAACCACTTTGCCCACTTCCAAACTTAATGTAATTTTCAAGTATTATAGGCACTAGTTAAAAGACATTTTTCACAAAGTATCAAAGTGGTACAAGAGTAACTAGGAGAGGTTTCGAGCGGTCAAAAAATTTATCATTACGAATTTCTTATTTCGTCAGTACCATCTACTGAAACATGATAAAATAATTAGGTTCGCCACTAATTACGTTATACGGCTATAAACAGTCCTTATTTATGAATATATTCAGTTATTAATAAACGATTTCAAAATGATCTACGAATTTATAGCTGTCTATAAACTTAGTTTAACTTTGCTCAAAATTAAGACGTAATTTACGTAAGATCTATGGGACCCAAAACATTAGAGTTAAAAGATAAATATGATATTAAAATTTTTAAAAATCCGTTTACATAATGGTCAAAGTGCATATAAGTAAACCTGCAGGTACAGTGAGCACTTCGGAACTGACACTGACCAGTATGCGAGCGGTTCCGGCACAGTAAGAACATCCGACCTGACTACTGTGCAGCATGCGATCGGGTCAAAAATTAAATGAATTAGATGTGGCCGCCGAAAAGACCGATGCAAAAGGCGAAAGAGAATGTATGAACATGATTCAGCATCTCGGAATTTCCTAATAGATACAAAATAAGGAACCGTAATGATAATTTTTTTGACCGCTCGAAACGCCACCTAGTTACTCTTGTACCACTTTGAAAATTACATTAAGTTTGGAGGCGGGCAAAGGGATTAAATTACTTTTTGAAATTCACTTTCTGCCCATAGACCCTTCAATAAAATTTTTCGAAAAATTCATAACTGCTCCTTCTGTCACTTTTGGCTTTTTTCCTGAATATGGTTGGCGAGGGACGAGGATTACTACAAATTAATTGTGTTAATTATTCGATTTAAGCACATTCTTCTTATCCGATCATAGTCCTTTATAGAAAATTTGTTGAAAAACAACTCGGGGACCTTAACTCATGGATTACATGACATTAGCGCGCAAACGAGACTACCGCGCGGTAGTATGGTTTGCGAGGTATTTATTTTACGCGTTAATGGAGTTAGCGCGGTAGTGTCGTGCTAGCAACTCATGATTATCTTAAAGTTTCATCACATTTTTAACGTGTTATTAGTCTCTAATTCTAATTAATTACAATATATTAAACCGAGTTTTTCATTTATTTATTTGATTGCAGGCATTAATTAATAAATATCTAAAACTTGCTTACTCATGAAAACAAACTTTAATTTTCCTTTTTTAAACACTCTTAAAATTTTAATTCAAATATAACAAAATATTAACAAATATTGATTTGAGTTCTACTTTCAAGTTTTATATTTTAATATTAGAGAGAATTTATTGCATTTAAATTGTCAGAAGAGCTTATATTCAATAGTTAAGATACTTTATATATTAACCTTATTTTTTTTAAAACTTAACAATACTTTGATAAGCACTCAATAAGATGTTAGTAGAATTGTTTAAGAAATTTACTTACTGATACAGTAGCATTTTTGTATAGTTAAGCTTCTTATAGTTCAGCGTCGTTATAGTGAATGTGAAATATTTGTCTGTAAGACTTCACTATATTAAGGTTTAACTGTAGTAAATAGTTATTAAATTTAAACTCATTCAAACTGTAAACCGAATTTCGAGATTCAGCTGTTGATCATATAATCAAAACTCAATCTATTCGTAAATAAAATATGTTGTTGAAAATAAATATTAAAATTCGTAGTTTCTGAAGATACAGAAGCTCTCAGTATTGTATCGAAAGTACTTTATAAATTATTCTTACCGTCTTACCGGGCTTTATATAACATGTCACAATATCTCAAGAGAAGCAATTTTATAAAAGTATAATAAAAACTGCTTATTTCATGTAATTATATCTAGAGGTATAGTACACACGTACTATAACATGTACTAATAGCTTAGATCACACCTATTACCAAAAAACATAAGTAAATAATAGAAAATATGTAATGTTTTAGCTTTTAATAATCGCTTATAATTACAAATATTAAACAATCAAGCTTTAACTTTAAAATACATTAATCTAGAGCTTCGCAATCGTTTAGTTCATTGATATCTTGAGTTGTTTCAATTTCCATCTCTTCTTCAGCATCAGTCAAACCTGTAGGTTCACTTTCTTCGTCATCGCCGGTATACCAGAAGTAAAGATTCTCAGAAGTTTACGGTTATATTCGTTCTCATTACGTACTCCATTAAGTGTTATACCAGATGATATAAAAGCGTTTTTAATCAAATCAGCATCAATTTCGCGCCAAACCTGTCCAACCCACTCGACAATCATATCATAAGTAACTTTAGGTCTTACTTTTGTAAGCTTTAACTTGTCTGCCTCTGACATCCAATTACTCCACAAATTGCAAAATTTAGTCTTAACTGTCCGATTGATAGCAACATCAAGTGGTTGAATCAAAGGTGTCATACCACCAGGTATTACACTTATTTCAGTTCCGTAATGTCGTCGAAAGTTTGTCTTAACTTTGGGTGTCATATGAGCTCTCGCAGAATCATATATCAATAAAGTCTGATGCGTTCCATTATTAACAGCGTTACCGAAAAACCCATTCGGTCTATTCTTCCATATGCTTGACATCCATTTGATCATTAAATCCTCGGTCATTGATCCACCTTTTGTCGCCTCAACTTTAACATTCTTTGGCCATTTAATACCTTTTCCCGGTTTCGGTGCTTTTTTCAAACTTTTAAATATAATCATTGCATCACATTTCTTACCGTCAGCTAAAACGCACAAAACAAGAGAAAATCGTAATTTTTCTTTTCCTGTAGTTTTGATTTTTACAGTATGGACTCCTTTAAAATCATAAGTAGACTTTGACGGTGCATCGAAATAGAGTGCCATTTCGTCCATACTAGCTATAAATAGTTGACGCTCACTATTTTCTTGTCGATTATTATTTACCCACTCGTCGTTATAGTTGAAAAAACTATCCGCAAGTTCTCGCATTTTCTGGTATTTTCTGTCCAATACTTGTTCCTCGTCTTAATACCACTTTATTTCTGCGTTTAAAGGCATAACGCCATCCATTTGATGCTTTGAATTTAATTTGACTCTCAATAGGGAGATTTTTGTTGATCTCATCTCTTGATTCAATACCAAATTTATAGATCTCTTCGTCATTAACTTGTAATCCTGCCTCTCTGTGTTCTTTAATTTTTTGTGCTGTCATTAAATCTATTTCAGGGTATTTAGCAAAATAAACCCCTTTATCTCTTCTCATAGCACGTCTTCTTTTAACACTAACTGAGCGGTCATCTTTCATTTGTCTTAATTTCGACTCATGTTTTAGCCATAATATAAACAATTGACGACTGACATGCTTTCCAAGAACACGTTTTGAATTTTTCGACGCTAAATATTTATTGTTTGACATCTCATTTCGCAAGTAATCGATTGCTTTCAGCTTGAATATAATTGTAAACGAAGATCGTTTTTGAGTTTGAGAGCTACTACTAGTTTGTGCTGAGTTTGTCATATCTTCTGACTGTGCTTCAGTCACTTCTTCATCATTACTTGTCGTTTCATTACTTATTACTATAGTTTTAATACTTTATTAGTTATATTTTAATTGAAAATAAATTTCTTTACGTTACCTGATATATGATCATTATTTTGTGATGATATGTCATCTAAATTATCTGATAATGATTCAAAATCCATATTAATTTCCCTTTCATTCAGAGGATTAGAGTAAACAACTATTGTTTCTGTCATTTTACGATAATGATTTTTAGCTGCAACTTTTACTGATTTTACACTTTAGTTTGAACTTTAAAAACTAAGTTTACAGTCTGCAAACTTTTGCGTTTATGTGTCGATATATATATATATATATATATATGTAACTATACCTCGAGGGTTTCATATTATTTAGTCTGATGTTGAAATTTCTACTGTATTATTGCATGTAACAATACCTCGTGGTCTAATTACAGGTACGGTCTCTTGAAACATTGTGACATGTCATTGGAGGTCCGGTAAGACGGTAACTATTTTAATACTTTTAAAGTAATTAATTAAGGGATTCATCAAACAGAGCCATCTTATCATTTAATTAATAGATTATGAAAATTTTCTTCGAATTTAATTGACAAGATTTTTGAACTTATTTAGAATCGATTAGAATTAAAAGTTTAAGAGGAATGAGGGCTCAACTAATTATTTATTAGATAAAAAAAATTAATCATAACTGAATTTTAATGCATTTTAATCTATTGAGCATAAAATTATTTTCTATTACATAAAGTTTATATAAATTACAATCGATTTTTTCGTACGCGTTCAAATTTAATTAAATTATGACTCCCTCATCATTTGAAGATATGTTTTTAACTCAGACATATCATTGATAATCTAATCCCTCATATCTTATATATAAATTTTGCATTTCGTAAAATTTTATAATGCTTTCATAAGTACTTAGTTAAGATTATTATCTTAATAATGCAGTAATACCTCTGTAAAGTGAAGTTCCTTATAGTCAAATAAACTAATGAAAGGTCGCGGATTCTGAAGATACAAAAACTCCATTTCTCAGGATTGTATCAAAAGTATTTGATAACTTATTTTTTAATGTTCTAATACTTCTAAAAGTAATTATATTAAAGGGCCTATCAAACAGAAAAATCTCGTCATTTAATTAATAAATTATGGGTATATTAGAATTACAAATTCTTAAACTAAAAACTCGAGAGAAATGAGGGCTCAAATAATTATTCATTAAGTCAAATATACTAATCATGGGTGCATTTTAATAATTTTATTGAGCAAATAATTGTATGTTGCTTGCAGTAAACGGAAAATTTGTTCTCAAAACCTTTTTATTTCACAATGAACATAAAAATTGTATTTAATCTCCTACTCATTAAATTATTCATTTCAACATTGATATCTGTTGCTGATTGTTTTGAACTATTTAGTAATGATCCTGATATTGATCGCAACTCGGTATTAATTTAAAACATGATTATGTTAATTATACTTAAAATTATAACTATCTTTTAAGTCTGAATTAATAGAATCACGTGGATTTATATCACAAACACATGATGTAATAACAGAAGATGGATATATAATAACGATATTCCGTATAATAAATCCCCATCTGAAAAAATCCTCCGGACTATACCCAGTCTTTTTGCAACACGGACTCATTCAAAATTCCGACATGTGGCTTATTACAAGTCCTGGCATCATAGAAAGTGATGGCATTTACGTTGAAGATAATACATTAGTCAATAATTGTTCTTCAATTGATTCTTATGGACGAACATTAGCTTTCGTATTGTCTGCGTGTGGCTATGATGTGTGGTTAGGAAATATCAGAGGAAATAAGTATACATCACACTTATTTCTTGATCCAAATAGAGGTCTGAGAAGGGAATAAGATTTTGGTAGGAAAAATTTTGTAAAATTTACATCATTCCTTAGACAAGAAGTTTTGGTCATTCACTATGGATCACTTGAGTGCTTATGACTTAACAGCAATGATTCAATATGTTTTGAAAAATACAAATAGCGGTAAAACTTATTCAAATTTTGGTAATTCAGCAAAAATTGTTATGAAATAATTAATATCACAGAAACAATTGGATACATTGGTCACTCGATGGGAAATGCAGTGATTTTTCAATTATTATCAGCACAAACAAAATATTCTAAACTAATCAAACCTTTCATATCTCTGGGCACTTTTGCATATCTTTCACACATTAAATCTCCTTTACTTAGATTCATTGCATTACTCGAGCCGTTATTGAGGTTAATAGAATTTTAAAATTTCACTTCAGATCAAATTAAAACTATTTTTCAGTTCTGTAGTCAAACCTGTTCCAGCACTCGGCCCGCTCAATATCTTGATCGGAAGATATTTTTGTGGTAACTCTTTATTCACAGAATTATGCGCTTTATTCCAATTTCTATTTGGTGGTTTTGATTATCCAAATCTCAATATTGTAAGAATTAGTTTATTACTTATATGATTTCTAGTGTTAAAGCGAGAATTTTCAAATAAAATGTAATCTTTTTCAGACACTTATTCCTCGTCTATTTGCTCGCTTTCCGGACAGCGCTTCATCGCTAGCTTTAGCCCAGGCAGGACAGCGTGTTAATAAAGGAAACTTTGCTTATTATGATTATGGAGTAGAGAAAAATCTAAAAATTTATGGACAAACAGAACCACCAATTTATAACTTATCAAAGATTGATTCAAAATATATTGTTATAATGTCAGGTCTGAATGATTATATCTCTGACCAAATAGATATTGACTTACTAAGAAATCAATTAAGAGGTGATAATAGATTGAATTTTAGTTTGGATATAACGACTAAGAGTTGATAAAAATGTTTCTTTTTCAGTTCCCCTGTATGATGACTATACTGTTCCATTTAATCTTTGGGCGCATACAGACTTTCTCTTCGCTAACAGTGTTGGTAAATATATAAACTCACGCATTTTAAAAATTCTTGATTCACTCAAATTATTATGGAACTGATTTCGAATATGACTAGAGATGAATTACATTCAAAAGGAGAGTGTTTTCAATTTTTCTAATTTATATTAAACTTAAAATGATAAGAATGATTTAATTTGGCTAAATATGAGTTTTAGAAACTTTAAAATTACTGTTACGTAAGTCTCAAAATAAGTATATTTAAAACATAAAGTGTTATGAAAGAGCAAAAAATTTTCTAATTTAAAAATGCATTTTTTCACCACTTTTGTATTATGAATAATAATTAGTTGTCACTGGATTTTATAATCAAAATATAAATTCAATTTAAATTTTTATTTGTTATGAGTTTTCATGTTTTTTCAATTACGATGATTATACGAATTTAATTCAAATTGGTCATTTGCAAAGCTAGACTTACGCAAACCAACTTTTTCTTTAGTTTACCTCATTTTTTCTTACTATATGATTGTTCTAAAAATGCAAAGCTTCATGAAGTTGTTCGTAAGTGACAATTTCGATGTAAGTATTAATAATAAAATGCATCTCTGATCACAAGACGTCAATCAGAAAGTCGCGACAACATTCAAATTGAATATTATACTAATCAAGACAAGACTTAAAAATCTTACTTTAAATAATAATCAAACCATAGGACGAATGCAAATCAGTCAGACCTGTAAATTAGTATTTTTGTATTTTATCTCTAAGAAGAGCTCTTCATATGAGTGATACTAAGACTGAATTGGGACAGTGTTTGAAATAAGGGCTTAATGTAGCGAAGGCAAAGAGTGAGAAAAGTGCGTTTGAATTATTGTTAAAACAACTAATATAAGGCGTATACTATGAGGATTGGTATCAGTTAGGCAGAATGCAATTTTTGAGCAGCAAATATCATTTAGTGAATAATCGAAAAAAAGAGATTAGAATTCAGAACATGAGCTAATATCTATATAACAAAATTGCTAATTATCTTCACGTCCACTTCATAACTTAAGGTTGAGTCATCACACGAAACAAAGATATTGCTAACAACACAACTTAAAGGCTCTAGTTAAGCTGTCACATTTTGATTTTTATGTGAACTCTCTATAAATTATGACTTATTAGTAATAATCTATTAAAAAAGCTTTACCATGCAATCGCATATACATTATTGCATTTAACACTCATCAGTGGTACTTGTTTTCTCAAGTATAGGATGGATCTACCCATTTTTGTGCGACCTAATCTTAATTAAAATATTATATGAAATATATGCAAAGTCACACAATAAAGCTTAAAATTGCCTGTCAATAATGTCATAACGCATGCATTGAATTTTCAAGAGAGTTCTGATCAAACCCAAAAAATATATTTCAGGAATATATTTTGAAATATCACGTCAATTAATGGTTGAAATAAAATGAATATCTGTATAATTGTTCTAAAAAGTATCAATCAGATAAACTTCAATGTAATAGCATTATCAATTCAAATTTATGCAAAAGATTGAAACATCTATTTTGTCAATATTTTCCTTTAATTCTGAGCTGAGTCGGTATTAGCATCTTCAGTGATGCTGCTGAAAATTTTCGAGTGTGATGTACAAGTCATTATAACTAGGGTGACCAAGCGTCCAGATTTCAGGTTAACTAGTCCAGAACCCAGAGCGAACCTCAATCGGGACACGTTTTGTCCAGATTGAAGCTGAATAAATAGAAATTTCTATCACAAATGGTTTATCTTATTAGTAATTCAGTGTATATTGATTCTAAGTTAACGTATTTTAATTTATTGAAATTGTTCGTCTTTAATTTCTTATTTTGAACTTTACAATTATGCTAAAGATAATTCAAGCCACTCAATATTGCAAAATCACAGGAGAAATATAATTAATACCACGTTTGAAGTGAGCTTTGTGCATTCATTGAGTCTGTAAGTAAATTTCAGAACTTTAAGTAAAACCTTAAGAGAACCCCTTCGATATTTTTTGTACAGATTTTGGTTCTATGAGACTTGGTTGCCCTAACTATAATTAAATATATATTTTTTCGATTAAAATCTATAAACTATTTTTACTCTGTCTTGTAGAAATTATTAAAAATATAATATAAACCTATCAATGAAAAATATACAACTTTTTTCGCTAGCGAGCGATTTGAACTGGAATTTTAAAAAACCTAGCTTACTAAAAACACACTACCAAAAGAAAATCTTAAGTAAAAAAAGTCAAAACAAGTAGAGAGCGAAGAAAGGGGCGAAATATGATTTCATTTTAAATTTTAGCAAAATATGCATTTACATCTATTTCATAATTTAAAATGATTTTCATAACAGTATATGATTTTAAGTTAGAGAAAACATGTATCTTCTTAGAATTCACGACAAGATTTTTCACTTAAACAGCATTTAACCAGCTATTGCAAAATACGCGAATATCATACATAAAAAATAAAATGAAATTCAAATTTGCAATAAACTTGTAAAGTTTAAATATTGCAAAAATTAAGGTGAAGAATAAATTTGTTATTTTTTCTTAATTATAATTATAGTTAAAACTATAAAAACTAGACTCGGAAACAGATTAGCAGTAAGTCCGTACAATACACTAAGTTTTCTTAAGCCATATCCTTTAAACATGACATCATTGCTCGCGTTAATGGCTTGTAATAGAGGGGTCAAATAAAATATGTTTCGTGAGGATCTGTCTATAGATTCAATCGGCCAAATGGCACCTGAACTAACAAATTGTGGAACTGATATAAAGCTTGCCAGTATTAGAGATACATATTCGTTATTTGCTATCGAGGATATTAGAAATCCAGTCGACAAGGAATTAATGGCATGAGATAAATATAGGACAAATAATAGTACTATTGAGCCCTCGTTTCTGCTGTTGAATATGAAGAAAGCTATGAGAAACATAAGTAATATCTGTATTAATGCTAATATTATACTAGTTATTAAATGTGATATTAAGATTAATTTGTAACTGATACCAGCAATCAATGACCTCTCAAAGAGACCATCTTTTCTTTCTAACAACAATGCGAGGGAAGATGCGATAATTGATGAAAGATATAGCGCAAATAATAGAAATCCAGATACATAGTAGTCTTTAGACAAAAGATTTTCACTAAAAGAGGTTTTCTCGATTGATATCGGATTTTGAAAAGATGCCAAACTTTTCTTGTTATAAACCATAAGTAAAAATCTTTCTAAAGATATTTGTAAAGAAGTCATGAAATAATTTCCATAAATAGCTATTGAATTGTCGAGATATAAGTGTAAACTGCTTTCATCTATAGTTTCGTTGTCTATATTGAGTGGATCTTCAATTCTGTCATCAATATCTCGAGAATAGTTTTGTTTGAAATGAACAGCTGTCGCTTCGTTATTGTGTAAGGAATTCAGTGCTGAATCAAATGCCGAATAGTTGACAGGTTTAATTATGTGTTGATCAATACTTATCAACGAAGATGGTAACAATTTTTGACTATAATATGGATCCATATCTTCATTAAAGATGGCTGCTTTAATCTATAAAGATAGTTTATTTCTCACATATAGGTTTATTATATAGTTTTTCAGGAAATTATTTCAAAAATTCTTACATATATTGTTTCTCTGCTAAATATCAGACAGAAAAATAGTGTCTGTGTGGCTGGCATTAGAAATAACGCAATACCTGGGTAACCCATTTGACTGATTTTCAGAAAATTTCTTTGAATTAAAATTAAACTGATCCAAAATACTGTTCTCCAATTCCGACCTTTGGAAATATTTTCCAACTTTTTGTCTTCAATTGGATCATAAGTCAATGAATTTAGTTCATTATTAACTAGATTTCTATTTGTTTCACAGCTTTCATCGGCATTATCATCAATCAGACAAAGTTTGAGAAATATTTTTTCTAAACTCATTTCATTATATCTTTCCATAAGAACAGAAGGTTCTTCTTCCACTAACATTTTTCCGTTTCTCATGAATGCGACTTTATTTGCATGAGTCGCTTCTTCAACATATTGTGTAACAAATAGAATAGTCAATCCCTGTTCACATTTGTTGCAAAGATATTTCCAAATATGACTGGTTGTCATCAAATCTATTCCAACAGTTGGTTCGTCAAGAATTATAAGTTTTGATTCTTTAAGTAAAGTGACCGCGAGTGAAACTATCTTTTGCTGGCCCCCTGATAATTCACTTATAAATTTATTTCCTTCAGGAATGCTCATGACTTTATCTAATTTTTGTTTTCTGTTAAACAGGAAATCTCAGTTAAAAGTTCTAAACTAGATTAAATGAGTCTGTTTTATGAAGAACTGACTTAACTTAATTATATGGAAACAGTCTCGTACTAATTGTAAAGTATTAACCCTACAGCAGTAAAACGTGGGTCAAAATGACCTAAAAGTTTATAAAAATTATTTTTTTAATTAATGTGATTTTTAATATCCAAAATATTTATAGTACTCTCAAATAAGTATTTGAGGGTCATATTAAAATATGGATTATTTATAATATTTATATTTAAATATAAATAAGTTTAAAATTAATAATATCTAAGTTTAAGCATTAAAGTTGGGTATGAAATAAGTTTTGATTTAAGGTTTGAAGCAAATTACGTCGAGATGACTATACGAATAAACTATAACTGCTTTGCACCCTATCTCTTACTTTAACACACTTTTCAAAGTGAATGGTTGGGTCAAAATGATCCAAAAATACTGAAATTCTAAATCTAAAACGCACTACTGTTTAAGACTTAAATTAGGTGAAAGAAAACGATTATTAAGTGACTATTTTCAAATGAGAAAGTTATCATATTTGAAATTGTGTTTTCGAGTAATAAAAAAGTTGCTCATTAATTAAGAAATCATAATTTGTATATTTCATTTCTTACCTTTCAATGTAATCCTGTTTAGAAATTCGAAAAATTCTGGTAAAGTAATCAAAAGTTTGATTGACAGTGAATTGTAGACATAGAGCACATCCTTGAGGCAAATAACTTATGAAACTATTAGCTAAGCCCGGTTCACGTCCTAAAACAGTAATCGAACCATTTTTAGGCTTAATTCTACCAAAAATCAGCCTTAAGAGAGTAGTCTTTCCACAACCGCTCGGACCCAGAAGTGCTTAGCATATAAATCATATAATTTATTATTCAGACAATTATATTCGTCCTAAAATCGCATCTATATGAGGAAAACGTCTGTATTATTTGACAGTATCGTGATGGCTTATAGCCAAAAACAGATGCTCATTATAGCTTAAATAAGTTGTTAATTGAACAGATCTTTTCTAATGATCTCAGTTCTCTCAATGATTAAAAGGCCAACAAACATGTCGTTGAAATATATTCGGCATATTTGAATCCTGACCCTTATCGACAACCCTGGCAACAGATAAGGTCTTATTGTCTGTCATATAGACTTCAGGCCTTTTGCGGAATATATATCTCGGAAGTTGATCTAAAAGTATGACCAGAGCTAGAGATACCCCAGGAGTTTTCATCCATTGGTCTAATTGTCTTTATTTACACATTATACTCTTTACATTCTTTTGAGAGGTTTTGTTATAACTTTGAGAAATGACAATTATAAAAGTGCTCACAGAAAATATCAATTTTACCGAAATACTGACTGATCGATACAAGTCATATATATACTTACTGTTGCAATTTTTATTAAAACTTTTACCACCAAAAGTTTTAGTTGATCAACACTTGTAGTGAGAACTTAATTTTTAATTTATACTAATAATAAAATGCCAAACGCATAAACGCTCGGTATCCCTTCAGCGGAAAGCTCATTGTGTAGCAGGGCTCGAATAAGTCCCCCGAAAGGGAGTTTGACGTACGAATATGAATGAGTAATAAAACTTAAAATAATAATTTGTTTTAGTAAGCATTTCTTACAAATAGCATTGATCTGAAGTTATTCATAAAAAATGAGAGTAAGAAGTATGAACTTTTGGGGAAAGATTCCCCAATATGTATGCATTGAAGTTTCGATTAGACGGAGGTAACTTTTAAGCATTTGAACATTTCGCAAACTATTCACTAATACTTCAAATTCAATTTCATAAATTATTTCAAATGGCTTTGATTAAATGAAATTTTTGTCTACCACATATATATTGCCATCAAAATGTGATAGATCTCCATAATAGAGAAAAATGAAAACAATGATCTTGAACTATTATCAAGCTTGAATATGATTAAAAATTTCATTTTTCTGCCTCAAGAAAAATTAAACAAATACTTTCTTACTTTATAACATAATTATCAAGTTTGCATATAATTGAAAATTTTCATTAATTGCCTCAAGAAACAATCAGATATTTTCTTATCAAAAACTTTTCAAAATATCAGTTAAATCCTAATTATGTTCTCATAAATATGAATTAGAAAAATTTTTAATTCAAGTCACATTTTCACGAAAGTAGACCATCTTTGTGGAATAACTTTGTGATGATTTCAGGTATACTCTTCTCAATAGTAATATGTTTATCAAATCTTTCACTTATACTGATATAGAAAAAAGATTCAATTCCAAGTAAAATAAATATAAAAATATTGATTGAAAATCAAGTTTAAGCACTGACTTTGAACTTTAATACCATTAAAACCATGAATTGGTCAATGATGATTAAGGGTGCAATTTGTAGGCCATTTATCTGTTTACATGAGTTTGTTGTATGTTTTTGGCCATAAATTGAAATTAAGATAATGAAAGTGTCTGAAAGGCAGGCCATCGCCGATAGAGTTGTGCATTTCTATGCAGAAATTAGTGAGAGATTGAGAGATTCTGGGTATTGTGTAAGAAAAAATATTCCGAGAGGTCAGTTCCAGCAAAAAACATCCGCGGGTTTCGCCAAATCTGGTCACGAATTGGTCGAGAAGTCGCCAGAACTCATGCAAAGAATATTAAGAAAGGCATGAAGAAAAAGCTTAGGCAGATCGGCAACCACGGGGTCTATAAACCATTTAAGTCTAAAAACTAGTCGCATATATAATCATAATTATTGTCATAAAATTTCATAATATTTTATCAATAAATTACTGAATACTTTAATTTTTAACGCAGTGCTTGAACTTGATTTCCAGCCAATATTTGATAAATATAAGAATGTGTAGTGAATCATTTAACTTACTCATCATATAATTAATGATCATTCTCAATTCTGAAGTGAATGGTAATGAATATGAAAATAAGGCTTTAGTTAGAACAACTGAAATATTATAATACAACTGATGATTACGGTTATAGTGAGACCAACGATGAAGAAAACAATATTTGTAATGAAATAGTTTTGTCTATATAGTAAAAAAATCTCATAAAAATGGAAAGAATAGTACATTTGGCAAAAATGTTAAACATATCTCAGAATCGTTGCACTGTCGAAGAGAGGGCAACAAGTTTTAGGTTCACTGTTAGCAATTGACAAAAGAGAAAGACAAATTTTAGAGTTTTTGTCAGATATTAATTTGAATTTATCATCAAAATGTATGACATCATATTTCAATATCATTAATGCATTGAGAGAGGTTTATCGGCCATGTAGCGTAAGAATTTGATATTAAAGTAAACTTTGGATTAGTCAACAGTTTTGGTTCAATTATTAATCAGCGACCCTATCGCACGTTTTTCGCCGTTTGGATTTGCAGATGCAGTTCTTTCAGAATTTGGTGAACATAAGGAATATCTCATATTGGATGTTCTTATTAATGATGGATCTATTATTGAAGGAGGGAATTGTTTAATGAAACTTATTTTGTCATTTTCTGAAGAGGAATCTCATAAAGAAGAGAATGTTAATCAAAATTTTAGTTTAGGCTCCAGTTTTTATTATTTACATATCGATATAGTGAACCGATTCAAAATATTTTTTATTTAGTTTTAGATTACAATTTATTTGACTACCAATTTCGGTGAAACTAACTTTAAACCCCGGATGCTTGTTTTAAAGTTTTATTAATTATTAACAAATAAGATTTTAAATTACCTCAACTTTGTAATTTTATTGCAGCACTCCATTATGGTTCTTATCAACTCTTGCAATTCTTATATCTACACTGTTTGTAATACTCTATTACAAGAAACCTGAAGTCGGTGTTTACTCCATAATCACTGCCATAATAGTGACTTAATTTTGGAGTAATCTCCAACACTTTTATTTGGTATCAAACCATATCTTCAAATTCTAGTTCACAGAATAAAGCTTTTGGGTGCAAATATTATGGACTTCATAAAAAGGTATGACACCATTCCTAATGTACATTGCTAACCATACTATCTAGTTATGTCATTGCCATTGCTTTAGGATTTTTAAAGAGATAAAAATTGACATTAAGTCGATTAGAAGGAAAAATATTTTTGATTCTGTCAACAGCTTTGATTATAGTTACGTACAGTCAGGCAAAACTGAAAGTGCATTAAATGCTGACGCAAAACTAAAGATGTTAAAGCCAACTCGATCTAAGGTTAGAACTAGACTATCAACTGGATTGTTATAAAAACTCTTTTTAAATTATAACTTACTAACAAGCTTACCACCTTTTGCCTGAGCCAAAACCAAACTAAAAACCTATGAGGGTCCCACCTTTGATATTTTTAAAAATTTTACCATTTTAAAAGCATCTGCTCAATTTGTGAGCTGATAATTTTTGGTGAAACCAAAGAAAGTTCAGTTTTATTGAACAGGCTAGAGAAGAGATACTAAATCCTATTTTCAGCTTTTATGGAAATAGGAATGGGGATTAGGTTGGGTATCAAATGGCTTGGTGGCAAACAAATAGTATTTAGAAAAGTCTGATACATTCTGTTTTCAATAGGTGTAAATGTTATTTAAAAGCATTTCCTCTTAATTAACTTAAGATAAATAATAATTTGTCAACATTTTCAGATGAAAGTCGGAAGCGTTTCTCTTCTAGGGTTCTACCTTAGAGATCTTTGAGACTTATGCTTTAGTCCTTAACATTTTCAAATATGATCTTGTAGTGGAAATCAGAGTCAACATTTTGAGAATGCTTTGACACAAATTGAACGAACGATTGTTGATTAACTATTTATTACAAGTATTAAACTAGATGACATATAAATTATTAAAATAATAGACACATTTGACTGAAATATTTTTAATTAATCAACCGTTGATTCTAGTTATATTAAAACAATTTTTTTATAAAATAAATCAGGATTTATGATGAAATATCAGTTATCTTCAGGAAAAGTATTCCAATATAAGCAATAATCTTTATATCGAAAAATTATAACAGTTATTTTCTTATATTAAGTTTCTATGACTATTCTTATGAAAAAATCAGAGATAACTTACTTCATATTCTCGATAATAATTAATAATAAATAGTTTCCAACAATAAAATCCAACTCTTTTCTGACCAACTCTCTCAATGAATGACATCAACTATGAATAGAAAAAATATCATGGTAGGTTACTTGAAATATTGATATATATTTACTTTTATTCTTCGATTGTTTGACAGGATTCTTAAGTTTGAAGAAATGAAACAAGTATTCAATAGTTTATATGACTTATTCGCTTCAAAATTAACTGAAGTCGCAGTGTTTATGATGAATATCTGAATAAGCACAAAGAACATCGCGGTGACAACAACAATAATTCTAATTATGAAAACCATTGTTCCGAATATAGACACATATACTAAGATACTTATGAGTACTGATGACGAAACCCAAACCCACAATAAAAATTTTGACCAATAATTACTGTTATATTCATTGATTTCTAAATAGATAGCGTTCAATAATTTGATAATCTCATGTAAGTCCAATACTATATCTTGTTTAATTTGTTCATTAACAACTTTTAGTTTACTTATCAAGTAATTACAAATTATGTAGAAATAGACAAATTGCCATAAAATAAAATTAAATATATATGTAAAGCTTATGTAAAAAATTAAACAATAAGGAATGCCTAAGATAATAAATCTTTCGATTGAAAGATTTTGACCAAATAAAGCAAGACCTACTATAGAAGACATTAGAGGGAATACTACATTTGAATAGAATCGACAAACCAGAAACGATATTTTCGATACTTTTATCATTTTGTAAACTTCTTTTTCATTTGTCAGACCAATACTTTTTGGTGAAACAAAACCAGAAATCATTTCAAATGGCTTGAGATATGATGGCTTTATTTCTTTCTTATAGTTATTGTAATGAATCATTTGGGATACGAGTGATAAAAATGTTATGAAAACTAAAACGATATTCAAATGAACTCTAAGATTCATGAAGTGAGTAAAGTAACGAGTAGATTTGAATCTTCATCAGATAATAGCAGTATGATCACAGATCTAATGATGAACTGTAAAAAAATTATGAGTACGAACACAGGATTATTAAATTTACTCCTCTTGACTGATCCAACTGGGAATAGAGACAATCCAATTCTGTATAAATGAGCTCCAGCATCCTTGATAATAATACTTTCAGGCAATAATTTGTCTGGATCGAATCTTTTATCCATAATTATTGAGTTATTTTTACTTTCTAAACAGATATTCTGATATTTTGAGCGGAATATAAGTATAAACTTCAAATGAAGTACTGAATATGAGCTGTTTCTTATGGAAAGCATATTTAATTACAAAATTTCGTGTTTTATTGCAATCAATTACTTTGCTTAAAGGTGACATCTCTCCCTCGAAAATATATATATCAGTCATTGATTAAATATTCTGGTAATGCTTAGAATGAATTTCAATTATTCATTATTCATTTTGAAAAAGTACTTTGAAAATTTATTCGCGTAATTATAGATATTTTCTACCCATAGTATATCTTATTTTGCAGTATTTTAGAAAATTTTCGATCATTTTAGCGAAGTATAAACTTAAGCTTCAAATTGTGTTATGAAAATTATTCGATTGTTTAGTAATTGTGAAAATTGATTCAATTGTCAACAATCGTGCTGTCTCATATTATAATGTTATACAAAATTTTTAGGAAACTGAATGATTTTTGGTTGTGTCAATATCGATTTATTATAGAAAATGTTAGGAATGTTCATATTGTATGTAATTGTGTTATCAATGTATGCCTCAGAAAGTAATAATCTTTAATTCGCAATGAAATTATTCATTAATTCCTTAAATTTATTCTAATTATGCAAAAAATCAAAAATACTGAATATTTGACAAAAACTTTAAAAAACGTTGGAAATAATTTATGAACTTGTTACTTAAGTTGACTATTCTCGACTATTATTGACTTATCGATTGTTCTCGATATATCATTATAATTGAAAAGTATTGTTCGAGCTATATCTGTTTAATTAAGAAAGCTACAGTCATCATATTTAAGGACCATATTATATAAAGTATTTCAAGCTTCCAAACCGAGTGCCATCGCAGGGGAAGCAAGGATGTACAAATAGTTGCACTTTGCGAATTTATTTCTAGCAATGTGATACTTGCCCTAAGTGCTTAACAGGTTGGCAGTTTACAAATCCAGTTATTAATAACAGCAAAATCAATAAAGTATCACTTACCTTATATTGGGTTGGCTAACAAGTCTTTTTCATGGGTCGAAAACAATTAATTCCACAAATTTTTGAATAGCGCTTAATACTAAAAAACAATATATTAAACGAAAGAACACACTTTAGTGATCATTTTGGTTTGCTTTTCATTCATCTTTGAAAGCCTGCAATCCTAGTATTTTTAATTGGAGATAACTACAGATGAGGCATTTTATGCTTTATGATTTCAAACAAGGTAACAAAGCATCAGACGCAGCCAAATACATTTGTACTGTTTACAGCAAAGATGCTCTTGGTGTTCGCAAGTATCAGTATTGGCTTGCCAGATTCGATTCTAGAGGTTCGGTTGGCCCCGGTCCGATCGGCCTGTTGAGTTGGATAACGACGCCCGTTCGAAACAGATCTACGTCAAACCACTCGGGAACTAGCTAAAAATCGATTGCATAATTTATTAGTTTAATGAATTTTGAATGATAAAAATTATTTCTGACAGTGAAAAAAACGAAGACCTATTAGTCACTCATTATAAGCATGCCTAGAATTTTTCTGATCTTTAAAATATAGCTTTCGCACCATATTTGAATCCCACTAATATTAGAGAAATAAATTCGGAAAATGCCACCACTTGCATACCCTTGCTTCCCTTGCGGTGGCAAATGGCTTGGGAGCTTGAAATGCTATATCATAATTTAATCCTTAATTATGATTACTGTAGCTTTTCTTATGAAACAGATACAACTATCGCAACACTTTTAAATTATACTAATAAAATGAATGTAAAACTTAATTCTATATCTCAATATCTTTAATTTTTCAAAGCCATATATCTAAGAGTATGTCGTTACTTAACAAAAACTTGAATTAACTATTCACAATAAATAAATAGTGCTTTCCAGTATATGTCACTCAGTATTATGAAACGTATTTCTGATATTTTTCTGTAGCACTCTAACTACTCAGAAATAGATATTATAACTGAAGTTACCTAAGCGCCAGGTATAAAATAATAAACGATAACTAGTGACTCAATCAATATTTATATTCATTATTTCTATGACAATAACGGAAAACCCTTTCGCTGAGTTTGCGCTATACAGTATTTTATTATACATTTTGAAAGTTTTTAACTTTTCTTACATGGATCAAATTTGAAAAACTGTCACGTATATACTATCAAATCAGGAAGTAAAGTAACTATTTTTAAATATCATATTTCACTTTAGCTCCTAAACTTCTTTAATTAGTGCAATTTTTCTTTAATTTTAGTCATCGGCCAGATACAACTTATAAATAGCTAAAAATATCGAAATATAAAGTTTGAACTGCTTTATCTCAGTTTAATGGCTAATGACACACACGAAATATACTTTCCTGTATAACAAAGATTTTTTTGGTAAGATTTCTGTTTTGGAGGCAGTTAGAGAGAAAATTCTCCGTTTGTTACTTTTATTCATCTCAGACTTAAGAAAATTGGATCAGACGGTTTGAGAATGATTTACGTACTCCACATTTGTACGATGGCTTTATTTCCTAATTTTTCTCTTATTAAATAATTATTTATGTTTATTTCATTATGAATTTAAATCGTTTCTTAAAATTATTCTTAAGAGTTTTACTGTAGTTTGGAGAAAATCTCCGTTTCGAGATTTCTCAGTCAGGGTATTACTACTGCCTCCTAAACCAAAACCTTATCGATTTTTTTATTGGAAACTAATTAACTTTTATTTTATAAAATTTATTTGTTATATGACTCATTGGGATAAGCGTTGAATATGTGTGAAACGTGTTCCAACTTATTTATCGCAATCAAAATATATAGTCCTAACAGTCGATTAAAGTGATTTATATTCATGAAAAAGTAATAATCGTTAATATATAACGAGAAAATTTGTTTACTTTTATTAAATTTATAATAATTTAAAATCAAATGTATTTTTTAAATTTTTAAACGAGTGTGAAAACTAATTCAAGAAACTGATTCATTACTGAAGACTACCTATTATTGCGTATTTCAGATCGCATTCATCTAATAATACTATATTTCATTAGAAACAGTTCGCAATAGCTCTCATTAAGCTTAGCTTATTCAAAGGTAGTATAGTTGCCGATTCATTAAATATATGAAACTACTTCAAAAGTGTACGCTAGAGAAAGTAAAACATAACGTATATAAAGTCGAGACTGAGAAAGCAATGTAACTGTACGCATAATCAGATATTACTAGGTAATAGTTCTAGTGATCATTTTTAAGAAAACTATTATTTATTAAACATAATTCATACCAAGCTGAAATCATACATTTTCAACTCTTTAATTTGACTTATGATTATTTCTGTTTGAATCTGCTTCTTATTTGAGAAATTTTGCTTGCAATTACAACTTTATTAAACATATTTTCCTTAACTTTTCACATGAAAGTTTACCTGAAAAAGCATGATATAAAAAGCCAAACGGAATATATGACAAGTTAATGTTAAGAAAACTACCCTGTATGAGTAAATGCTTAATGGGTATTAAGTTGCATTGGTCAAGGCTACTTGTACAAAAAAGCCTGTACGAATAGCTGTCAGCTATTTATATAGACTTTTCTGTGTAAATAGGTACTACCAATATTATTCATAGATGTAAAATCATTTTCCATAAAAGTATGACTATAAATGCGAATAACACCTAGATCCAGAACAGAAATTTCGACCAATAATTGTTATGATTATTTGCGAATATATAGAATTCAATTCTTTGATTACGTTATAAAAACTAGACTAGTATTGTTTTTTCAAATTTTGATTGATAGCTCTTAATCTACCTTTCAAGTATTAGCAAATTAATAAATCAATTGCAAGCAAGATAAATCAATTGACAAACAATGATTTTGTATAAGAAATGCAGAGAAATTCCTATAAATAGAATATAATTAATGCCCAAAATATCGATTTTGAGTCGATATAAGCTATTTATAAACATAATCATAATTCACTTCTATTAAGTAAAACTTTTCAAAGGTCTGTTCTTTTACGTAAAAGAAATTTGATTGATGCAAACTGGCTATAAACATTTATCAATCGATATTTTATTATAAGCATTACATTACATGATTTATAATTTATCGAATAATACAGATTTTTCACTCAAATATGTTGAATAATCAATAAATGTTTTGCCTTAAATGTAATAAAGTAATTATTTTAATAATATCAATCATTGTGATAAAGAAATCGGGATTTACGACGAAATATCAATTATCTTCAGGCAAAGCATTCCAATGAAAGCAAAGATCTTAATGTAGAAAATTAGAACAATTATTATTATCTTATTTAAAAGATCTATAATTATTTTTTAAAGAAAATTAGAGAATTTTTACTTCATATTCACGAAAATGGTTAATAGTAAATAGTTTCCAACAAGAAAATCCAACTCTTTTCTGACCAATTCTCTCAATAAATGACATCAACTATAAATTGAAAACAATTTCATATATAGTCTCGAAAGTGATAGATACTTACTTTTATTCTTCGACGGATTGGTAGGATTCTTGATCTTGATGAAACAAAACAAATATTCAATAGTTTATATGACTTATTCGCTTCAGAATTAACTGAAGTCGCAGTGTTTATGATGAATATCTTACAAAACAATACGGAGATTGAGCCGACGGCAATAAAAATTCTCGTTAGGAGAACCATTGTTCCATATATAGACGCATAAATTAAGATACTATGAGTACTGTTGACGAAACCCAAACCCAGAATAAAAATTTTGACCAATAATTGCTGTTATACTCATTGATTTCTGAATAAACAGCGTTTAATAATTTGATAATCTTATATAAGTTCAGTACTCTATTATTTTGTATGATTTGTTCATTAATAACTTTTAGTTTACTTATCAAGTAATAACAAATTATATAGAAATAAATGAATTGCCATATAATAAAGTTTAATGTATATGTATTACTTATGTAAAAAATTAAACTATAAGGAATGCCTAAAATAATAAATATTTTAACTGAAACATTTAGACCAAATAAGGCAAGGGATATTATAAAACACATTAGAGGGGATACCATATTTGAATATAATCGACAAACCAGGAACGATCTTTTCGACACTTTTATCATGTAAATTTCTTTCTCATTTGTGAGACCAATACTTTTTGGTGAAACCAAACCAGAAATCATTTCAAACGGCTTGAGATGTGAAGGCTTTATGTCTTTCTTATAATTGTTATAATGAATGATTTGTGATACGAGTGATAAAAATGTTATGAAAACTAAAACGATATTCAAATGAACTCTAAGATTCATGAAGTGAGTAAAATCGCCAACTAGTACGAGTAGATTTGAATCTTCATCAGATAATAGCAGTATGATCACAGATCTAATGATGAACTGTAAAAATTATAAGTACGAACACAGGATTATTAAATTTACTCCTCTTGACTGATTCAACTGGGAATAGAGACAATCCAATTCTGTATAAATGAGCTCCAGCATCCTTGATAATAATACTTTCAGGCAATAATTTGTCTGGATCAAATCTTTTATCCATAATTATTAAGATATTTTTACTTTCCAAACCGATATTCTGATATTTTGAGCCGAATTCAAGTATAAACTTCAAATGAAGTACTAAATATTGAGCTCTTTTTATGGAAAGCGTATATAATTACCAAATTTCATGTTTTATTGCAGTCAAATACTTCCCTTAACGATAGCATTTATCCATCGTTGATTGAAAATTCTGGTAATGTTTAAAATGCCCTTCAATCATTCATATGGAAAAAACAATCAAAAAATTTATTCTTTTAATTATAAATATTTTCTATCCATAGTTTATCTTATTTCACAGTTTATTTTATAGAAGTTTCGATCATTTAAGCAAAATGTTAACATCGATCTATGATCAAATATACTAGGAATGTACACATTGTATATCAATTTTCAATGTATGCCTTAGAAGGTAATAGTCGTTAATTTGCAATGAGATCTTTCATTAAATTCTCTTAAACTTATTCAAATCATGTGCTAAAATTCAAAGATATTGAATATCAAACTAAAACATTAACGTTCGAAATAATTCAAAAACTAATTGTCTAAGTTGACTACTCTCGGCTGTTGTCGACTTATTCTCAATTGTTCTCGATATGAAATATGTGTAGAACTTAATTAGTTTTATTTATTTCTCGATCTTTCATTTTTCAAATTCTCTCATTCAAAAATATGTCATTACCTGGCAAAAGCTTGGAGTAAATTATTCAAAACGAATATATAGTAGTTTTCTCGAATATGTGTTACTCAGTATTGTAAACGTATTTCTAGTATTGTTTTTTTGCAAAATTTCAACTATTGAAGGGACAAATATTATAATTGAAGTTAGCTAAGCGCCAATTGTAAAATAAACTTCGACTAATTACTCAAACAACATTTAAATTCATTATTTCTATGACAATAACGGAAAAAACTTTCGATGAGTTTGCGCTATATCTTTTTATTAAACATTTTGAAAATTATTAATTTTTCTCAAGATTATTAATAAAGAGCGTATAAGACTGCAGGAAAATTTTGATGATATAGACATTGAGCTGCTCTTTCCCAATACTCATCGGTTTCAACGATATACAGAGTCAAAAATAAGTTTATACCCCCAGAGCCTACAAATAGTAGACTTGGATATAAGTGTAGAATTTTTAACGATGGTGAACACCCGAAGAATTTTACCTTTTGATAATAAAATCGATGATAGAATTGTGGCCTTGGCATTGACGATTTTCTAAATAAAATGTCCTTAACTAATGAGTTATATTGTGATGGAACATTTTATTCTGTGCCAAAATTATTCTATCTACTTTATTCAATTCATGGCTTTTATAAGGGAGAAATGATACCATTCATTTATGCACTTCTTCCTAATAAATCAATGGAAACTTACATAACTTTATTTCGTCTCCAGCAGAATAAAACAAAAGAAATAGATCTAGTCTTAGCTCCAAAAAGATTTGCGATCGATTTTGAACTCTCGACTAAAAATGCAATTTCAGTTATTTTTTCTTATGCTGAAATAAAGGGGTGTCTTTTTCAGTTTAGTCAGGCTCTAATCAGATAAGTTCAAAATTCAGGCTTAGTAGATTCATATAAAAACAACATTGACTTCAAAAAGCATGTGCGACGAATAGCTTCCCTAACTTTCTTGCCTCTCACAGATATTGATTATGGCTGGAATTCAATTATTGGTGAAGCCCCTTTATTAAGTAATCAGAATCCAATTACATCTTTTGTTAACTACTCCGTTACAAATTGTATGTAAAATGAACAGAGACTTCCGCAGAACATGTAGAATCACCACGCTAACTAAGGCCCGAGAACTATTAATCATTTAGAAGGATGGCATAATAGTCTGAACAAAAGACGTGGCAGTGTTCATAAAAACATATTTGAATTTATTAGAATATCGAAAGAACAAATAAAATTTGAAGCAAAACTTTTGTATTTGGATACTGGAGGTGTAAAGGAGAGGATAACTCCCGGAGACAGACAACAAACAAACAAACCTGTGACTAGTCTCGATGGATCTGAGATTGGGAAAAACGGAGCTGAACGAGAGAATGGAATTTTCTCGACCACATATATAAGGTCGAGTAAAGGTTCATTTAGACAGATTTCTGATCCAAAAGTTTGGCGTGTAAAGCCAGAACCGGTTTTTGATTGATATTTATGCTGATTGTTAACAAATGTTTTAGTGTCTCTGTAATGTAAAACAATAAAAACTTGTACTTATCTACGAAACTCTTTGTTTGATTATCAATAAAATTGTTAAGCCCATTTGAGTGGCGCGTCTGAAGCGTACTCTCCATGAAGAAAGAAGCCTCTCGTAAACAAGAGCGAGTGACGTGGTAAAGACCACTGGTGGAGCCCCCAATTCTGCAACATGTAAGCGGAGCAAGCCTCCTTTTTTATTATATAGCGCGCAATCCCTTACAGAGGCTCTCCCAAAAATCCAAAAAGTAAATATCGCTTAATTAACTAAAGAATTGAAAGGCTAACTAATTCTTATCTAAATGGAAGATCTAGTATTCTTGAATTTTTAGACGATATTTCGTTTGCAATACTCAATTGTATCCCAAATTACAATCTATTTTTCCAATTCAATTGTTCGTACTACATTATAAATCTTAGTTCAGTAATACTTCTTATTTATGTTAATTTTTTATCTTCACAAAGTGTACTGAAATGTGACTTGAAATTAAAATTGATTAGAATATCATTTCACAGCCTCCTCATAAAATAAGTTCAGTAAAGTCATAAATAATAAATTTCGCTGAATTGGCTTTCTGTTAAGTGAAATTTCGCTCATAAAACTTTAGAGTAGTGTTGGAAAATTTCTAGAAATTTTCTTTTAATGAACCTCCCATAGAAATATATGAACGTCCTATTGAGATATAATGAACCTCAGATTCACCAAATAGAATAGCATGTCATTACAGCCATTTTAAGGAATTTATGAATAAATAACACTTAAATGTATTAAAAATTAAGTTCGAAATTAAATTAAATTGTTTAAACTTAAAGATTAATATTTGCATATGTAAATCATGTTTTATGAGTGATTCATATATTCCTATATGAGATTCACATACTTCATTGGGAGGTTCATATATATCTATGTGAGGTTTATATATTTTTGTAGGAGGTTAATATATTTCTATGAGGTTCATATATTTCTATGGGAGGTTCATTAAAAGAAAAATTCTCGATTTTTGACGAGAAATTATCTCTCAAGAAAATTTCTTTTTACAACACTAGTTTAGAGTCAAAATAGTCGAAAAAGTAAATAAAAAGTTAGACACAATGCTTTAGTAATAATATAGTGTAAATAAAATTTTAAATGCAAAATAAAATAGTTTAATTTGAGATATGCCTTTCGCTAAAAAGAAGATATTTATTTGGAATTGAAGGATCTGTGACACCAAATTCTACAAAACTTCAATTTCAGTAAAGAATTCCAATACAGTTTAAAATCTTATTCAAAACTTAATCAAAACTTTTAACCGAAGATCTTTTGAAACAAGTTGTCAAAAACAATTTATCGTTTCAAGAAATAAATTCTAAAAAATTTTGTACAAAAAAAACTGTATCCTAGACTTTACTTATAGTGAAACAAACTTCTATTTGTGAAATGAGCCCACAATTAACTTAGTTTATGTCCAATGATGAGCATAGGCTCGAAAAGTCTCTCCAGCCAAGCCTAGAGCCTAGGCTCAGCCTAAGCCTATTCTCTTCATCAGTTGTGTTCCATTTTAAGGATCAATTCTACAAATTTCATAATGGGAGTAAAGCGTTCAATAATAAAACAAACACATGCGCAATAGTCAACATTATAATATCACTATTTATAAAGGAGGATAATATTTTTGGGCTGAGCTGATTTAGGTTTCCTTGGGTAGATCTCACTTCCATGAGTGGAAATATATATACAACTTATAGTCTATCTCATTCCGTTTCCGAGTTATAAGCTCCAAAAAGGTATGGGACGGTTATTAAAAATTCAGGCATTATAAAACCAAAACCTTTATAATATATATATCTTTAGAAAGGTCTTGTCAAGCAGAACTAGTGGTTCACCATAGAGGAAGCCTCTAGGGGGCTACTGACTTTCTAAGTCTGGCAAAATGTTTCCAGTAATGATTCGCAAAGCGTATACAAGCAGAAGACCCAATGCTTATTCGCGGCTGTATTCATTCCCGTTTCCGGAACCAAACAAGGTATCTTATCTACGTTTTAGTAGATAAGAAAATGTCCGGAACCTATGCAATAATTGAATACTGTTGTCAGTGCAAAAATAGCCTCGGAACTGTCGGTTGCTGTGGACATATGAAGACAGTTCTGTGGTATCTCGAATATGGCAGGTACCTATCCGAGTTACGTCACCGGGTGGACAATTTGATGATTTTTTTAAACATTCTGTCTATCCGGATAGCACTGACACAGATGAATTATTTTAACCTTTTAGTTTGTATTTTGTTTATAGTTCTGGTATTAGTTTTATGCTCCCTTCGGGTTTACCTCCACGTGGTAGGAAGCAGGCAACACAAAAGTTATGTTTTTGTGGCTAAAAACCCGAAAAATCGATTTCTAACATAAGGTGGTTTTTCCCTCATAACTCGAAAACAATTGATTTTGGTAAAAAGTACCTGAAGACTTTTGTGTTCACCTTTAAAATATCTTTCAAATGATATGCCGCTCATCGAAATCGAACTGAGCCCAGGCATCGATAGAAAAATATTATTCTTCTTTCTCATTTGAAAGTTTTATTGTATTTTTTATATGCGGCGTACAATAAGAAAAGCTCTGTATACTTTCCTTCATAACAAGGATTTTTGATTGTGAGCTGCAATTAACTTTATTATGATATTTATTCATTACATGATCCATTGAGAGATGCGTTGCATTGGTGTGAAACACGTTTCAACTTATTTATCAAATCAGAATATAAAAAGCTGAATAATTATTCTTCTGAAATGGGGCAAAATATGCTTATTTTATACTTTAAATTTATGCCTTTATGCTCTGAAAAGTGTACTTTTATACCTAGAATTATGCTTTGATACAGAGAAACTATGCTTTGTTCATGTTAAAAAAGTTCTAATTGTGGTCATAAAATCATTATATATTCTTAATATTTTATTCATTATTAAATTTAAATTGACATCGCACTTGTTTAAAGACAAATATATCAGTATAATTACTCAACTACAAATTTTTTCTTGGAGTTGTAATTTAAGTCTATGTAAGTTGTAATCTTACATTGTGAGAATTCATTTCTTACCTGTCAGAGGGGTTGTAACATGGATTTTAGTTATGATATTTGAATTAACATAATTTTTTATATGAAACACTAAACATAAATCAATTTGTTTATCAAACAATAACTTTTCAAATTCTACTTAAATTCAAAAAGGTTGAAGATACCAATCATAATCAAAATCAATTCAAGATTTATAATGAAATATCGATTATCTTTAGGAGAAATATTCCAATCATTGCAATTATCTATTTATTAAATATTTAAAAAAAATCTTAAGATTATATATTATTATGAAAAATAAAAAATTCTTACCTCATAACCGCGATAATAATTAATAATAAATAGTTTCCAACAATAAAATCCAACTCTTTTGTCCCCAACTCTTTCAGTGAATGACATCAACTATGTATTGGAAAATATTCATAAAATTTTAATTGAAATCTAACAGATACTTACTTTCACTTTTAGGCGGTTTGATAGAATTCTTCCACATAAAGAAATGGAACAGGTATTCAATAGTCTATATGACTTTCCAGCTTCAAAATTAACAGAAGAGGCAGTGTTTATGATGAAAATCAGACCAGAGACTATTAATATTGCGCCAGAAATGAAAATAACTCTGATAAATAAAATCATTTTCCCGAATAGAGCTGAGTATGAAAATGTACTTAAGAGTATTGTCAAACAAACCCAAACCCAGAACAAAAATTTTGACCAATAATTGTTGTATTCATTAATCTCAGAATAGATATCATCCAATGATTTAATAGCGTTGTATAATTTCAATACTTTGTTATTTTCTTTTAATTTTTTATTAATTGTTCTTAATTTACTTTTTAAGTAATAGCAAATTATATAGAAATAAATCAATTGCCATAATAAAAAAGTATATATATATTTTACGGTTAAGGATATAAGTAAAGTATAAGGAATGCCCAAAACAATGAACTTCTTAAGTGAAAGATTTTGACCAAATGTGATGGCACACCCTGTGAAAGCCAGTATAGGAAATACAGAATTTGAGAACAATTGACAGGCAAAAAATGATATTTTCGACACTTTTATCATTTTATAAACTTTTATTTCATTTGTGAGACCAATATTTTTTGGCGAAACCAAACCAGAAACCATTTCTAATGGTTTTAGATAAGAGGGCTTTATATCATTCTTATAATTGTAATAATGAATGATCTGTGATACGAGCGGTAGAATTGTTATTGTAATTATAACTATATTCATATGAATCCTTAGATTCATAAAGTGAACTACATCACCAATCAATTCGAGTAAATTTGAATCTTCATCAGACAGTAGTAATGAAATGATAGATCTCATGATGAACTGTAAGAACAAGATTAGTATAAACATAGGATTATAAAATTGACTCCTTTTGACTGATCCAACTGAATATAGAGATAATCCAATTCTATACAAATGAGTTCCAGCACTCTTGATAACAACATTTTTAGGCAGTAGTTCATTAGGATTGAATCTTCTTAATTTTTCATCCATTAGAATTGATATTTTTCAGTCTTAAGGCTGACTTTCAGATATTTTGAGTGGAATACGAACATAAATCGCAAATACTTTACCGAAAAGTGGGCTATTATTGAATGAATAACATATTAGATTAGTAAATTTCGTGCATTATTGTAATTATTTTTTATTGATATAAAGAAAATAGTATTTGTTTTTTAAAATTACTTATCAATTATAAGTGAACATTTGTTTTATAATACCTATGTGGCATGTCAATTATTAAATTGTTCCTTTTATAAAATTAAAATTTTATCTCAAAAATGTACAGAAAACTAAACATTGTAATGAAAAGTTAAATTTAAGAAAACGATTATCTAATGTATGCACAATAGTTTAATAGATACAAACGTCGTGATATTTCATTTCTAATGTTGCTACATTGTTTTTCGGCCTTGACTTTTAAAAAAATGTATGTCTGATTTTAATATCGTACGCTTTTGAGATAAAGTTTCATTTATTCACCAAATCGAATCCCTACACAAGCTAATAATAAAAATTCATAACCGATTGGCTTAAAGAAAATATTATTTCATATCCCGAAAATACACTAAGAATTGAATTATTAAATATAGTAAAAAACAATGCACCAGAAAAATCCTATTTAGTTGATAAAATTATTGAAAGTTCTGGTCATATAGTTATCCGACTCCTACCCTATCACTGCCAATTAAATCCTATTGAGATGGTTTGGTCACAAATGAAGCAATACTTCGAAAAACATAACTTAGACAACAGTAAAAAACAAATTTATAACCTAATAATTGAATCTCTAAATCAGGTTAAGTCAGAAAATTGGAAAAATTACAGTAAACATTATGAAGAGCTTGAAGCTAACTATTGGGTCTCAGATAACATATTGAATCAAAACTTTGAAAATTTGATTATAAACTTTGGGGAAGAATCTGAAAGTGATAGTGATGACGAAGAAGTGGATTTTAGTGGGATACTAGCAGAAAATAATTATAATACTGGAAATATTGATCACAGTTATTCTAAAAAATTATTTTAATACAATTTTTGCTCATAAAGAGACTAAACTGTACTTTATTGGATAAAAAAAACTTTCTATTGGCTCTTGTACAGACTGTTGATAAATAGGGAGGGAATTACTTGCAAAGTTATGGCACTCCGGCTATATATAAAATCACAAGAACAGTACTCAGCGCTACGAACGACAAGACTAGTCCTGCTCCGTTATTGGACAGTTCGTCCAATGGACAGTTCGTCCAATGACAATTGGTCTAAAGACAATTCGTCTAATGGTACAATTTGTCTACTGGGACAATTCGTCCAAAAGATAATTCGTCTAAAAGACAATTCGTCCAATAATTGACAGCTGGTAGATGACACTGTGTGCCGATTCAAAAGTTGTCTGACCAATTTAAAATGAGCGTTAGGTTAGGTTAGGATTGCTTAGGTTAGGTTCGATTAAGTTGTGTTAGGGTTTGTTACAACCAAAATGGTTTTTATTCATGAAAATTTAGTTCAATTTACTCAAGTGAACTTTTGATCTAGACATCCCTTAGATGTTATAACTGTGTTTCTCTTCATCTCTCATCATTCTGAATCCATTAATATCTAAATCATCAAAATCGGACGAGTAGTTTATCCTGTGAATTTCGTCTACTTCAACCCTACATATATATAATACGCGCGGGGGGATGCAAAAATTTTTTAAACGTGCGTACCGGGCCTGAAATTTTTCTTTTGATATCTACTACTTATACTGATCCAGAAAATGTATGCTTTGACTATAAATTCAATGACCCTTTTTCGATAGAGCATCCATAATCGATTATTTAGAGTTAATATGAATTAAATATGGATTTAATATGAATGATTAAAGCTGGTAATCAATTTTGTAATTTGTGTGTAACAAGCGCTTAAAATTTGTGACAACTAATTTGTGACATTCTTTTTGGGCAGAGTTCATTGTACCAATTAGTCTTTGGACGAATTGACCCATTAGACGAATCGTCTTTTGAACAATTTGTCCTTTAGAAGAATTGTCCTAGAACCGTCCTGCTCACATTTAAAAAACTTCAGAACTTAAGTATACTCAAATAGAGTCTGATTAATATAAAAAAAATTACAAAACATTTTTCAATTGATATTTTATTACAATCATTACATGATTTAAAATTTATCAAATACGAAATATGACAAACAGGTTGACTAATCAATAAATATCTAATCTTAAATATTAATATAATAAAATAATTTTTTTAATGATATCAATTATGAAAAAGAAATCTGAATTTACAACGAAATATCAGTTATCTTCAGGAAAAGCATTCCTATGAGGGCAAAGATCTTAAATGTAGGAAATTATAACAATTATTATCTTATTGAAAAGATTTAAAAATTATTTTTAAAGAAAGCTAGACAATTTTTACTTCATATTCACGAAAATGGTTAATAATAAATAGTTTCCAACAATAAAATCCAACTCTTTTCTGACCGATTCTCTCAATGAATGACATTAACTATGAATTGAAAAAATATAATATATGGTCTCGAAAGTGATAGATACTTACTTTTATTCTTCGGCGGATTGATAGAATTCTTGATCTTGATGAAACAAAACAAGTATTCAATAGTTTATATGACTTATTCGCTTCAAAATTAACTGAAGTCGCAGTGTTTATGATGAATATTTGGCTAAACACTACGGAGATTGAGCCAACAACAATAAAAATTCTGATTATGAAAACCATTGTTCCGTATATAGACGCATAAATTAAGATACTTATGAGTACTGATGACGAAACCCAAACCCAGAATAAAAATTTTGACCAATAATTGCTTTCATATTCATTGATTTCTGAATAGATAGCGTTCAATGATTTGATAATCTTATCTAAGTCCAATCCTCTAATGTTTTGTTTCATTTGCTCATTAATAACTTTGAGTTTACTTATCAAGTAATAACAAATTATATAGAAATAAATGAATTGCCATAAAATAAAATTGAATACATATCTAATACTTATGTAAGAAATTAAACTATAAGGAATGCCTAAAATAATAAATCTTTTAACTGAAACATTTAGACTAAATAAGCCAAGGGATATTATACAAGCCAAAAGAGGGAATACTACATTTGAATATAATCTACAAACCAGAAACGATATTTTTGACACTTTTATCATTTTGTAAACTTCTTTTTCATTTGTCAGACCAATACTTTTTGGTGAAACCAAACCAGAAATCATTTCAAACGGTTTGAGATATGAAGGCTTTATGTCTTTCTTATAATTGTAATAATGAATTGTTTGTGATACGAGCGATAAGAGTATTAAGAAAAATAAAACGATATTCATATGAACTCTAAGATTCATAAAGTGATAAGCATCACCGACTAGTTCGAGTAGATTTGAATCCCCATCAGATAATAGCAGTGAGATGATACATCTAATTTCAAACTGTAAAAGAATGATAATTACAAATATAGAATTATAAAATCTGCTCCTCTTGACTGATCCAACTTGAAACAGAGATAATCCGATTCTATATAAATGAGTTCCAGCACTCTCAATAACAATATTTTCAGGTAGTAATTCGTTTGGATTGAACTTTCTTAATCTTTTATTCATAAGAATTGACATTTTTCAGTCTTTTATTTAACTTGCCAGTATCTTGAAGGAAATTACAAACAGAAATTTTAAATACTCTCTTGAAAAGTGAAATATTGAATGAATAACAAGTATAACTATTAATTTTGTGCTTTTGAGCAATTTTACTCTATCGATTTAAAGAAAATATCAACATTTTCTCAATATAACATAAACTATAATTTGAATATCTTTTGTAATATTAGTGTTTTATGTCAATTATTAATATATGCATTCAGGGAAGTTATTCAAAAATTTAATTTTCTCGCTTCTTTTATAAATGGCCAAGTCAGAGATGTTTGACGCAAGAAATATCGATTATTATATATTGTCAGTAAATAATAGAATCAAATTGAAAAATGTTGCCTATATACAAAACAAAGAGCATTCTGTTTTAATATTAAAATAAATTTTAAAAACTTTTCGATTCAAAATTAGGTGTGTGAAGAGTCCAAAATATAAAATATTAAGCTCGTATGCAAAACTCTATTTAAAAAGCTTTTAAGTCCTAAAATAGACCTTAAACCTGAAACGTATTTTAAATCTTATTGCACAACTAGTGTTTAAAGACATTTTAGCTAAGTCTCAACTTGTTTATATCAGCCTTAGTGTCTTAATAGTAGCCACTACTTTACCTCAATATGAAATTAGTGATAAATACTTAGGGTTTCTGATTTAAATTACGTCCCTACTGATAAAGGGTAAAAGTACACTATTTTAACTGTTAAAGCTCTTTACGATTGCACTCACAGTTATACAGTCATACCAGTATTTTTCAAAGATTGCCGAAATTTTCCAAAAAATATTGATTTGTCTTCAAGAAACTAATGGGGAATTCGGATCATTAGTTGAAACTAGAGTATTGAACAGAGATAGCATCATAATCACGTGTAGTAGGTCCGAAAAGTTATCAAAGTCTCATATGAAATGGGGGTAAGTTTCGATATATGATTTAATGCAAATATAATCACATATGTAATTTCAGGAATGAGAATTTTTTCCTACCAAAAATGCAGAAGTATCTTCTGTTGTTAAATTCGTTTGGTGGTCAAAATGATTGTTATGTGTATAACGATGATGATGTTAGACAAAATTGTTGAAAATATTAGAAAGATTAATAATTCCTGCAAAAAAACACCATATATGCAGCCATTAGATTTTGGATTCTCCTGATATTATAAATTAGTTGCAAAACGATTGTTGAATTTCATCTTATTAAAAGGAATTGATATCAGTTTGAAAGATAGAAATAATATTACTATCTGGCCAATAATATTCAATCAATTCACTTCAGAAAAATTCAGAACCTTATGGCAAAAGCTTAGAGTTGCTTAGAAATAAAATCCTGCAGAAATTGATTGTCAAAGTATTCATCATATAATTTTCTCTTTGAATCATGGAATTTGCAATGTTGATAACTAACTCTACAGCATTTATTCGTTGCAGTTTTGCGATAAATCACTTTTGCTATAGCTATCATTATCACAATTAAAAAATTTCACATACTACAAATTTAAGTTATTCTCAATAAAGAACTTCAGGTATAACAAAAATAACTTTATCGAGACTCGAACCCCAGACCTATAACTTTGATATCAAACACTACCTCAGAGTCACAAAGACATTTTGATTAACTTTCTATTGAAACAGTAATCGATAAAACTTGGAAAAATTAAATTGCAAAAGAATATGCGTTACGCAACGCGTTTGGGGTCGATATCTAATATGTGTTTTACAGTGTGCCTAAAATTGATTTTATAAAAAATTAAAAATTTTTATGTTTGCTGCAGATGGTTCATTGTTAGTTTGACTTCAAAATGCGTTAAAAATTTTAAAATAAAAGTTTTATATCTTTACGGTGAAGACGGTAAACTCAAAGTGTAGATCAAGTTATCGGGTTTTGCTTTTGTTAAAACTTTGTCTTTTGCAAAAATGTATACCTCTCTTATATACACTAACACTCATGAGTATGGAAAAAAGAGGAATTAACTCGATATCTTGTCTTTGATTGAATATAACTTAGGAATTACTTCGTTGATTTTAGCGAGACTTGTCTCAAATTAATGCGTCATAATTTAATATATCATATAAATTATAATTTGAATATCTTTTGTAATATAAGTGTTGTATGTCAATTATTAATATATGCATTTAGGAAAGTTATTCAAAAATTTAATTTTCTCGCTTCTTTTATAAATAGCGATGTCACAGATGTTTGACGTACGAAATATCGATTACTATATTTTGTCAGTAAATAATAGAATCACATTGAAAACTGTTGCCTATGTACAAAAAAAGAGCATTCAGTTTTAATATTAAAATAAAATTTAAAAAGTTTTCAATTCAAAATTAGGTGTGTGAAGAGTCTCCAAAATATAAAATATTAAGCTCGTATGCAAAACTCTATTTAAAATGCTTTTAAGTCCTAAAATAGACTTAAAACCTGAAACGTATTTTAAATCTTATTGCACAACTAGTGTTTAAAGATATTTTAGCTAAGTCTCAACTTGTTTATATCAGCCTTAGTGTCTTAATAGTAGCCACTACTTTACCTCAATATGAAATTAGTGATAAATATTTAGGGTTTCTGATTTAAATTTTGAATCTAAGTTAAAATTAAGAAAAGAAATTTTGAGAAACAAACTAAGTATTTATCACTAATTTCATATTGAGGTAAAGTAGTGGCTACTATTAAGACACTAAGGCTGATATAGACAAGTTGAGACTTAGCTAAAATGTCTTTAAACACTAGTTGTGCAATAAGATTTGAAATACGTTTCGAGTTTTAAGTCTATTTTAGGACTTAAAAGCATTTTAAATATAGTTGTGCATACGAGCTTAATATTTATATTTTGGAGACTCTTCACACACCTAATTTTGAATTGAAAACTTTTAAATTTTATTTTAATATTAAAACTGAATGCTCTTTTTTTGTACATAGGCAACAGTTTTCAATTTGATTCTATTATTTACTGACAATATATAGTAACCGATATTTCTTGCGTCAAACTTCTGTGAATTGGCTATTTATAAAAAACGACAAAATTGAATTTTTGAATAACTTTCCTAAATACATATATTAATAATTGACATACAACACTAATATTACAAAAGATATTCAAATTATAATTTATATGTTATATTGAGAAAATGTTGATATTTTCTTTAAATCGATAGAGTGAAATTGCTCAAAAGCACAAAATTAATAGTTATACTTGTTATTCACTCAATATTCCACTTTTCAAGAGAGTATTTAAAATTTCTGTTTGTATTCCTTTCAAAATACCGGCAAGTTAAATAAAAGACTGAAAAATGTCAATTCTTATGAATAAAAGATTAAGAAAATTCAATCCAAACGAATTACTACCTGAAAATATTGTTATCGAGAGTGCTGGAACTCATTTATATAGAATCGGATTATCTCTGTTTCAAGTTGGATCAGTCAAGAGGAGCAGATTTTATAATCCTATATTTGTAATTATCATTTTTTTACAGTTTGCCATTAGATGTATCATCTCACTGCTATTATCTGATGGGGATTCAAATCTACTCGAACTAGTCGGTGATTGTTATCACTTTATGAATCTTAGAGTTCATATGAATATCGTTTTGTTTTTCGTAATATTTTTATCGCTCGTGTCACAAACCATTCATTATTACAATTATAAGAAAGACATAAAGCCTTCATATCTCAAGCCGTTTGAAATGATTTCTGGTTTGGTTTCACCAAAAAGTATTGGTCTGACAAATGAAAAGAAGTTTACAAAATGATAAAAGTGTCAAAAATATCGTTTCTGGTTTGTAGATTATATTCAAATGTAGTATTCCCTCTAATGACTTGTATAATATCCCTTGCCTTATTTGGTCTAAATGTTTCAGTCGAAAGATTCATAATTTTGGGCATTCCTTATAGTTTAATTTTTTATATAAGTATTACATATGTATTCAATTTTATTTTATGGCAATTCATTTATTTCTATATAATTTGTTATTATTTGATAAGTAAACTCAAAGTTATTAATGAGCTAATGAAGCAAAACATTAGAGGATTGGACTTAGATAAGATTATCAAATCATTGAACGCTATCTATTCAGAAATCAACGAATATGACAGCAATTATTGGTCAAAATTTTTATTGTGGGTTTGGGTTTCGTCATCAGTACTCATAAGTATCTTAATATATGCGTCTATATTCGGAAGAATGAATTTCATAATCAGAATTATTGTTGTTGTCACCGCGATGTTCTTTGTGTTAAGTCAGATATTCATCATAAACACCACGACTTCAGTTAATTTTGAAGCGAATAAGTCATATAAACTATTGAATACTTGTTTCGTTTCTTCAAGCTCAAGAATACTATCAAACGGTCAAAGAACAAAGGTAAATATCTATCACTTTCAAGACTTTATATGATATTTTTTCAATTTATAGTTGATGTCATTCATTGAGAGAATTGGTCAGAAAAAAGTTGGATTTTATTGTTGGAAACTATTTATTATTAACCATTTTCGTGAATATGAAGTAAAAATTGTCTAGCTTTCTTTAGAAATAATTTATAAATCTTTTAAATAAGATAATAATTGTTTTAATTTCCTACATTAAGATCTTTGCCTTCATTGGAATGCTTTTCCTGAAGATAACTGATATTTCGTTGTAAATTCAGATTTCTTTTTCATAATAATCGATATTATTAAAATCAGAAAACTTCAGTTTTTAAAGAAACTTCAGATTAGCTGACTCTTGAAAAGTTGTACCCAATAAATGTAAAATTTAGAACTATTTTATATCTATTAGCTCAAAGTATGAAAATTAAACTTATGCTTCACTTTCGAATTCATCTGTAAATTCTAATTAACACATTCTGTGAATACAAGTAGCATTAAAGATCAATTTGTAAAGTTAATCCAATTCATCTTTTAATTTAATCAATTATAAATCATGTCATTTGACGGTTTATATGCAGTTACCTTTAGTTTGATCATTTCTATTCTCTAATAAAAATGTGTTTAAAAAGTAGTGGATTGGACTAAATTATTTATATATTTTGCAAAACCTCATGTCAATCAATTTGTTATTACAATTATAAGAATAATATCTTAAACCAATATAATGATTATTGTTAGTTTCACTAAAATTATTTGCTGCACAAAAGAAGCCCAAACCCATATAATCAATAAATTTTTGTCGGTATTTCTAAAAAAAAAGAATTAACTGTAATTGGTATTATTAATTTTATGGAATATCTCTAAATTGCTGTAATTGAGAAGTCACACACCATTATGTGGCTTTTCTGCAGCAGAGTAACTTACTCTCATATGATGCAGGTTTTAGAACCAGTCTTTCGTCTTAGGTTAACTAAACTAAAGCTAAGGGCTTAAGCTAAAAGGATAGACTGGAACTAAAGTTAAGGGATAAAAGATTCTTAGCAGGCTAAGTGTAAATTAGGCTAATCTGTTTGCTTCTTAACATTAAATCGCATTTTAGGGCGCCATAGTTAAAAAGACGAAAATCCTTCAATGATATTTTAAGTCGTATTTTATGTAGATGAATGTTTAAAATATTTTTAAGATTAATCTTTACTCAAAATCTTATTCAAACACAATTTTTCTGTCAAAGAAACTGACCATTCTCTTGCAACGAATTTTTGAACGTCTAAACCCTGAAAATTCAAACAACACATTATAGACTTTGACATCAAAATTAATACACAAGATACTTTCAATTTTGATTAGATTTAATAAAATGAAATTCATAATAATCAAAGTTTTTAAAAGTAGACTGAATTTATTATTCTATAAAAAATTATTTTATACATATCTGAGGGGCCGGGGCCAATATCATTTAGGAACTCCTCTTTATTAGAATGTCATTTCACAGACTCTTCATAAAATTAATTCAGCAAAGTCATAAATAATAAATTTCGCTGAAATGGCTTTCTGTTAAATGAAATTCCGCTCATAAAACTTTCGCCAAAAGACTTTCGCTGAAATGACTTCTCTTAAGTGGGTTTCGAGCAAATTGGTTTCTATTAAGTTTCGCGCAAGTGGCATATAATCAACATAAACCAAATGAAATTTGACCCAAACTGTAAAATGTGAATAAGATATCAATGAATTCCCAAAAGATTGATTCCTGGTATCACAATTGCACACTATAAGGATTAAGCTCTTATAATTTCAGACGTATAAATCATACCTATTTAGCATTAAGTTTTAACGCTTTATTTAAAAAAATCTAAACTTGAATTCATTTGGTTTTGTTTATGATAGTTTGAGGTATCTTTTTGGTTTTAAGTTATTTAGTAAAACAAAAAAATTAATTTTAAATATTTTACAGGTTTGATTCTATAGGTTTCAAAGGGTTTATATTTAAAGCATTGCGAATAGTTGATAAAAATGTTTGAAAAAGTTATTAATTAAAATATCTCTATGAATACACTTATTTACTAAACTTAAAGGTCAAATATAGTCTATAAGAGTAAAAAAAGCCAATAAAAGTTAAAATAATAATAAAAAGTGGAAAAAATTGAAAAGTCTTATTTAGTCATTCTCGACTTTTTTGCGTTTAGAGTCAAAATAGTCGAAAAAAGTAAATAAAAAGTTAGACGCAGTACTTTAGTAATAATATAGTGTAAATAAAATTTTAAATGCAAAATAAAATAGTTTAATTTGAGAAATGCCTTTCGCTAAAAAAGAAGATATTTATTTAGAATTGAAGGATCTGTGACACCAAATTCTACAAAACTTCAATTTCAGTAAAGAATTCCAATACAGTTTAAAATCTTATTCAAAACTTAATCAAAACTTTTAACCGAAGATCTTTTGAAACAAATTGTCAAAACTAATTTATCGTTTCAAGAAATAAATTCTAAAAAATTTTGTACAAAAAAACTGTATCCTAGACTTTACTTATAGTGAAACAAACTTCTATTTGTGAAATGAGCCCACAATTAACTTAGTTTATGTCCAATGATGAGCATAGGCTCGAAAAGTCTCTCCAGCCAAGCCTTGAGCCTAGGCTCAGCCTAAGCCTATTCTCTTCATCAGTTGTGTTCCATTTTAAGGATCAATTCTACAAATTTCATAATGGGAGTAAAGCGTTCAATAATAAAACAAACACATGCGCAATAGTCAACATTATAATATCACTATTTATAAAGGAGGATAATATTTTTGGGCTGAGCTGATTTAGGTTTCCTTGGGTAAATCTCACTTCCATGAGTGGAAATATATATACAACTTATAGTCTATCTCATTCGGTTTCCGAGTTATAAGCTCCAATAGGTATGGGACGGTTATTAAAAATTCAGGCATTATAAAACCAAAACCTTTATAATATATATATCTTTAGAAAGGTCTTGTCAAGCAGAATTAGACGCTCACCATAGAAGAAGCCTCTAGGGGGCTACTAACTTTCTAAGTCTGGCAAAGTGCTTCCAGTAATGATTCGCAAAGGTTATACAAACAGAAGACCCAATGCTTATTCGCGGGCGTATTCATTCCCGGTTCCGGAACCAAACAAAGTATCTTATCTACGTCTTAGTAGATAAGAAAATGTCCGGAACCGATGCAATAATTGAATACTATTATAAGTGCAAAATGGTCTAAGAACTGTCGGGTGCTGTGCACATATAATGGCAGTTCTGTGATATCTCGGATAATTTTTAAAAAACATGTTTACAACACAAAAATAATATAGGTTGAAAACATTGATTTATATCTCAATTATACGTGAAGTACGCCCTACTTTCAACGTAAGTTTTTTCGATTTGTGTGAACTTCCCAAACATATTTAATGTATTAGGGTTTTGCTTATGTAAGGTGGTTTTATTAACGTTATGTTTGAGGTCAATTTTGAATCAGTAACCGATTGTTTACAAATTTTTTTTTTGGAAAGTCATCCAAAAGAGAGATATCTAAACTCAAATTATTGACAAATAATCTTTAAATAAATTGTGTCCAAAATGGCTGAGGAGTTTCCGACTAAGACTCACATAAGACATTGTTGTATGAATTTCATCGGGGATCAAATGCTACCGAAGCCGCACAACACATTCGAGACACATATGGTCGCAAAGCTCTGAGTGTGAATCAGTGTCAGCGACAGTTTTCGCGCTTCTGAAACAACGACTTCAGTGTCGAAGACAAGCCTCAATCCGGGCAACCGGTGCAATTTTACTAACATAAACCGCATTACATAAGCAAAACCCTAATATTATATCGAAACTTTAAACTATCATTAGACTCATGAAATTCATTTAAAACTTTATGAATTTCTTGAAGACTATGGTGACATTCAGTCAAATATAGCCGAACACTAATGCAAATGTTAGTGAGATCTGAAGCGACATAGAACTTGAAGCTTTCTTAAATCCATAATAAAAGTCGTATTTCATAATTGATTGACGTATGACAAAAACAGATTGATTTTTGTTGCATTACTTTCTCACATGGAATAATTTCCTAAAATAATAGATCGAACCTTCAAAGGATTGTTAATTAACTCCGATCTTTTAACTTTGGATTCATACGATCCACATATTTTTGTAATGTAAGCTACAATGAATTGACTCATCATATGAGTCATATGGGGTACACCTAATCCAAAATAAATTATACAAAGGAGCTATTCCAAAAGAAGTCATCAATGATTATGATTAAGTGCTTGCTATCGTACGAAATATTTTAATCAAAAATGAAGTTGAAGCTCATAGTCGAATGTCAATGACTTTAAAGAAAATTAATACCATGATTTCATTTGTTTATTAATAACAGTATTAAACAGATAATTTGATTAATTCAAGTTTGATTTTGTAAACGTATCAGACAATTGTTCGGCTCCTTATTTGCGAGATAATAATAAATAATAATAGATACTTTCGAAAAAAAGCCCTAGATTTTTTGTCACCAATACTTTCAGTGAATGATAAAAATTTTGTACAAAAGAATACTTGAACATTAGAAGAATGCAGGACAATATATTCTTTTCAACTCTCCTAGTTGTGCGATAGAATTCTTGTATTTGATTAAAGCGATCAAGAGTTCAATAATTTATGGTTCATTAATTTTAAAATTAAACGAAGAGATAGTTTTCATTATAATTAAGAGAATTAAGGAAAAATATCGCTTGAAAGTGAATATTAATCTTAGTGATGATACTATTCTCCTGAAAATTATTGTGTAAAGTTATCTTTAGTCAGGACAGCAAATAATATTAAAATTTCAACTGTTAAACAGTATACTATGGAATTGTGATATATTTTCAGGCTAAATTAAACTTGGTATTCACGGAAACGATTTATGAAGAATTTTTTAACATTATAGTCAATCAAATGACAATTTGATTTTAAAGTCTCAATAAATGACATCAACTACTAAAAAATAATTTATAAAAGCTGAATTAGAAATTTAACTCTTAGGTTGTATTGTGGTTGTGTTTCTATACCTACTGGGGATTCATATTCACAAATTGTGTAAATTAAATTTTATGAAGAGTTCGGAAGTATAGCATTTGTTTGATTTTTACACTTGAATTGATTTTGAATCGATATATGTTACTTCTAAATATAAACATAATTCACTCTAATTAATTACAACTTTTCAAAGGACTTCTCTTTTTATACCAATGAAGCTTTGATTGATGCAAACAAATCTATTTAACATTTTTCAAGTGATATTTCAATCATTAACATAACATGATTTATAGCTTATCGAACAATACAAGAATTTGGTTGAAACATGTTTGCCAATCTATAAATCTCTAATCTTAAAGATAATAAAACAATTTCTTAACAATTTGAATCATTATCCACCATTGAGGCTGACCCCCGAAAATAATATGATTGTCATTGATAGTGATGGCAGTTATATCATAGATCGATATATAATATGTATTTAACAAACGATTTTGAATTTTGAACAAATATACGAAAAGACCTTTTCCTCAACCCAATATTTCGCTTGGATTGTATCTTCTTAATTTTTCATCTATAAGTATCAAAGAAATGATTTGGTTCGAATGAAAGAGTTTTATTTGGTACTCAATGCAATGAAGAAATTAATCTAAATTAAAATCCTCTGCAGATTATCTTTTAAATAACTGTAGTTTTTAGGTATATATGAAATTTGAAAAAATTTTCAACAAGTGGTCGAAGGCTCAAAACTTTCAGTTCAAACTTTATAGTTAGAATGAGTAAAAAATAAATATTTTATATTTTAAAATGCGATTTAATGTTAAGAAGCAAACAGATTAGCCTAATTTACACTTAGCCTGCTAAGAATCTTTTATCCCTTAACTTTAGTTCCAGTCTATCCTTTTAGCTTAAGCCCTTAGCTTTAGTTTAGTTAACCTAAGACGAAAGACTGGTTCTAAAACCTGCATCATATGAGAGTAAGTTACTCTGCTGCAGAAAAGCCACATAATGGTGTGTGACTTCTCAATTACAGCAATTTAGAGATATTCCATAAAATTAATAATACCAATTACAGTTAATTCTTTTTTTTTAGAAATACCGACAAAAATTTATTGATTATATGGGTTTGGGCTTCTTTTGTGCAGCAAATAATTTTAGTGAAACTAACAATAATCATTATATTGGTTTAAGATATTATTCTTATAATTGTAATAACAAATTGATTGACATGAGGTTTTGCAAAATATATAAATAATTTAGTCCAATCCACTACTTTTTAAACACATTTTTATTAGAGAATAGAAATGATCAAACTAAAGGTAACTGCATATAAACCGTCAAATGACATGATTTATAATTGATTAAATTAAAAGATGAATTGGATTAACTTTACAAATTGATCTTTAATGCTACTTGTATTCACAGAATGTGTTAATTAGAATTTACAGATGAATTCGAAAGTGAAGCATAAGTTTAATTTTCATACTTTGAGCTAATAGATATAAAATAGTTCTAAATTTTACTTTTATTGGGTACAACTTTTCAAGAGTCAGCTACTCTTTAAAAACTGAAGTTTTCTGATTTTAATAATATCGATTATTATGAAAAAGAAATCTGAATTTACAACGAAATATCAGTTATCTTCAGGAAAAGCATTCCAATGAAGGCAAAGATCTTAATGTAGGAAATTAAAACAATTATTATCTTATTTAAAAGATTTATAAATTATTTCTAAAGAAAGCTAGACAATTTTTACTTCATATTCACGAAAATGGTCAATAATATATAGTTTCCAACAATAAAATCCAACTTTTTTCTGACCAATTCTCTCAATGAATGACATCAACTATAAATTGAAAAAATATCATATAAAGTCTTGAAAGTGATAGATATTTACCTTTGTTCTTTGACCGTTTGATAGTATTCTTGAGCTTGAAGAAACGAAACAAGTATTCAATAGTTTATATGACTTATTCGCTTCAAAATTAACTGAAGTCGTGGTGTTTATGATGAATATCTGACTTAACACAAAGAACATCGCGGTGACAACAACAATAATTCTGATTATGAAATTCATTCTTCCGAATATAGACGCATATATTAAGATACTTATGAGTACTGATGACGAAACCCAAACCCACAATAAAAATTTTGACCAATAATTGCTGTCATATTCGTTGATTTCTGAATAGATAGCGTTCAATGATTTGATAATCTTATCTAAGTCCAATCCTCTAATGTTTTGCTTCATTAGCTCATTAATAACTTTGAGTTTACTTATCAAATAATAACAAATTATATAGAAATAAATGAATTGCCATAAAATAAAATTGAATACATATGTAATACTTATATAAAAAATTAAACTATAAGGAATGCCCAAAATTATGAATCTTTCGACTGAAACATTTAGACCAAATAAGGCAAGGGATATTATACAAGTCATTAGAGGGAATACTACATTTGAATATAATCTACAAACCAGAAACGATATTTTTGACACTTTTATCATTTTGTAAACTTCTTTTTCATTTGTCAGACCAATACTTTTTGGTGAAACCAAACCAGAAATCATTTCAAACGGCTTGAGATATGAAGGCTTTATGTCTTTCTTATAATTGTAATAATGAATGGTTTGTGACACGAGCGATAAAAATATTACGAAAAACAAAACGATATTCATATGAACTCTAAGATTCATAAAGTGATAACAATCACCGACTAGTTCGAGTAGATTTGAATCCCCATCAGATAATAGCAGTGAGATGATACATCTAATGGCAAACTGTAAAAAAATGATAATTACAAATATAGGATTATAAAATCTGCTCCTCTTGACTGATCCAACTTGAAACAGAGATAATCCGATTCTATATAAATGAGTTCCAGCACTCTCGATAACAATATTTTCAGGTAGTAATTCGTTTGGATTGAATTTTCTTAATCTTTTATTCATAAGAATTGACATTTTTCAGTCTTTTATTTAACTTGCCGGTATTTTGAAAGGAATACAAACAGAAATTTTAAATACTCTCTTGAAAAGTGGAATATTGAGTGAATAACAAGTATAACTATTAATTTTGTGCTTTTGAGCAATTTCACTCTATCGATTTAAAGAAAATATCAACATTTTCTCAATATAACATATAAATTATAATTTGAATATCTTTTGTAATATTAGTGTTGTATGTCAATTATTAATATATGTATTTAGGAAAGTTATTCAAAAATTCAATTTTGTCGTTTTTTATAAATAGCCAATTCACAGAAGTTTGACGCAAGAAATATCGGTTACTATATATTGTCAGTAAATAATAGAATCAAATTGAAAACTGTTGCCTATGTACAAAAAAAGAGCATTCAGTTTTAATATTAAAATAAAATTTAAAAAGTTTTCAATTCAAAATTAGGTGTGTGAAGAGTCTCCAAAATATAAATATTAAGCTCGTATGCACAACTATATTTAAAATGCTTTTAAGTCCTAAAATAGACTTAAAACTCGAAACGTATTTCAAATCTTATTGCACAACTAGTGTTTAAAGACATTTTAGCTAAGTCTCAACTTGTTTATATCAGCCTTAGTGTCTTAATAGTAGCCACTACTTTACCTCAATATGAAATTAGTGATAAATACTTAGTTTGTTTCTCAAAATTTTTTTTCTTAATTTTAACTTAGATTCAAAATTTAAACCAGAAACCCTAAATATTTATCACTAATTTCATATTGAGGTAAAGTAGTGGCTACTATTAAGACACTAAGGCTGATATAAACAAGTTGAGACTTAGCTAAAATATCTTTAAACACTAGTTGTGCAATAAGATTTGAAATACGTTTCAGGTTTTAAGTCTATTTTAGGACTTAAAAGCATTTTAAATAGAGTTTTGCATACGAGCTTAATATTTTATATTTTGGACTCTTCACACACCTAATTTTGAATCGAAAACTTTTTAAAATTTATTTTAATATTAAAACTGAATGCTCTTTGTTTTGTACATAGGCAACAGTTTTCAATTTGATTCTATTATTTACTGACAAAATATAGTAATCGATATTTCGTGCGTCAAACTTCTGTGACATCGCTATTTATAAAAGAAGCGAGAAAATTAAATTTTTGAATAACTTTCCTAAATACATATATTAATAATTGACATAAAACACTAATATTACAAAAGATATTCAAATTATAATTTATGTTATATTAAATTATGACGCATTAATTTGAGACAAGTCTCGCTAAAATCAACGAAGTAATTCCTAAGTTATATTCAATCAAAGACAAGATATCGAGTTAATTCCTCTTTTTTCCATACTCATGAGTGTTAGTGTATATAAGAGAGGTATACATTTTTGCAAAAGAAAAGGTTTTAATAAAAGTAAAACCCGATAACTTGATCTACACTTTGAGTTTACCGTCTTCACCGTAAAGATATAAAACTTTTATTTTAAAATTTTTAACGCATTTTGAAGTCAAACTAACAATGAACCATCTGCAGCAAACATAAAAATTTTTTAATTTTTTTATAAAATCAATTTTAGGCACACTGTAAAACACATATTAGATATCGACCCCAAACGCGTTGCGTAACGCATATTCTTTTGCAATTTAATTTTTCCAAGTTTTATCGATTACTGTTTCAATAGAAAGTTAATCAAAATGTCTTTGTGACTCTGAGGTAGTGTTTGATATCAAAGTTATAGGTCTGGGGTTCGAGTCTCGATAAAGTTATTTTTGTTATACCTGAAGTTCTTTATTGAGAATAACTTAAATTTGTAGTATGTGAAAATTTTTTAATTGTGATAATGATAGCTATAGCAAAAGTGATTTATCGCAAAACTGCAACGAATAAATGCTGTAGAGTTAGTTATCAACATTGCAAATTCCATGATTCAACGAGAAAATTATATGATGAATACTTTGACAATCAATTTCTGCAGGATTTTATTTCTAAGCAACTCTAAGCTTTTGCCATAAGGTTCTGAATTTTTCTGAAGTGAATTGATTGAATATTATTGGCCAGATAGTAATATTATTTCTATCTTTCAAACTGATATCAATTCCTTTTAATAAGATGAAATTCAACAATCGTTTCGCAACTAATTTATAATATCAGGAGAATCCAATATCTAATGGCTGCATATATGGTGTTTTTTTGCAGGAATTATTAATCTTTCTAATATTTTCAACAATTTTGTCTAACATCATCATCGTTATACACATAACAATCATTTTGACCACCAAACGAGTTTAACAACAGAAGATACTTCTGCATTTTTGGTAGGAAAAAATTCTCATTCCTGAAATTACATATGTGATTATATTTGCATTAAATCATATATCGAAACTTACCCCCATTTCATATGAGACTTTGATAACTTTTCGGACCTACTACACGTGATTATGATGCTATCTCTGTTCAATACTCTAGTTTCAACTAATGATCCGAATTCCCCATTAGTTTCTTGAAGACAAATCAATATTTTTTGGAAAATTTCGGCAATCTTTGAAAAATACTGGTATGACTGTATAACTGTGAGTGCAATCGTAAAGAGCTTTAACAGTTAAAATAGTGTACTTTTACCCTTTATCAGTAGGGACGGAGTGGAATGGAGCTCTTATTTGCAGCCAGTTTTGTCTACATTGCAAAGGAGGATGTCCATTTTCTATGGGCCAGTGGAAGTAATTACAACATAATAAAACCTATACCAAAATGCTCACATGGGCTAGTACTTCAACTTTGTTGCTGACCGCACCGTTGCAGGTCACCGATTTTAGCCGCTAGAGGGCTCCAACTATAAAGATCACGGAAAACAGACATGAGGAGTCTATTCCCACTAATTTGACCATGCTGAATCGTATGGGAATGACATCATTCTGGTAGAACATGAGGCTGCGACGGGGGCCACCTCTTAGTGGTGCAAAAATGGGCTTAGAACTGTCGGATGTTGTGCCCATTTCATGACAGTTGTGTGTTATCTTAGGTATAGCGGCACCTTCCCGAGATATAGAACCTGCTGCCTCATTGAATGAAGTTTGTTTGATTTTCGAAAGCACTGACACTGGCTCTGACTAGTTGTGGCTAGTGATCACTGAAAGGGCCTAATAGCCTAGGCCACACCAATCGCAACATGTATTCGCGAATAAATGATTTATTATCTATTTTAAGAAAACTGCCATTTTCCATGTTCTATTGAAAAACTAACATCATCATCGGTTCAGCATGTTTGAATTAATAGTATTCGATACCTCGTATTGGTGTTTTCCTCAATTTTTGATTACAACTTTAGAGTCATCTAGCGGGCGAACCCCGCCCTCAACAACTATATTCCCATAGGCAAAGTTGTAATACTTGACCAGGCAAGTATTTTGGTATAGGTTTTGCGATGTTGCAATTACCTCCAAAATGGACTTTCTCCTTTCGCTCATTAAGGATCGAAAAAGTACGATAAAACACTATCAAATAAATATGTAGCAAAAAATCTTTATTAAAACTCGAAATATAAATTTGTTATTATCTGTCATTTTTATATTTTTCGATATGATGATTAAATATTTTTAACTTTTATAGATCTATAACTATCGAGATAGTCTGATTTTCTTCTTACAGGTCACGGAAATCATTGATATTGAATTTTTTTCTAAGTATTGAACTTCACTATAACAAACTATTTTAACGAATTTGCGAGAAGCAAATCGACAGATTTTTTTAATAAGTAAACCCATACATCATTTGCCCCAAATTCGAAATCGCTACTCTGACAATTTTCTTTGTAAAATTCAATAGCCCATCTCTTGATGTCAATTATATTTACCGGCATATAATTCTCTTGCTTTGAGAAATTTTTCAATTATATAATCATCAATACGTTTCAAATAAAGGATTCTATTCCCATTATTTACAACATGCTTTCTGCAAATCCTAATATAATCCTTACTTTTCAGCTTTCTACATGCATATTTTGGATCGAAGATAAACCATAATTTGGAAGCTTATTATTGTAATTGACAATTTTGGGAACCGAGGCGGATGTGAGATTAGAATGTCTTGAGGATTGCCAAAGTTTTCTGCGATCCACTCTAGTATGTGGTTGCTTTTATGAGTGCCATGATTATCATGTAGAATTTTAAATTATTTACCTTCAAACTTATCTTCAATGTAAAGAAAATTATTTTCTTCCAAGTGCTCTTTATATATTTTCTTATTAAGTCGCTCACGTCTTCTTATTGATCCGACTCTATGGAAAGAAAGTTAAAAATTAATCAAAATTAATTTAATCCTTAAAAGTCTAATTCATTTAGAATGCCAGTAATATTTCTTGATAAATGCTCTAATTCTTAATATACAATTTGATGTTAAGATCATGACTTTATCTCTTCAGATAAAAAAGTTGATTTTTTGAAAAATCAGTTTTCAAGTATTTAGGTTTGTAACACTTAAACAATTAATATTTGACTAAAACAAAAATGTTTCCATTCATAAAAGTTTAAAAATTCTCTTCCAATTCTTCTGACAGAATTTACTTATATAATTCACTTACCTTACAAGGAATTGAACGCCTACCTATCAGAAGGTCAATCCCAACATGAAGTTTATTTTTAAAAATTCATCAAAATCTATCAATTTTTCCTACTAAAAAGCTCTAATAACCGGAGAAGTTATTTTTATCAAAGACTGTATTATTTTTAAAAATCTTATGTCCCATTAACCGCTAAATTTCTTTATTGAGTGCCATTTTTCTTTAATATTACTCATCGATAAGATGCAAAATATAAATAGCCAATTAAAGTATCAAAATTTTAAAGTTTTAACTACTTTATTACAGTTTAGTGGCTAATGACACATATGATATATACTTTCTGCATAACAAAGATTTTTGATTGGGAAATGTAATTAACTTTATTTATAATTTTTAATTGTTATATCATTCAAAAAAGTAAGCGTTGAGCATATGTGAAACATGTTCCAACTTATTTATCTCAGTCACAACATATAGTCTGAACAGTAGACTAATTAAAGTTATATGCAGTGGAGTATGCGTTTAAAGGAAAAAGTTCTTTTGAATTTGGTAGATGTAGATATCAATTTATAATCAAATATATTAGGAATGTTTGAATCGTGTGTCAACTATTAATATATTTATTAAAAGTTAATCATTAATACATAATGAGTGCATTCGTTTACTTTTCTTAAATTTATTATATTCTAATATCGAAGATATCTAACAAATTTTTAAATAAATGGGAAACTAATTCAAGAAACTGACTCATTACTAGAGATTAGCATTAATACTCTGTGTTTCAGATCGCAATCATCTAATACTATATTTTATTCGAAACAACTCACGATAGCTCTCATTAAGTAATTGGCTTAACTGATTTGAAGCTAAAATAGGTCTTGGTTGATTAAACAAATATATAAAACTTAATTGTATTTATTCCTCAATAACTTTCATTTATTCGAAGTCATTGACCTAAACGTTTATTACTTAACTTGAATTAAACGATTCAAAATAAAGTTTATTGTGTAAAAAATATTTGTTATTTTAAGAGAAACCATCACAATGATGACGCTGATCTACATAAGGAGAAAAAATTTAAATTATTATACTATTAGGACTTTAATTCAATTCTTAACTTATATACACGAAAATAATTAAAAATAAACAGTTTCAAACAATGAAGTTCAATTCTTTTCTTAACAATTTTTTCGACAAATGATATGAACTAAATCAAAGTCGATTAATAAATAAAATCAAATCATACTAACTTTTATTCTTTTTCTATTCAATAGATTTCTAACCTTAGCAGAAGTCAAATAAGTATTGAATAGTTTATATGATTTATTGGCATCGGAATTGACAGAATAGGTGGTTTTCACAATAAATATTAGGATTAAAACGAAAATTAGATCCACATGAGTAAATGTTATTGGCCAAGGCTATTTGTACAATTTTTTCAGTATAAATAGACACTACTAATATTATTCAGAGATATAAAATCATTTTCCAAAAAAGTCTACATATCAAAGTATGACTATAAATACGAATAATACCTAGATCCAGAAAAGGAATCTCGGACAATAACTGTTGCAATAACTATTTATTTGCGAATATATAGAATTCAATGTTTTGATTACGTTATAAAGACCAGATTATTATTATTTTGTTCAATTATTGAATGGTAGCTCTTAATCTACTTTTCAAATAATAGCAAAATAAGTAGAAATAAATCAATTGTCAAACAATTATTTTGTATAAGAAATGCAGAGAAATTCTTACAAATATAATGTAATTAGTGTCCAAAATATCGATCTTGAGTCGATATAAGCTATTTCTAAATATAATCATAATTTAATTTTATTGAGTAAAACTTTTCAAAGGTCTGTTCTTTTACACAAAAAGAAATTTGATTTATGGAAACCGGCTATAAATATTTATCAATTGACATTTTATTATAATCATTACATTACATGATTTATAATTTATCGAATAATACAGACGTTTCACTGAAATTTGTTGAATAATCAATAAATATTTAATCTTAAATATAATTAAATGATTATTTTTAATAATATCAATTATTGCAAAAGAGAAATCAGGATTTACGCTTCTACGTCAAAATGTCGCCCCTAAAATGTCGCCGCCAATAATGTCGCCGTAAATAATGTCTCCATGAAGAATGTCTCCAGTAAAAAATGTCGCCATTAAAAAATGTCAGTATCACTTGATCCTGACGATAAAAAATCTAGCGAACAATTGAAAAAGAACATATTTCTGAATAATCTCTTATCAAACCAATGTTTAAATAGTATATATTTAGAGAGCTTCAAACACTAATTTTTCCATTTCCTACTATGAATGAGCCTTCTTGCTAAGAAGGCTCAGATCATACTCCGATTCATGTATTCCATTAATCATTTTGTGAAAATTAGTAAATATTATTTTATTGCTAAAAATTAAATGAAAATATGATCTTTCTCTAATAAAATATTTTCAAAACTTATTTACTCTTGTTAATTTCACTTGGAATGTATGTATCAAAAATCTTGAAATGACCATTTTTGTGTAAAATTTTGTATGGCGACATTTTTTACCGGAGATATTATTTACGGCGACATTATTGCGGTGACATTTTTGGGGCGACATTTTGACGCAGAAGCCAGGATTTACTATGAAATTTCACGCATCTTCAGAAAAAGAATTCCAATGAAGGCAAAGATCTTAATGTAGGAAATTATAACAATTATTATCTAATTTAAAAGACCTATAATCAATTTTTAAAGAAAATTAGCGAAATTTTACTTCATATTCACGAAAATAGTTAATAGTAAATAGTTTCCAACAAGAAAATCCAACTCTTTTTTGACCAATTCTCTCAATGAATGACATCAACTATGAATCGAGAAAATTTTCATATATGGTCTCGAAAGTGATAGATGCTTACTTTTATTCTTCGACGGATTGATAGGATTCTTGAGTTCGAAGAAATAGAATAAGTATTCAATAGTTTATATGACTTATTCGCTTCAAAATTAACTGAAGTCGCAGTGTTTATGATGAATATCTTACTAAACACTACGGAGATTGAGCCGACGGCAATAAAAATTCTCGTTAGGAGAACCATTGTTCCATATATAGACGCATATACTAATGCGCTTATGAGTACTGATGACGAAACCCAAACCCAGAATAAAAACTTTGACCAATAATTACTGTTATATTCATTGATTTCTGAATAGATAGCGTTCAATGATTTGGTAATCTTATATAAGTTCAGTACTCTATTATTTTGTTTAATTTGTTCATTAATAACTCTTAGCTTACTTATCAAGTAATAACAAATTATATAGAAATAAATAAATTGCCATATAATAAAATTTAATACATATCTCATACTTATGCATAAAATTAAACTATATGGAATGCCCAAAATAATAACTATTTCAATTGAAACGTTATGAACAAAGACAGTAAGGGATATTATAAAACACATTAGAGGGGATACCACATTTGAATATAATCTACAAACCAAAAACGATATTTTCGACAGTTTTATCATTTTATAAATTTCTTTCTCATTTGTGAGACCAATACTTTTTGGTGAAACCAAACCAGAAATCATTTCAAACGGTTTGAGATATGAGGGCTTTATACCTTCCTTATAACTGTAATAATGAATGGTTTGGGATACGAGCGATAATAATGTTATGAAAACTAAAACGATATTCAACTGAACTCTAAGATTCATAAAGTGCTGAAAATCGCCAACCAGTACGAGTAGATTTGAATCTTCATCAGATAATATCAATATGATCACAGATCTAAATGATTGACTGCAAAAAGATGATTAATATAAGTATCGGATTATTAGATTTACTCCTCTTGATTGATCCAACTGAAAATAGAGATAATCCGATTCTATATAAATGAGTTCCAGCATCCTTAATAATAATACTTTCAGGCAATAACTCGTTTGGATCAAATCTTTTGTTCATAATTATTAAGATATTTTGACTTCCCAAACATATATTCTGATATTTTGAGCCGAATACAAGTATAAATTTCAAATGAAGTACTAAATATTGAGCTCTTTCTTGTGTAAAGCACGTATAATTACCAAATTTCGTGTTTTATCTCAATAAAATACTTTGTTTAAAGATGGTATTTCATCATCATTGATTAAATATTCAGGTAATGTTTAAAATGAATTTCAATCATTTATTTGAAAAAAGTATTTAGAAATTTATTTTCAAAATTAATGATGTTTTCTATCCGCAGTTTGTCTTATTTTACAGTATATTTTGTAGAAGTTTCGACCATTTAAGCGAAATGTCAATGTTGATCTTCGATCGAATATACTAAAATGTTCACATTGTATGTCAATTATCAATGTATGCCTTAGAAGGTAATAATCGTTAATTCGCAATGAAATCATTCATTAACCTTCTTAAACTTATTCTCATTATGCGAAATGTCAAAGATATTTTTAAAAAGTTTTTAATAATGTTGAACTTCATGAGCTTGAGAATAACTCAGGAACTAGTTGCTCGAATAGATTATTCTTGACTATTGTCCACTTAATTTCGATTGTTCTCGACATAGAATAAGTTTAGAACTTAATTAACTTTATTTATATCTTAGTATCTTTCATTTTTCAAAACAGTACATTCAAAAATTTGTCATTACTTAACAAAAGTTTGAATTAAACTATTCAAAATAAATATATAATAGTTTTTCAGTATTTGTCATTCAGTATTATGAAACGCATTTCTGTTATTTTTCTGTAACATTTTACCTATTATGGGACAGATATTACAATTAAATTTACCTAAGCGCCAGGTATAAAATAACAAACTACGACTAATTACTCAAACAACATTTAAATTCATTATTTCTACGACAATAACGGAAAAAAATTCGATGTGTTTGCACTATATTTTCTTTATTAAACGTTTTGAAAATTATCAACTTTTCTCACATGTATCAAATCCGAAAAATTATTGCATATATACTATTAAATCCAAAAGTAATGTACTTATTTTTATATATTGTATGTCACACTAACCTATAAACTTCTTTATTGAGTGTAATTTTCCTTTAATATTGCTAATCGATTAAATATAACTTATAAATAGCTGATTAAACCATTAAAATATAAAGTGCTTTAACAGCTTTATCTCACTTTAGTGGCTAATGGTACATACGATATATACTTTCCTGAATATTAAACATTTTTGATTGGGAAATGTAATTAACTTTATTTATAAATTTTAATTGTTATATCATTCATAAAGTTAAGCGTTGAATATACATGGAACATGTTCAAACTTATTTATCTCAATCACAATATACAGTCTAAACAGTAAACTAATTAAAGTTATATGCAGTGAAGTATACATTTAACGAAAAAAGTTCTTTACTTATGAATTTGGTAGATTTAGACATCAATTTATAGTTGAATATTTTAGGAATGTTTTAATTGCGTGTCAACTATTAATATATTGACAAAAAGCTAATAATCGTTAATTTATAATGAGAGCATTCATTCAGTTAGATTTATTATCATTAGATAAAAGAGATATCATTTTATAAATTTTTAAATAAATATGAAAAATAATTCAAGAACTGACTCATTACTAGAGATATTTATCATTGTGTATTTCAGATCGTAATTATTTAATACTGCATTTTATTTGAAGCAGCCCAAGATAGCCCTCACTAAATATTGGCTTAACTCATTTCAAGCTAATATACTTCTAGATTCATTAAAAAAACTATAGAAAATAATTTTAGTTACTTCTCAATAACTTTTATTTACTCAAAAAGCCATACATCCAAACATTTATTACTTAACTTGAATTAAGCTATTCAAAACAAATTATAGTTTCTCGAATATACTTCAATCAGTATTATCTATCACTGTGAAATTAACTAAAGTTTGATTTAGTCACGTATTAACTGCAACGGCGGTTACTACATACTATACTACATACTGCATACTGTATCTTTATACTATATAAGTCTCTCAATTAGAGATAGGTGTATTTTTGTTCCACAGGTAATTGTAGGACTGTGGAGTTAAATTGGTTTTTCGAGGTGACAAGGAAAAAGCCTGCCGAATAATAACGACTCCTACTAACAACAATCAAATCTTCATATTATATTTAAGATATGCTCTGAATATTTTTGTATCATATTTTTATTGCTTTGCCTATGGATTGTTTCCTGTAGGCTTAAACGTGCAAATCAAATATATGCGTGCCAAAGTAAAAATTTTCAACTCGCGCCTTTTCTTATTGTATGCTAACAGGTAAGAAAATTATAAGTTTATTTTCATAACCAAAGTTGGTAACTATCTGGCTTTATTTACTATAAGTTTGATAACTTTCCTATAACTGGTTCGGTTAGTATAAGCAAAATGATTAGTATGAAAACTTATGAGTAGACTATGCAGAGTTGAACAAATAAGAGAATCGCTAAAAGTAAAATTCTCTCTTCATCTGTTTATAATATCTAACCGATGCTAAATCAGGTTAGTAAATGAAAATTTAAACAACTAAAGGAATTGAGTATTATTTTCCATTTATGATCCATTCTTGTAATCTGATGAACCAATTCTGTAACAATTATTTGGTCACTTTCTTAGGCAACAGTTCTTTAAGATGAAAATCAATATTGCTGTGAAGAATTTTTCTCAGATTTCATGTCTATTAATTGAAGAAAAGATGATTCTATTGAGTCTGAAGATGATGTCACATTCATCTTCTTATATAAATTTCAAGTAATATATTATTGATTTGGCTATAATAATTCTCACTTCACATTTGTTATACAGTATTTTACATAGCTGAAAATTACAATTTTCAACTTTTCCTGGTATTCAAATTTGTGTACTCATTATTTGTTTAATGTTTGAAAACATGACTTTTTAGTGTCAACAATTAGTTCAAACTATTTGAAGTACTTTTATCTAAACTATATTCTTAAGTAGCCATCAAATTATGTGAACAAAGTTTCTTATTTAGCCAATCATTAAGAATAGATTTTTAACTCATTTTATATTAATCCATGAGTTAACTATAACCAATGATGAGCGTGTTCGGTGCTCGTGCTCAGACAAAATTTGGTGCTCAGTGCTCGCGCTCGTGCTCGGCAAAATCGAAGTGCTCGGTGCTCGTATTTTGAAGGTGCTCGAGCACCGAGCACCAACTGAGCACTATGTCCATACTTTATGCCTATTGAAAGATGTAATCCTAAACATATGTAATGCAAAATACATTCAAAACGTCAAAAGTAAGATCAAACACCGTTCAAGTATATGCTTAACGATAAGAACTGATGTCATTTTGCAATAAAATAAGCGAACTATTTATAAAAGAACGAAAATAATTATTGAACGTTAACTTTAAGATTAAATCAAAATTTGTTTAGATTTGATGTTTATATTAAATTCTAACTTTAGTTTTAGGCTCAAAAGGTCGTCAGACGCCACAGTAAATATTGAACCCTTTAATACTGATTGTAAATCTCTGGGGATAGAGGTTTATAAGCAAATGACAGAAAAATCTGAATAAAATCTTTAAAACGTTCTCATACTTTATAATACATGAATTACTATATCAATTTGTTAGAATAGCAGTTCTCATAGTTTTATTCAATAAAATTATTTATTTTTACATTCAGTTGACATCGTTTTTATTAGTTTTGATGTAAGGACTAAGTGCTCGGTGCTCGTGCTCGGTGCTCGAGGGTAAGGTGCTGGAGCACGCGCTCATGCTCGGCAAAATTGAAGTGCTCAGTGCTCGTGCTCGCCACCGAGCACCGAATGCTCGAGCACTGCTCATCATTGACTATAACTATATTTTTGATTAGTATATTTAATATAATATTGTCTCAAATAATTGATTATTCCATTAATTGAATAACTTTTAAAAGTTTAATTTAAAACTAATGTACACAAAACTTAAGCGTCTTTAAAGAGAACCAAATAAATTATTCAAATTAAAATTTTATTCATCACATCGTAACAGAGATAATAAATCTTCTGATGGGTGATAAATATTTACTCATTGTTATACACAAATAGTATAACCGTTAGCTAAATTGAGTAACTTTTAAACCTATGTTCAATTTGAATAACAATTAAATAATTATTGTTTAAAGTTATCTAAAGCCTAACTATAAATCCAAAATTTTTCCGTCATAGTTAACTAGCTTTCCATTCATGTTATCATCAATTGTTTGAATGACTTTAAGAAAAGATTTAACAGAAAATTCTGGATCTAGTAAAGCATTTTTGGTGCCCATATCAGTCTTGACCCAACCTGGATGTATGCCAATTACTCTGATATTGTGTCCAGATAAATCAAAAGCTAATAGCCTCGTCACCATATTTAGACCAGCCTCAAAATAATATAAAATCATTATTAAACTCATTATATTTGAAAATTTTTATATTTTAAAAGTTCAGAATCAATAGTTTATTCGAACTAATTTTTTCAGAGGGGAGATACCACTGAAGCCCTGAAAAACTCTTAAAAATTAAGTCAAACTTTTGTAACGGGGTACCGAAGACTAGACTAGAGGTAATAATCCAAATAAGGGATAAGATATAAAAAATCTGAAACAATTTTTCAAAAACTAAAATATGTTGACGTTATCTGTTCCCAAAAATACTCCCAGAAGATAGCTTTAACTGTAAAAAATGATGAAAAACACATTTTCTTCAGTTCAATTCATCTATCAATATTTGATTTGATGCATCAATCGATTCATCTATATTTTAATCAATTGCTATCGCACTGAAAAATCGGCAAAACCCTAAAACAAACTCTTAACAAGCAGTTAAATACTTTACTGATCCTATAGGGATACCATTGTTGGCCATCGACTAATTTAATCTTCGATGTTCCTAAAGTTGATGATATGTTGACCACAGAAGTAGGTTCGCCATTGTTAGCAGAACTTATAAGAAGTGGTAATAATTTTTTTGTCAACATTAAAGGCGCGATAGTATTGGTCTCGAGAGCATCCGACAAGTGATTGGCAGTAATTGTAGGTAAGAAATCTCTGTACATAACTCCAGCATTATTAATGAGTAAATTTATGCCATTGTTGCGGACAATTTTGTGACAATCGTCTATTAACTTGTCGTAATATCTATAATTTTTGGCGTCTAAACCTATTATATGTAGCTTCTTATACGCTGCTGACAATTTATTTAATTCCTGTAATTAGAGAAAACTGTTTAGATTGATTTGGTGCACATTTAATTGTATTTATGTTAGTATTTCAATTGTTATTTAGGAAAAAATCTATTTTTAAATAATTGAAATAACTTTTACTTTGGAATACCTATAAATTGGGTTATATTTGCAGCAATTGCAGCCTTTTAACTAAATTCTAGGGGAAAATAAGTTTACAAAAATGTTGGCCATTTATTGCTAACAAATATCTTAAAAATGTTTTCTCCAAATAAAAACTAAATAAAAACTAAATAAAAACTAAATAAAAAACGTGTTAACTCAATTCATTTTAAAATTGATACTTCGCTAAATAGATTATTAAGTATTTTAATTGATTGTTGTCTTAATTACAGTTGAATTTTGTGGCGTTCGTGTAGTGGCGATAATCCGTTCAGTAGTTTCCAATTGACACAATTGTTTACACAACTCTAAACCAATTCCACGATTAGAACCAGTTATAAATACGTTTCTAATTGCCATTATTTTAATATAATATTTACTATAACTATATTTATAGTTTATGTTAAATATAAATACATTTAACAATATTTGGCAATGAAACAGAGTACATCAACTTCAACTTTTAAACCTTTCTGTGACTTATCACTTCCTGTCAGCAATACTGATATCTGTACTTGAAAAAGTGCAACATCTTCGATGACATAAAAAGTATTAACAGTCTAGTGCTCGAGTGCAACTACAGTTGAAAACACTTGACATGACATTGAATGACATCTTTTGAAAGTAGCGTAAATGAGACAAAATTACTAAACCTTTCTACGACTTGACAATATGTTATAAACGCAGACTATGTATATCTAAACGTGTTAAAACTGCGATATCACAAACAGTACTTATGTTAATAATCAATAATACAACTAAACGCTATTATGAATTCTAGATTAAAAACTTATTAAAGACTTATAACTAGACTTTGAGTCAAGTTTAAACTTAGCAAAGCTTTTATTTATGGATAAGATAAGAATATTTTGACTGAATTTTAATAGAGTTTAGACGATATGATTCGATGGTTAAATAAAGTTTTTCTAAACAAAATACTAAACTGTATTTGACATGAACTCGAATGGGATTGTAATTTATATAGATTTAAACATATATCAGAGCAAATAATAGAAATCTTAACAACAATTTTTAAGATATAAAACATATTTCTTATGATAAACTTATTGAAACTTCTATAAAACAAGTTTTTGAGGCCTATATCGTTAGTAAAAACGTTTACAAACTGTAATGTTAAGAAAATCAAGTTTTGGACACTATATAAGAGGAGACATTGTTAAGAGTTTTTGTGGTGATCCGCATACTCATGAGAACAGTCGATGCTCTGAAATCAGTCGTCAGCACTGGTTGACTGCAACAAAGAAAGCAAACAAAATAAAACACTTATACCTTCAAAACTTCTTAATTTAAAAATTTAAAAAAAATAATATAAAACCGACGAAAATCTTGTAAAATGAGTGACTGATCAACTGGTGTACTTATGGTAAACCAGTTGGCCAGTCTTCATAACAGAAGGTACTCTATGAGTGACTTTGGTCACCACTTTTTGCTATTCAGTTAGTCTATAGCTTTAGACCCAAGTCTAAAAGACTTCAATTTTCATCAAAGCTTTGGTTTTAAAAACTTTTGAAAATGTTTTTTATACTAATTCTGATAATGTTTTTCTCTATTAAAATATGTCTTTTGACAGGATTTTCCTTGTAATTAAGTAATTAAAAGTTTCAAACAGAATCAAAAGTTTGTTTTGCACTTGAGAACTTAAAAAATATTACAAAATTATTTTCGTAATACCTTTACTATAATTATATGCAATAAATATGTATTACTATTTTTATATTATGATAATAAGCTTCAAATTTTATTCAAGGTTTAGGTCAATTAATACCTAAATTTTTAGCGCATATTAGAGACAAATCTCTCTAATTCAGATTTTAATCTATGCAAAAATCATATGCTTAATACATAGAAAATCTAAAACTTCTAAACCTTATTAATTTTGTTTAAGTAAAGCATGAATAATTCGAGAAAAAAGTATTGAACTGATTGTAAATTTAAAAGAAACAATTTTAAAAATTCATTATTAATAAAATATAAAATCATATAACTTATTCAAAGAGTCGCGCATTAATCCAAATCAGAATAATATAAATAAAAGCAATACGTAAGTCATCTATATAGTAATCAATCCAAAAAGATTTTGATAAAAATCAAAGTCATAACATTCTTCATTACAGTCAATGGCTCGGTTTTTCAAGTTAAATCGTATTGCAACAAAAATGTCTTTAAAATATAAATAAAAATAAGTTCAAAACTTAATCAAAATTATCATTAGTTTAATTAAACTTTATTTTAAGCTTAATTCGAGTCGAATTTCGACTCAGAATCAAAGTCGGAATATTATCCATTAGTACCTAATATCGACATCAATACTGGAATCGGTGGAAGCCTCATCGAAATCTTCTACGGTCTTGCTCCGAAGATAAATATGAAAAGAATTTTGAACAGCTCGATAACTAGAGTGACAGATAAGTAAGCATTAATATCGAAACCGTTATTTATTTTATCGTTTATGACAATAATTTCAAGATAGCTTCTGACATTTGATATATATCCGTAGGGTGCTGCCACTGGTGGATTTTGAATTTCAAGCTTGACAGCATCTCTAGAGTCATTTGGCTTTTTTATAGCTCATTTAGTTGACATGTGTGGACATTGATTGGTTGAACGCATTTAAACATGTAATACATAACAGCCTGTTTCCGTGAAATATGCCTGGAAAAGTTCGGAAACGATGCGTAAGGAGTTGTTTTTTGAGGGGAAAGTTATAAAATTGATAGGAACAATATTAGGCGGTAAAACATGCTTTGGTTTACTCATAATTCTTTGATAAGAAAATTTAATAACGTTAAAGTGACTCAAAACGTTATTGATAAAAGTAGAGCTTCAACTAAGTATTAAGTTAGTCTTTGCTCGTTTTTTGTTACTTGTTGTTAAACAAACTTTGGCGTGGCTATTAGTAATAAAAAGATTTTTGTTAAGAGTCTAAGCGTTTTTGATAAAAGTTTTTGAACTATTAAACTATAAACAATAATATTAAACTTTTATTATATGAAAATCCTTTTAGTTTTGATCTGGGTGTATCACTCATAGTCCTGGATTTAAGCATATTTCAAAGAAAGAAGCTGTACTTTAAAATATAGTGAAATAGTACTGCTGATACCTATGCATCCTCGTTTGCTTACGCATAGAATTTTAGTTTACTCTCATCAACTCAAAAGTTTAGATAGTGTCTAAATGAAGAGATTATTTCTGGAAATTAAATAATATGACAACAATAAAAGTGATGCTACCAGTGCTAAACACTATTTTTATTTTTTTATCTCTTATTGATAAAAGTTCAAATTCGGACTCACTCTTGGCCTTGTTAATACTAACTTTTTATCAAAATTGCTGAAGCAAAAAAATGTTATAAAGATATTTTGACTTAACTTTCAAATTAAAGATCCGTTAGAATTTACTAAATATTTATTTATTTAAATTTTATCAGATTTGCAACAATGCAGTACAAAATTCAAAATAATGCAGCGATTTTTAAAGGAAATAACTTTGGTTGAAGAAAGCTTCTCGAACTATGTTCTTTTGTGCAAATATAAGCGAAAAAATAGTCAAAATATGAGAACAGTGAATACTATGCGATAATTCACACCAAATATGAATTCTCGATATTCGGTTCATACGTATTTGAAGAGGAATAAGTTTACTTATTGTTGTTTGTGAAATGATTAGAATAATAGAAGAGATGATTCGGAAAGGAGTGATATTTGACATCAGTCCAACGGAGGTAACAGAAAGACTCATAAACTTAGCATACAATTTAAGTGAAGATGTTGTCTCATTTACTAAATCTCGAAAGGCTATGCGTAATTATTATTTGGGAATCAGTGAGCGTGATCTATACATCCCATTGTACTCTTACTTTACATTTTGTTGGGTCGATAAAGAATCTGCAGTAAAGGTCTCTGAAAAACTAAGATTGAGGAACTACTCAAACAAGAATTTCGACGTCGAATCAGTGGATTTGGGTTATTGCGTTAAAAATCGATGAGTAAATGGATTGATCGTTCCCTTTCCTTAACATTTGTTATTTCGAAAAAATCTGAGGCGAGATATTTGGAGAGCTTCTCGAAAGAGTTGATACCTGGGTATGTGCTATCATTAGGCAATGTAGAATATGAATTGTTATACGGGTTCTTCTTAAAAAGAAGGTTTGTTGTGATCTATTTAGGCTCAGATGAAGAAAAATGCGAATTCCGTGATTTGTTGTTTGAGAAGATAGTAAACAAGGATTTTCGTAGTTATATCCTGGATACTTTTTGGAATACTCTTCCATCTGATTCATCTGTTAGTAATGAAATTTTGCTATATCGATTGATAGAAGCAGAAAACGCATACGAAAACGTTGCAATGGATTATTGCAGGGTAAAGTTCTTAGGAAAACATCAATTTTTCATTAGTGATAAATATTGTTACTATAAAAGCACATATTAAAGCAAATAAATAGATACATTTAAACATAGAAAAGATTTTACAATTATATAATTAATTTAAAAATAAATTTTTTGCATTCTATTTTATTACGTAAAGCACATGCTTAATGACCATTATCCAAATTTCACTTGACACGCACGTAGTTTAAGATGTGTTTTAAGTGTACAATTCAATACAAAAACTTGGTTTTTATGGAGCAATTAGTTATGAAAATAATGTTATATTGTGAGTGTATTACCACATGTCAGAGATCCTTTTTGGACATCACAAGAATATAACAATTTTGAACAAAGAGTTTGAGTAGAATTATCAGAAAAAGAATAGAGAAGTTTCACCATCTGAATAAACACAAGTACTTAATTACTTGCATAGCATAGGTATGCCATACAGAGATCTGAAACTAGAGATCATTCTGTCATCTTGGAATCCAAATGCAGATTACTCTCAACTTTCAGAAAGAACCGAGATAGACAATCGTTTTGTATCTAAAATTACAGACTTGAGTAATTCAAGAATACGTAAGGAGCTAGATTCACCGAATCAGTTAACACGTACTTGTACGACATGTACTATAAACCATGTGTCGCCTGAACCTAATGATAAACTAGAGCATAATGTGGTAAAAACCGATATATTTTCAATTGCCTGTTGTTTATGAGTCATTCTTCCAAGTGCTAATCCTCAAAGTATTCGATTATCTGCCTAAGATGAGTCGAAAACTAATGAAACATAAAAAATATTCTACAAAAATGAAGAAAGATATGAGCTATAATAATTGCTTATGCTATGGATTGTCTCCTTAATTAAAGCAATTGTTGCTTAAATATCTCGATCTCAATCTTAAAAGTCATATAGCTTTGGATCGATTTCTTGCAGATGAACGGTTCAGTAACTATCTTTCGAGTGAATTACAAGATGTCTCTCATTCTTTATGGTTGGTTAATGATGTGCCAGAATATGCACATGGTTATTGATTCAAAGATATATTTGGAATATTAAAACTTTTGTGACTACTATTTAGAGACTAATTAATTTTAATATCTTGTTATTATTAAAAATCTCTTTAGTTTCATTTCATGTTATTATGAACACAAAATTATAGGAAGACTCGTGCAAAATCATATAATTTGTTATAGAAGTTGATTATATTTCATAATTTTGTGAAATTTAGTCTCTTTAAAAAATGTATCATTTGCTTGATATTTTTATTAATCAATTAAATTACTTAAAAGTTAGGAATAATGACTGGTTCAAAAATAAACTATCGACTGTGGCCCTCATTAAGCTTAAACTTTTCAACTTTTACTTGAATTTTACTCAAAGCTAGGAAAAATCATTTTGATCAAGAGTAAAATACAGTTTGAAAATTGAGAAAATCATTTGAACAAAAATAAATAATGGAAAATTAAAAATTTTTAAATTATAAAAAGTTATTGTTACTCTGATTGTTGTAGAAATTAGAGAATGAAATTAAAAGATTCTTATTCATAACATTTAAATATTTCTTGTCCGGGCCGCAAAATCATGGAACTTTCGAGTCAGTCAACTCTCGAGACCAGCAAAACACAAAATCAAGATATGTATTTTGAAAGAATGATTGCACAAGAAATTGGAGCGGAAATAGAAGTTAATCCTAGTTCTGGAGGATTTCCTTGTCCTGAACATGAGTTTAGCATTTATTATAATACAAATAGTGATACTTTAACAGCAAATGATAGTTATTTATCAGAAAGTGATTCTTCAATAACATCAACTAGCAGTGAATCAGATGATGGACTGACGACTTTACAAATTCATGGATTGGATACAAGTGACTATAAGTTTGTTCGTCAACTTGTACCGAATTTCTATGAATTTAAGAGTTCATTATCTTCTGGGGCGTATGGTTCTGTCCATTCGGCTGTGAGAAAACCTGACAATGAATTCGTTGCCATAAAAGTTATTAAGATAGGAGTCAGAAATACGAATTCAGTTTCATTTAGAAACGAAAGTATGATATGAATGTTTTTATTGAAGAACGAGATAAGTGAGTCTATGAAAGGTGTCACATATTCCGTTCTGAAAAAAATCATTTGATCTATTGAATTTCTAGTAGTATTCATGCTTTTATTTTCAGTAAATATCATAAGTCAATTGATAAACTTGAAGCACAAACATATACTAAACTTTCACGCAGTTCATGTCAATCAATCTTATAATAGAGCTTATATTGTGAGCGAGTTATCAATATTTGGAGACCTATTTCATGCTTTCCAGAAGAAAAATAGTTCTGGGAATTGGATTTGGGAACAAATGGAAGAACTAGAGGCAAGACACTTGATTTGTGGAATCACTAAAGGACTCAACTTTTTGCATCGTTCAGGTATAGCACACGGAGATCTCAAACTAGAGAATATTCTAATATTTAGTAATATTCCGGCACAAAAGTCCCATACCTTGATATATAACCGATGGTTGCCTAAAATCACAGACTTTAGTAATGCAAAAATGCGAAAAGATTTGGACCAACAGAATCAGATAATACATAATCGTCCAAAGTGTACTCTTAGATACGCGGCGCCAGAATCGTATGACGAACCAGAATACGATATGATAAAAGCCGATATATTCTCGTTGGGCTGTTGTTTACTATCCATGCTCTTAGGTGCTCGCCCCTACGAACCACCATTCGATAGCCCATCAATTGGTTCACCAGATTTTGCAGAAAAAATGGCAAAGTTCAAAAGATATTGTACTAAAATGAAGAGAGATATTAGTTATACAATGCATTTATGCAGTAGTTTACCTCTAAAATTAAGGCAAGTATTGCTCAGAATTCTCGATCCAAACCCAACAAGTCGTATATCTTTGGATCGATTTCTTGCAGATGAATGGTTTAAAATACATCATTCTCGCGAATTCGATCAAGTTTCTCATTCACTGTCCAGTTTTAAAAGTTGTTCGACTGTTCTCGAGAAAACGTATGCAAAAGACTATTATTGAAAAAGATGAGTATCCATAGACTCAGAACTGAGTTCAAAAATTGAAATTTTAGTGCAAGCTATTAAAAATGTTTTTATGCTTCAACTATTTTCTTTTATCTGCTTTGTGTAAGAATTTTCTTCATATGCTAATTAGTATTATGAAAATGCATTCAAATAATCGTTTAATGTTTCGAATTATTTTCAATAAGACATATTTGGTATAGAGGAGATTAAGTCTTCAAACAAGTGATAAACTCAATTGAGCAAGGCTCATTTAAAAGCTATTAATACGTTAGAAGTCAGAAAAGATGGATGTTTTAGTGAGTTCTGGAGGTAGTTATAGAGCTCAGCAACAATATAACGGTTCTAATGATAATATTGAAATTACTAATGAGTCAGATGACTAGATGCCTTGACAAATCTATATTAGATTCACAGGAAGCTAAATTTGTTTAGAGACTTTATTCCTGTCAATTTATGGGATATAAAATAACTGGCTAATAAATTAGTTGTCAAAAGTCATTGAAGTAGGGATCAGAAGTATTGATTCGAGTTGATTGCGAAATGAAAGCAAGAGCCTATCTGTTTATTTCAGAGAACAGGATAACGATTGATCTAAAAGTTGTATCTTATCACTTTTTCAAGAAAATCATTAAGACTTTAAACTTATTGAATTTTGATTGTTTTCAAGTTTTAAATTTTATACTGTTATAAAATAAATATGGTAAAATAATCGATAAGTTTGGAGTACAAAAGTATTCTTAGTTATTTAATGTATGTGTAAATCGAGATCATTATAAAGCTTATATAGAGAGAGAATTATCCCAAGAATGCTTAATACTCGGAACTATGTTTAATGCTTTACGAAAGAGAAATAGTTCCGGAGCTAAAAGTTATTAAAGATGAAAGAAATGGAGGTAAGATATTTGGAGAATTTAGAGAATTAGCTGATAGAGTCAATCACTTGCATCGTATAGATATAGTACATGGAGTTATGAAACTAGAGAAAATTCTATTATTTTTAAACAATAAAGTTAATTCATTAAAAATCGTAGATGGAGGCAAGATCGTCACATATCTAGAATCTCAGACTTTAGTAATTCAAAAATACACAAAGAATCAGATTCGCCGATTCAGATGATTCATCATTGCCCAACGTGCATTTTTAATTGTTTATCTCCAGAAAATTGTGGCAAACTGGGATATATGATAAAAGCGATATATTCTTAGCCAGATGTATTTTATTGGCTATTATTGGCACTTTTCATTAAAAGCAACTGCTTTATGATCTGCCCCGTAGCGCTTTGAATTTTGCAGAAAAATTGAAGATTCAGAAATTATTACATTATAATAAAGAAAAATATGAAATATACAAAGCACTTAAATAATAGTTCTCAGTTCTAGGTTTAAATTAACTAAGTCATCGTTTAATTGACTCAAACTTAACTAGTCGTTTTAACTCTGAGTCGATTTCTTGCAGATGAATGGTTTGCTAGTATTTTTCCGATTGAGTTTTGTGAAGTTTCTCATTTAATATCCATCGTTAAGAATATATCTTCGACTACTTGTAAAATATTCCAAGGACTATAGAAAATGATGTATATTTATTAGTTCAATGGAAATATTGAAACTTTGGTGAGAACTGATAAAATTAGATCACTAGTGTTCCGCTTTGATCTAGTTTAATTAAATGATTGAAAATATTAATTACGTTGTGAAAATATCTAAACGATGTTAACATGATACATAAGAATAAATGAAATTTCTTTAGAATTTCTATTATAAGCTAATAATTTGGCAGTATTTTTCTGCAAACGATTAGCAACTTTTTCAAATATCTAAAGTTTTAATTACGATAAAGTGAAATTCTGTTGAAAAATTAAATGCTATTTAAATACAAGTAATTTTTTGGCTACGTAAAAATTGAAAAAATATCCTATATAATTGAATACTATAGTGAAAAATTCGGTGAATGTATGCAATAGATAAGCTGATAGTTTGCAGGTATCACATATTTGGTGAAAACTCGTTGACACCTCTCATGTTCGACAAGATCCAGCTTTTGCGCAATCTTCACACCATAATCCGAAGAGTCGATTGTCATGTAAAGCAAACCTTTAGTTTGCGATATTTTGCAGTTTTTGATCAAATGATATATCAATACTTGAGCGATAGTGTCATTATCTGCATAAACAGGTCCTATCATGGCTTGACCAATAGAATTCGGTCGAATACATCCATAACCATAAACTTGATCATTATTTTCATCTACGATAACAACTGTATAATAATCTTCAGTATTAAAAGTAAAAGTCAATAACTTTTCACGATTATCTTCGTGTACTTTCGTATCATATTTTATAATTTTTGACAACAAGTTGTGGTTGTCTTGCTTAAGTTCTCTGATTATGAGGTTATGATTGAGTGCAACATTAAGATTGTCTATATTTTTAGGAATGCCTTCGAACACAACCATAGCTCGTCCTTCGCTTATACTGAATCCAGCCTTATTCTGATACATAGACAGCTTATCAGGAACTGCATGCAATCCGCAATTTCTATCTCCAATGTGTTTCATACAGAGATTAAATAGTTTCTTTCCAATCCCTCTATTTTGATATTCTTTATTGACTCCATACAACCCTAAAAATCCTGATGAATGTGTAGTCACCGGCGAACCACAAACACCTATTATTCGACCTGAAATGCAGTATAGATAAATTTAAATAGCTGAAGGAAGTCATTGAATTAAACAATATTTGAATAGAATTAGTTGAAAATTTCATTTTAAGCCCTGTTTTATGAGATTACTAAGTGCTTACATTTTTCGAAGAGAATTTTTGTGCTTAAGTCTTAGTTTTTCGGAAGATTTTTAAATTATTAAATTGATCAAGATATGAAAAAATGCAAAATTTATAAGTAATACTAGTTAAGTTGTAAATTATATATGTACTAAGTGCTTACAGTTCTTACAAAATAGTAATTAGTTTTAGAAAATGCAAGTCTGACTCAAATTGTTCCCAAGCTTTAAAAGTGCCAAAGTTAAACTGAATTATTTATTGATCAAAGATAATTGGAAAATCCTCAATTTTTATACTTTTATCTTGGACAGTCTTAAATATTAAATTGATTTGTGTGGATAAGTTTGTTCCAAAAGCTCATCAAATAAGATCTAAAAAGCTTAAACGGTTTTATTATAAGTAGAGGATGGTTTTTCTGAGAGTCTCTACTCTCGAGTCTCGAGCTTCAACTCTCGATCAAGATCGAGAATCTCGAATTTTTTATAGAGTGGAAATAAATAAATATTATCAAATTCTTTATTTATTCTTCGAATACTATAGAAACAATATGATATGTTTATTAAAAAACAATTACTTATTAAAGTGTTTATAATTTTTATTAAGAAACAATGACTAAATTTGGATTTAAAGCTGAACGCTTTTTCATATCAGCATAACATATGTTTTGTCAGACTTTCGCATATAAAGGTGTTTTACATATCAATTCTCGCAAAATAGAAGTGTTTTACAGACCTTCAAAAATTACTACGAAAATATCTTTAATAAGTTAACGATTGGTCTCAAATTTATATTATTTATTTATATTACTTATTTATTTATTTTTGAAAATTCTCGAGAGTTTCGACTCTCGAATCATCCTCTAGTTATAAGCTGGTAATTATTTTAAATAGAAGAAAAGAAACTTAATAGAATCTTATGAGCTTAAAAGATTAAAAAATGATGTCCGAGTACTAGCGTGTAATTCAACTGCTTTTCTTAATGAATAACTTATAAACAATATCATTCAATGGCTACAGGTCTTGAATAATAAAGAATTATTTAAGCGAATGAGAAGCGTGAAATAAATTATGTAGCTGATAATTAAGAATCTAAGAATTCACTATAATTATCTGCCATAATTAAGCTGAAGCTCCGTTGAACAGAGATTTGAAGAAACGTGACATCTAACTAAAACTGAAACCATATTCGAGCGAAACGCTTCTATGGTAACAAAATTGAATAAATGTAATGATAAACTGAGAGAAAAAACATTAAAGTAGAGCAAAGTAGCTGTTAGAATAAGAGAAGGAAGCGTGAATACAGAAATTGATTTGTCAGCAAATTGTAGGAAAAAACTTCAACTCAATAAGAATAAGAGCCTATTCTCACTAAATGTCTTATACGCAAAATCACTATAAAAATTGATTTATTGTCTCAAATGATTTTACAATTCCTAAAAGTAATATCTCTTGATTTTTAATTAACATATAAAAAATCTTTGTAATTATAATGTATTTTATTTTATTATCTTGTTATGCATACTCACCATCACTATTACTGACGGCCACATAAAAGGCGTTAGGATCGCATTCATAAAAAGCTTTTAGAGTTGAAACACTTTCTTCTAAGCCATGAGATGTGAAACATATAAGCGCTCCGTTTATATCTTTTTCTTCCATCCGTCGAATCGTAAATTCATCTCTATTTGAATCCATTTTGAGGTTCAAAACACACACACAACATTTAAACACAAAAAGATAGAAAACTATTCTCTTTATGAAACCAAAAACAGAGAACGAGTTCTGGAACTAATTCAAGGTTTAAGTAATACGTCAAATTATATTTTGTGCATTCTGTAAGCTAAATCATTATTGAAGGACGAATTCAAATTAAGATTTTTTTCCACTTCATTTCTATCACATTTTTGGGGAGGAAAGTAATTGATTTTTATTTTGATAGATAAAACTTGAGCTACAATGATAGCGATCTGTTCAGCTCTGAAGTAATATATAGTTATTTACAGCAAACCAAACTTACGTTAGGAAAATACAAAGAATGCATACTCAACCGCATGCGTTATCAATGCTTTTAAACTGGTATTCGGAGTAAGTAGATTGCAGTTAGAATGGAGTGCATTATTCCTTTATAAAAATAAAATTTTCAAGTTTTATTCAAGAAAGCAAATATGAATAAAAACTTGATCCAATGATTTATTGCGACAGATATTTCTAGAAATAAATTGTATACACTTCATAAATAGGAAAAAGTATTTGAACATATTTTAAGATTGTTTCTGATTCAGCAGAATATTCTTCAATAAAATACATATTTAATTCTGAAAAAATTCTTTCTTTATAGTTGTCTTCGTGCACTCTTGTGGCAAACTTTATCATTTTTAATAACAAGTTGTGATTGTCTTGTTTTAGTCCTCTGACTACGAGATTATAATTAGGTGCAACATTAAGGTTATCTATATTTTTAGGAATGCCTTTGAACACAACCTTAACTCATCTTTCGCTTACACTGAACCCAGCCTTACTTTGTTACTATATAGACAGGTTATCTAGAACTGCATGTAATATATATTTTCTGCCTACAATGTGTTTCAAAGGTGAATAATTTCTTCTTAGTTCCTCTATTTTGATACTCTTGCATATAATCTTAAAACTCCTGAAAAATGTGTAGTCACTCATGGTCCGCAAAAACCTATCACTCGACCTTAAATTTTAAGGAATATAAATAATTTTCAAAAGAAAAGAATTCTATTATCAATCATCAGGCCGATACTTTGAAAATATAACTTTTATCAGAAAAAACTATTTAAAATAAAAAGTATCTTAATCAATTTCTATAAATTCATGTGTTAGGTTAGAATAGATATAATTTTAAAGTTTTTTACGAAATGAAATGATTAAAAGGTAAGTTGCCTGTAAATCTAGCTTTTAACGTAGTGTTATCTGTTTCAATTTAATCTCAAAAATTAAGTGCTAACAGTCCTTAACTAATAAATCTGAAGCAAAATTTCGAGCAGATTTCTTTCAAAACTGTAAGCCCTTAAAGAAAATAATTTCATATCATATAGTAATAAATTATTAGAATTTTAAATATTTCATCCAACTCTGATCATTTCTCTATTTTATATAAAATCTAAAATTTCAAGTCACTTGATAACTACAAAAACTTAGAACTTTACATTCTATTAAGTTTTCTGTGAGAGAATGCCATAAATTTTTTAATTTTGTGAAACAGAATCTGAGATTTTTCCTATTTACAAGAATAAATGGGAAGCCAAATGTCACAAGAATTATGTTAACAAATTCTTTACATTACATACCAAACCGAACACATCATGGATAATGATTATTAGGCGTTATCTGTAGGAATCCCAAGAGAGTTGGTGTGAAACAAGTCAATTATCTCTATGGCAACTAATGTTAATTTTATTACTAGTGAAAAGAGAGCTAATATTTCATAGAATATGAATGCAAAGTCTAAACAGAAAATCAAATAATGCACAAAATTATTAATTCTTTTAAAATAAGTGAGTACTATCGCAATCTTATTAAACAGGTTTTTGCTTAAAAAATTCTTGTAATTATGTCGTAGAAAATCAAGGAAAATAATTTTTGAAATTTTTTCTACCGACGCTCTAACAGACTGTGAATGACTTACCATCAGGCTTACTAATAGCCACACAAAAAGCGTTTGAATCGTATTCATAAAATGTATGTACAGTTGAGAGATTATCTTACAAGCCATGAGACCCAAAATAAATCATTGATCCGATTATATCTTTTCTTCCACTCTTCGAATTATATACTCATCGCTATTTGAATCCATTTTTAAGCATACGATCAGTTTAAATTGTTCTCGTCAATGAAGGAAGAAATAAGCGCTCTATCTATTAACTCGAATCTAGAAATGAGATATTTAATAAGTTATGCGTGGAATATAGACATTGAGAATCAACTTGAGTGAAGCTAGGAGAAAACTGGAGAATTCGATATCAATTAAATGGAGGCTATGCTGAGTTTAATTTACTTCTGTCCCTTTACAGCATTAAGCGTGATTAATTTTGTGCTGCTAATTCGATTACATGTAGTTTTGAATAAAATTGTATGCTCTTTATACTTCACGTCAATTGTTTCTATTTTCTATCAAAGTAAAATGGTAATTTTTGATTCTTTCAAAATTGATTTGAGGATTGAAAGGTACTAAAGGGAAGCCACAACAAAAATCAAATGAAAGGTGTAATCGACTCGTATGGTCGAGACGAGTCCAACGATGTATAATTTATGCGTTTACAACGTCGGGAACATACCCGTCCACGTTTGCTATATTCCAGCCGTGATGTCATATTAGCTAAAACATGTCGCTGATCTTGTACGGCTTTGACTTTATAGTATGTTATAGTTAATGATATTTAGAAGATCTCAGTAAAACTCCCACCGTATTTACCCCTCCCATTTTTGAGATATTAATTTTTAAAAAGTTGCAAAACTTTAAGCAATTACAGCTCCGTCCTCTTATTGAATTTCAACATTAGTGTTATATATGTTGAATCTGTGTGCCATAAGGATTAAAGTGAAATAATTTTTTATGGGCGTGGTTTCAAGTCGATCCTAGAGGGGCGTGGCCAGCGACTTTTTAATCCTTAAGTTATACTGATCAATAATATGTAGATGTACAATATGTTATTTAAAAATTTGGACTCCCCGAATCCCTCCCCTCTAACCCTTCGTGAGTGTTTCTTGCAAGTCAAAATAATTGAGGAAAATTCATTTTCTATTTTGATTTGGTCAAATTACGACAACAATGCAAAAAGTTAAATAAATTGTAGAAAACAAGAATTTAAACTAATCCTTTAATCAAAACTTTTATAGCAAACTTTGAGGGGATAATAGTTCATATATTTTATGTATTGATCAATATAGATGAAAACTGGTTGAAAAGATTTTCAAGTATGTCTTCAACTCACTGCAGAATATTCTTCAATCAAATTATATTGTTCGATGATTTTTTAGACTTCATTTAAAGTTCCTAAATATTTCGATAGAAATTAGGAGAATTTACATAATAAATAAATTGATAGTTTGGAGTTTTAACGAATTCAGTAAAAAATATCAAATGCTTATTTCCATTGATTTCAGTCGATGCTTCCTTTTATAAAAATTTGTATTGAAAATAATTATTTCTGTGATATCAGATGAATTTTTTTATCGATGTCTGATTTGTTTGCTTTATTTCACTCCCAACAAACTTATGCTTCTATTTTGCCTAAAAGATGAAAATAACGATTTTAGGTTCTTTCTGATAGAACTTGTAGATACGAAGTTTAAGATTCAAAATTTCTAACTATATCTTCATCGATGAAATAAAGAATTTAAGGAAAATTCGAAATTTCAAAAACTTTTGGAGCTTCCATGAGTCAACTGAAAATGATGAAAATTTAGCAATGTAGTTAAAATAAATTTAAAGCCATATAAATAAAGCGCATGCGCAACAGCAATACAAGGTATAATTAATTCATATCGCTTTCAATTTCTATTAAAAATTAGAAACACATTCTCATAAATCTTTCATCACTTCTGTATATTTCAGCTTGATTGGCATTCAAGAAGTGTTGAAGATAATTGTTAAAGTTGACTACAATTATCAGGTAGGTGGATTTTAGTCACATAAAACTTTATATCATTAGAATATTATATTTCATAACATCCAATAAATACCTTATCTAATACTACACTTAAAGAGGAGGAGATACCTTTCAATCCAATTTTTAAATGAAAGTCTTAAACAAGTTTCCTGTTTCGTACACAGAAATGGTTATTGAGCCAAAATCTGGAATTTCATATTTATCAAGTGAAGATAGTGTTGATTCAATTTAATGCTTGATCTACAATGTATTCATTTATTGTAATAAAAATGACTAATTTTTGCTATCGTATAGATTTGATAGTTTTATACTTACTATGTTCACAAAACCTCATCTTAAATAAACTTCAATTTCAGTTCTACTATCAAAATATAATTTTATTTTCCCTCGAATCATAGCTCCCCATTCAGATTATCTTTGTAGTAAAGCTATTTTCTGAAATTATGCAAAAAAACTTTTAGAGAATGGAAGCTCAATTCATTGTCACTGGATGTTTCCTGAATTAATCAACTATAACGGCTAATTAGATCTAAAATGTGTTGAAACTTGTTATCACGTTCGCATAACATACTCTAAATTCAAGCGATTCAGAACATAATAAACTCATATTGTTCTATTATTTTATGTGTTGTTAACTTTTATAAGAAAACATTATTATAAATTATGATTTATCAAGTGCATTAATATTACTGTCATTGAAGGGTCTCAAGATCTACAAATTAGGTAGAAATAAAGCTAACTTTGAATATAATCATTATTAAACACTTGGTGGCTTTTGGTCACATTAAAATTATGTCGTTAAAGCAAATTATTATTTTATAACTATATTATCTAATATTGCGTTCACTCTTATAGAGCGTAAAATTGTAATATTTTATGAATTAGGGCCAAAATGATTACGAAATTGAATATGAGATGACTGATACTCTATTGAAAAAAATTGTGTAAAATAAATATGCTTAAACAACGGTTTGCTATGGATTTCGAAGAAACTCTATATCATACCCAAATTTACTAATTATAAATTTAATTGTGTCGCTAAACTAGTTCGAAACAATTGCTGATCCTTTTGTGAAACTGTCATTAATAAGGCATTGCATTTTACATAAATACATATTTTTGCCTGTTATTTGCAGTGTACACGGCTGGTGTACGCTGGTGGCCGTCAATAAGATACCACTGCCGAACTTAAGGCCGCAATCGAGTCTTCTTGGTACCAGATCCTGTTGTTCAAACTCCAGAATCTGATTCAATCAATGCCCTGACGTATCATCCAACTCCTCAAAAGAATGGCAAGACCATAAACTATTGATCATTTTTTAACCTAATAACGGTATACGTGATATGCTTTATGTCGCACCCAAAATCCTAATAAATTCATTCTTCGGTCGCTGTTGCGATGGGTTGGAGGTTAGGAAATTGAAACTTTGCGATAATTTTTATTCTGGTTTTAAACAGTCAGTCAAATTTTTTATATCTTTTGTGTTAATATAGAGTTATTCAAAAATTTCATAGCGTGATATACTTGTCGCGCACTGAATAAAATACACATCCATTTTTCATGGGCTAAAATTTTCTATAGTTAATAGTGCAGAAGTTTTGTTTTAATTTTATTCTCTGTTTAGTTCAACAATTAAAATTTGCATACAGTTTTAAAAGAAAATCAAAGTTTATTTATTAAAGGAAACTTTATACAAAAATAAGGTTTAGATATTCGAAAGGTTTAAATTTTAAATATTCACTACTACTGTTAGTGTTGGCCACTCTCAGAGATCATTTGTTCTTAAGAGTTTGAGAAGCGAAGAGTAAGAGTTTCTCCACTCCTTTATATAGAGCCAGAAGTTTGCGTATCAATGGAAAATTTTCTAGAAACATCTATTGTTGGTCACTAACTGACCAACTACTAATTGAGGACACATTGGTGAACTCGTTACTCTTTTATTTCTAGAGAATTTTCTTTAGAATTTACATATACAGAAAAGAGGATACAAACAACTTTGCCCTATATCCTATGGTCAGTTTGTATTCTTAGGCGACTGGTGGGCCAGAAAATAGGGCATTATTCAAATGACCTGAATACTGTGAGATCTAAAGCAAGGATCTGTTTTTGATCTCACAATAGCAAAGATTGAAAATTTGATAAAGAAATAATTTTTATACTATTCAAATACAAATGTGATTTAGAACTCGAATTTTGAAGTTTTTTTATTGCGTTAAAGGCTTAAATTTCAACATAAATAATACATATCTGTTTAAGTAATGAAGTATTTCATTTTTACAATTATTTTAATCGCTTTAATTTTACAAGAAAAAGTGGTATAAAATCATAAAATTAGATTTCATGAAAATCTTAGCGAATCATGTAGTTAGCTCAAACATCTTAATATTTACGCACAAATGACTCGAATCTTCTGTAACCAGCCAGTTATCGAATAATTAATTCATATAAAGCTTAATTTTTATGAACAGTTAACATTTTTCCAAAAACATTTTTTATCATATCTTACATAAACTCAATTAATATTAAGATTTATTATTATTATTAGAACTTAAACTACTAAATTGCCTTAACATACTTGTCAGTGGCTTTAAGACATTAAAAATATTATCATTAGAATAACATATTTTATCGCAACCTTATCAAATATTACATACAATTATGTTCTATTTTTAATTTGAAATTAAGTAAATTAGAGTATAATGAAAGCAGTAACATGAATATTAGATAAATTACTTCATTTGCTCAATTCGTTAATAAAATTTCTCATTACTAGATTATATAGAATTCTATTTGACATTCAAATTATTTAAAAGATATACAGAGTGTAAGAAGACGACTAGCCCTAATTTTTTTTATTGAAGGACAAGTGAAGATACAAATCAATAGAACTTCCAATAAATAAAATTCCATTTGGATAACAGTCTCCATCTAACAACAAAATTATCAATGCACATAGCCTTTATCTGAGCTTCATTTAGTGATCTCCCAAACTACATCGGATCAGGAATAGGCACACAATGAACCCGAGTTCGATCAAACTTTTAGCTCTTAGATGATTTTTGAGCTCCTAGGCCGTAATCTAAAGGACTCGAGACAGGTAGGTGTGGCAAAGCTATACATGCGATCAGTGCCAGCATGATAATCTATTGTTTAGTAGGACTAACTTCGAATTTCTTTTATTAGATCGCCGATAGCTTTGATGTGTTCATTATCAGTTAGCATTTATCGGTCGACTGACGAAGTGCAATATTTGATTTGAGTTGTTCCCTCTTAACTGTTGTGACCACCATCTGACTTATAGAAAACGCAGTCACCACAAACTTTATGCAATGGACTATGCAGGAAACAATTGTTTGAACAAAATTGATAGATATATACCTATGTTTAAAGCATTAATAGCAAGTAAGATTTCCATTGTATTGACACATTAAAAATATATCAAATCTTTAAAAACTCAAATATTGATGAGTTGAATCAATAGGTCAGCTTTAATAAGATACAAATTAATATAAACTTAAACAAAAATATTGTCTCTTCATTTCGATGGACAAGTTATTTATTTTTCAGTCACTAATCAGAGTGATAATAATAAACATCAGTATTTTAAAGCTATAGTGCAGCCGTTCAATGCTATCTTTAAATGTTATATATCAAAGTATATATTTTATTCAAACAATCTATTGCTTTGACACAACGAATAGCTTAAATGTTGAGCAACCGTTGTTCGAACTGATAAAGCAAGTCAAACTTTCTGGCGCTTTTAATTTTTTCTTCAATATAAGGAAAGTGAAGAGTTCTCATCAAACTAAATTTAATTCTAAGCAGATATAGTGCTGTAAATAAAATAATATAGTGTCATAAAAACTTATAATTATTCACTCAATTCAGGAGAAAGCTTTAGGGTCAATAATTTTTTACGGCCTTTACTTTCAATGATAACAAAAAAGTTTAGAGGAATGTTTTGTGCCACCTGAGCTGACTTTTGTTCAAATAAAGTGTAATCTTAAGTAATAAAATCTATCTAAAGTTCAAAAATAATTTGCACTTAGTTTTCAAGTATATATAATTCGATTTAAAAGTAAGAAACTACTTAGTTTAGTATTATTGGTCATCAGTTAAAGTAAATTTTGATATTATGTCAGAAGATTGTAATTAATTGAATCTTATTTCCCAACTCATGTCTCTAATACTTCACATATTCATTGTTTTAATATATATAAATAATTCTTTTGTAAATCTTGCAGAAGATTTTGAGACTTCAACAGAAGTATATACTGAGAATTCGACTGTAGTAGATTTTGAGACTTCAACACAAGTATATACTGAGAATTCAACAGATGTAGATTTTGAGACTTCAACAGACGTATATACTGAGGATTCAACAGAAGTAGATTTCGAGACTTCAACAGAAGATATATACTGAGGATTCAACAGAAATAGATTTCGAGACTTCAACAGAAGTATATACTGAGGATTCAACAGAAGTAGATTTAGAGACTTCAACAGAAGTATATACTGAGGATTCAACAGAAGTAGATTTCGAGACTTCAACAGAAGTATATACTGAGGATTCAACAGAAATAGATTTCGAGACTTCAACAAATGTAATAATTGTTATATATGAAAATATAAAAATTAGTGATATCAATAATATAGTATATGTATTATTAACAAACAATATGATATTAATCTTTAGGTGATTCAAGATCCCGGTGACAAAGTAGAAGTTATTATATATTATGAAAATTTGAACTTTGTTAACAGAAAGTTCTTCGTAGAAGAATTCAAACCTGTTTACAATCACTTGTGGGACATAATCGATCTCGGATTAGTTCCTTATGGAAATACAAGCTATGATCCAGATACAAGTTTCACGTGCCCTTATGGTGACAAACAATGTTATGCCAATAGAGTTCAGGTATGGTTTTGCCATCAGTTTTACTAAGCATTCTTTAGATTTCAGAATATTTTGCAGTTTAATACTTAACTTTGAGATTATTTTTATTTCCGATGCAAAAAATCTTCATAAATTAAGGAATTTCCATTTTTAAAAATTCATAACATTTCAGCTGAAGGCAAGAATTTATGATGTAAGGGTTTATTTGGGAAATGCTAGAATAAAATTAGGCTCATACTGAGTGCAGTCTTTTGACAATCATTTAAAAGTATAAGAGTCTAGTAGTCTTACCGTATTAGTTCCATATAGAAAATTTATATTGAACATGATCGAAAACTTTCAAATTCATAACCATTATTATTCTAAGATAACCTTTTAGTAAAGTTTAACGAATTCTAGTTTAACTTCATTTGAATACAGTCTCAGTTAAGATTAATAATTATAAAAATATTTATTCTGTATTTAATTTTAAATATCAGAATTGTTTTTGTTTTAGTTATTAGTGTGTATTATTTGTTTCATGCTTGTATCATACAAGTTGTATGTGTATATATTGATATTCTTTTAATTCAATGAATATAACAAGTCAATTATATTAAAGTAGACTATAATGAGGCCAAAGATGTGAAATTTAATTAATATTACTTAAGTTTAGGTGCGTGAGTCATGGGTTTGTGCAACCCGACCCGAGCCGCCACAATTATATAATTCTGAAACTTTGAAGCGACTTATTATAATGAGTTTTGATAATGAATATTTCCAGTTTTTACTACCGAAAATTACACTGATTCTCCACAAATACAACAATTGCTCAAAAATAATCAATCTCGTGAAACTACACAATTGAAAAGTCAAAAACAACTATAGAAGAAAATAATTATAAATAATAGTTGAACCTAAAGTAATGCATTTTGTAATATGACATTGACATAAACAGAAATCTATACATTCAATGAATTTGATATACATTTTGATACATTTTCATTCGTTTGAACCAGTGATTGCCAACCTTTTAGTAAAATTGGCCAAAATATTTGATTCTTCAACCAAAGGGCCAGTAAATAATTATGACAAAAGCGAATTTATTTTTAATTTAAAATGTTTATCGAAATAAACATTTAATTTACTTGAAGATTTTGATACTTGATATTGCTTTTAATAATATTAATTACTAACTCATTTACACGAAAGACTTTATGAAACAAATCAAGATTATATATATTTTCGGATTTATTTTCGTAAGATCCTTGTATTCATTATTTAGGTATTGTTTGTATATATCGGGACTACAGTTTTAAAATATTGAAATATACTATCAATGATTCTCTCCAATATAACCTAACCGTAATTTTTATCGGTTTAAATCTTTTAATTTAATCAAGAACTTTTATAAGTTTTCTAGAAAGAATAATTCAAATTCTCAATTATTAAAGTATTAAAACTACCCGATGTGTCAAGGGTCAGAAAAAATCGATCAATGGGCCGGATCTGGCCCTCGGGCGTCGGGTTGGTGATCACTGGTATAAACTCTTGTTTTAAATCCTATAAATTGCGGTTCCTTGTGACTAATCCGCGGTTCACCCAGGGTCAAACCGCTCAGCAGTTCATCTGTGTACCTATAATAAGAAGCTATAAGTGAGGCACTAAAATCTATCACAATATGCTTCGAACTAGGTTAGTTTCTTGAAGTTATACTAATTCGAAAATCTGGGATAAAGTTTGGAAAAGTCTGGAATAAAGTCCGGAATGTAACAGAATTTGACGACTATTTTATGATTAATTATTCAATCTATTTAAGGCATGTGCTATCGGACTATTTTGGAATTCGTCAAATCCAGATGCGTACATCAGGAAAATCTCTTTATTCACTTATTGCATATTCAAAAATAGAGAATTTAATGATATCTATGACTTGGTACCACATTGCGCAACATTACATTTATTGGATGAGTGGCCGGAAATAGATAACTGTGAGAAAAAAGATCAAGGAAATATATTTCTTGATCAAATGAGAGTGAAAACTGATCCAGTTTCCAGTCAATTAGTCAATGGTCTGGCAGTTGAGATTAATGGATTAGTACAGTTTGATGCCGTCAACAATTTAATCAAAGCTGTTTGTGATGCATACCAGCCATTAGATGTAAGACTTATCTGATGTGATGAGAAAGCAATAATCTTTCGTTAAATAACAGAAATGTCCTTATAAGGAAAAATAGAAAAGATAGTAATTTTATCTGTTAGTCAATAAAGTAATTAATAAACCAACTAGTTAAAGAAACGATTTAGCAGTAACATACTGTGATTCCTTCAAACTTTTATTATACAAACTATGTTTTTGTTAAGCTATAAAACTTCTATCAAAACAGTTTTGCTATACAATTTAGCCATTAAACATTTGAACAGTATATAACTTCATCACAATTAACTGATAAGATCTCGGGTTAGGGTTGAAATTTAGTATTTTCCAAGCTTTCGCGTAGAAAATAGTTGGAGGAATAGATTTTGATATTTGGATAATGTCAAGAAACCTAACGTAACCTAACCCAACTTAACTCAACCTGAAAAAATATAAGATAGTTAAATTCTTAATACATATGAATTTATTAAATGATAGGATGAATCAAAACCCGATGGATGTAACAATACTGAAAAGGAACCTAAAGTTAAAGTAGCTGTATATTACGAAACACTTAATTTAGCCACACGTAATTTCATAAATCGACAAATCGGACCATTGTATCACGTAGTTGAAGATATTGTGGAAATTGATTTGATTCCATACGGAAATACTCAATACGACAGCTCAGCTGATAGTAACACTTTCAACTGTTCTTCTGGAAATGACCAGTGCATTGCCAACAGAATTCAGGTGCCAGAATATTCTTAAAGAATATCTTAAATAAGAAAAGATGGGCATGCGCGGGTAGTTTGTAATAAATTAAGATATAGAATGAGAAAATAAACTCACTAATTGTTGTTGAAGATGAAGAGAGTGAAATTTTCGACTTTAAGTCTTATTCAGCACATAGAGAGAGAGAGAGAGAGAGAGAGAGAGAGAGAAAAGCAGTATCAAAAGGCACAACAAATGGCGCCTCATGTGTTTTTGTGATGATTTAAAAGTTGTATTTGCCACGTACCGAAACACGTATTAGTTGAAAAGACTATGTTTGGCACGTGACAAACTTGACTTCGGGTGACACGGGAGTGTCAGTCCCCTTCAGTCCAATAGACTGCCCGTTTGTCACGTGCCAAACATACTCTTTTGAATTAATACGTGTTTCGGTACGTGGCAAATACAACCTTTAAATCATTACAAAAACACATAAGAGGCGCCATTTGTTGTGCCTTTTGATACTGCTTTTCTCTCTCTCTCTCTCTCTCTTTTTTAATGTGCTGAAGAAGACTTAAAGTCGAAAATTTCACTCTCTTCATCTTCATTAACAATTGGTGAGTATATTTTCTCATTCTATATCTTGACATCTTAAATAAGATATCAGGATATTCTTTATAAACATTCTTAATATACCTATAACAATATTCGCAAATTCAAAAATAATTCAATCCATACGACCTTAAATGAAATCCTAAAATACTATTTATTAGGCAATTGTTGTGAATGAGTTTCTTCTGAATCCTCCAAATGGTGATGAGATCGATGGTCCAAATCGTGCTATCAATTTCATCGATTGTATGTTTAGCAGCAATCAATGGCAACACGTATACAAAGCTGGAGAACAGTGCTCTAATCAAAAATTACCAATTGATTATTGGGTCTATCTCTTGAGACTAGCTCAAAGTTCAGATAGTGATAATATTTATCTAGAGATGAAGACCAAAACAGATGCAGTCGGATCTCCGTTAGCAGTCATTCCATTCACAACAATGAATGGTGAGCCAAGTATTGCCACTCGTAATGATTTCATTCAAGAAGTTTGTGCGCGATATACGGTATGATTTGTATTTGTTTCTAGTTGACTGAAATATTGTAAACCAAAATCGAATTTATTTGTAGGGAATTAAGCCATCCATTTGTACAAAAGTTGATGTCGTTGTCTATTATGAAGCACTTAACCATCAATCGAGAAGATTTATTTTAGAAGAATTGAAGCCTACTTTCACTTATTTCCAAAATCTAATTAATCTTAGATTAATACCCGCTGGAAGAGCCACTCTTGTGCCTGAGCAAGGATTCAGTTGTTCTGGTGGTAATGATCAGTGCGCTGGAAATAAACTTCAGGTCAGTTAACTTATGATAAGATCAATTTCACTCGTTTATACTGAAAATTCGAACTGAACTCAATTAAAGGCTTGTACTATTGATTATTTCTGGAACGATGGCTCCAATTGGACCGATCCCGTTAGACAACAAGTCATTGATTTTCTGTATTGTATGACAAAAAATAAGAATGCAGTCGGTGTTTGGCAGGCGGCAGAACAATGCGCTCAACAGTATATTGAAGATGATCCATGGTTTACAATATATGCTTGTATGGTTGAAGGAAGTGGAAATGCTATTCTTCACGAATATATTGAGGAAACTCAAAGTGCTGGATTCAACATCACTGAACTAGGCGTGCCTGTTGTCACTATTGATGGAGATGTTAGCCTTCTAGCTGTTCAGAATTTAATTGCAACCATATGTGAACATTTTGTAAGTTTTAGTCAATAAGTTGATAATCAATCGAATGACATCGAAAGTTGAATTATTATGAATAATTACACAAACACTTATTAGGACGAGGACCACAAACCCGACAGATGTTTATTAGGAAAAGCTCCTAAATTGGAGATCGGGGTTTATTACGAGTCCTTAAGTGAATTGTCAAGAAGATTCTTCTCTTTACAAATGAGTCCCTGGTATAAGTATATCGAAGAAATGGTCCAAATAGATCTTTTACCTAATGGTAATGTTGATGATTCAAATAGTACTTCGAATGATGGCAAGTGTGCTACAAGACAAGAAGTCTGTATGTTCAACAAAATTCAGGTAAGTATACAGTTAGAGCTTAAACATCCACGATAGCAACGAATAAGTATACTGATATGTAAGTTTTCTTGGGACGCATATCAATTTTTTACCAAATTTAATTTTAGATTTACTTTGATTACCATGATAAATATTCTATAAGTTTTGAAATATCATCACTCTCATTATCCCAAGAAAAGTATTCAATCACAACACATTACTTCTAGTTGCTATCAACGATTATCTAGTTTTTGAGTATATACTAAATTATTTTAAATCTTTCATAATTTCTAAAATCTGCATTGATTTAAAGGCTGTAGTAATTGACTACTATTGGCTTAACGATGATGATGGAGACGAAATCGATGGAAGTATAAGAACTACACAATTCCTGTCTTGCGTGTTTACTCACCCCAATTGGACTAATGATATATACACTGCCGGAAAACATTGTGCAGATACTTTCCTTCCTAATGATGTATGGAATGGAATTCTAGTCGAAGCCGAGAGCGAAATAGGAGATCAAATATATTCTCAAGTACAGACTAAGACTCAAGCCTTGAGAAATCAAACTGGATCTGCCACTTTGCCTTTGATTCCATGGGTTACACTCAATGGTCGTCATAGCTTAGGAGTTCAATATGATTTATTGCAGACTGTTTGCAATCTCTATGCTGTAATTTAACTGTTTTATTGAAAATTTCTTCTCTTAATTAACTTTTCTATACTTAATTTAACTTCTATAGGGTGACAAGCCATTGGAATGCACTCCAGTTGTAGTTGAGGTCTATTACGAGACACTTAATCCTCAATCCAGAAAATTCTTTTTAGAAGAATTGAGACCTACTTTTGAGCACATCAGAGAATCGTTTACTATAGATTTGGTTCCTTTTGGAAGAACTGATATGACTATCAATGGACCAAATGACACAACTTTTGAATGTCCAAATGGAGAGCAACAGTGTCTTGGAAATAAAATTCAAGTTAGTTATTGACATCAACACCTATTCATAATTTATTTTATTTAGATTAAAATTGCTCTATTTTCCACTTAAGGCCTGTGCTATCAAAAAGTTCTTGCATTCTGACGAAGATGAATACAGTCAACAAATAGATGTCAAGAATCAGACTCTTATGTTCATTTGGTGTATGTTTAAGTATGTAAATAATGAACAGATAACAGATGTGGCAGCGAAGTGTGCAAACACCTGGTTTATGGATGATGTATGGGTTTGGGATATTCTGCCCTGTGCTGAAGGAGACGAAGGAAACCAGATAATGAGAGAAATGGGAGCTAAAACTTTGAACTTAGCTGAACCTTTAGAACATGCCCCTTGGATTGTTATTAATGCTGAGAGAAGTGCTATTGCACAAACTAACCTACAGAAAGTTGTTTGTGATCATATTTTGGTAATTCATTTTTTCAACTAGAAATCTATTCATAGCTTGTACTGAAAATACATCCAAAGATTTAGAACTAAAAGTTTAAGAACATTTTACAAAAAATTACAATCAATGAAATACTATAAAGTTGGTACATTTTCCGATTTTGATAGAGTGATCGTCCGATAGAATGTGCGACACCAAGAGTACCTAAGGTTAACGTAGAATTACATTATGTGACTGGAGGTACAGCCGATAAGAACCATATCATCAATGAGTTGTATCCATCCTATCGCGATATTGAAGAGATCGTTGAGTTAGAAGTTGTTCCATTTGGTAATTCCGACGCTATCAAAGGAGATGATGGAAACTGGAGGTTTAATTGTCCTAATGGTCCGAATGAATGTATAGGCAATAGAATTCATGTGAGTTTTAGATAGTGGATAATTCAATAGAAATTACTTTGAAACTTCATTTAAATACCGTATCATTGATGACATGTTAGGCTTGCGTCTATTCGTACTATTGGAATAACGACGACGATCCGATCAGTGATAACATGGATATAAATGGAAAGTTGCAGACATTAGACTTTATGAGTTGTTATTTCCAAAACGTCAATTGGCCGTCAGATCCATATACAGCTACTGAGCAATGTATTAATAACATATGGATCGATATGTGGCCCACAATAGTTCATTGCGCTCGATCTCAAGGAGGAGCCGAACTCTACGCACAATTACAACAGAAAGTTGACGCACTTCTACCTCCGTTGACTTATACTCCTTGGATCACCATTAATGGTAAACACAGTCGGGCAGCTGAACTACATCTTACACGAGCAGTTTGTGATGTATATACTGTGCGAACGAATGATTAGCCCTAATATAAATAGGTTTATGTTTTTAACTAAGTTTAACATATTGAAATTTTTCGTACTTTAGGGAACGGAGAAGCCATGGGCATGTTATGCACCTTTACCACCACTTGAAAAGCCATCTGTTGATATACATTACGAGCCTCTGAACCCTCAATCACGCTCATTCGTTCTCTCGCAATTAGATCACTTGGAAACACATGTCGACGAAATTACTGATCTAAATATTCTTCCCTATGGAAGAACTATTAGAAGTAATGGTACAAAAGTTAACTTTCTTTGTCCCAACAATGACACTGATTGTCATACTTTCAAACAACATGTAAGGCATTAATAACTCTCTATTCGTGAACTAATTCAAACTTTTAAACAATTTCTAGGCTTGTATTATGGACAGATTTTTGAAGAACGCCACAGTACAGACATTAAACTTTTTAGTTTGTGCTTTTGGCCCGGACTGGTTGAACATACCACAAGTGACCGAAAATTGTCTGAATCAGTACTTCGTGGACCCATGGCCTATAATCGATACGTGCGCTATGACAGAGGGTGATACTCTTCTCAATAATCTATCAGATCAAGTCTCAGACTTGAATCCAAAACTAACACACGTCCCCTGGATTGTAATCAATGGAAAACATGATCTCCAAGCTGAAGATAATCTCATACAAGAGATTTGCGACACTTACTATCCCGTCAGTTACTCTTAGATTGAAATCTGTATTTATTTCATTAGATATTAATATGTGATTATTTGATAGGATGATAAACCACCACAATGTATCCCAGAATTACTACCTGTTGCAATCAACTATGAGAATATGAATATATCCGTGGCCACATTTTTCTTGCAACAACTCACTGCTTACTATCAATATCTGGATGATATCGCAGTCGTCGATTTCCTTCCTTACGGCACCACTACTCGCTCGGATGAAAACTTCACCTGTCCACAGGGTGATGTTCAATGCAATGCTAACAAAATACATGTAATCAAAATTTATAGTTTATGCAGAATTTATCCGTAAATTACTGTTCAAATGACTAATCAGCTATTTTCCCATTATTTAAGGCGTGTATGATTCACTACTTCTACGATAAAGAAAACCATACACTACCAATTGACATCGATGAGAGTCGTTTGAAAACTATTAAATTCTTCTTATGTGTCTTCAATAGAAATTTATCTGACTCAATCACTAATGCCGAACAATGTCTTAATAATGTTTTTGAAGGCGATTATTGGAGACTAATTGATGGTTGCGCTCATGGACCTGATGGAACTGAGCTGTACACACAAATAGCCATTAAGACTGAGGCATTGAGTCCACCTTTAGATCATGTCCCATGGGTTACAATTAACAACATCTACAATTACGATTCAGAAACTAATTTCATTCGAACCATTTGTGACGCATATTGGGTAAGATTTCTGCTCAAGCAAGTTTAAACCTATGAGATTTAAATTTAATTTTTAAAAATTCTAAAATCAATTCAATCCAAAGCCTGTTCATCCACCAATTTGTTCAACTTTACCGGACGACTCAGTGAAAGTAGGACTTTATTACTCAGCTGATGATAATTCACGCAATTGGATAGTGAACCAACTGAAGCAATTCTACGTGGAATCGACTCCAACACGAGCGACATCACTTCAGCAGATAATAAGTACAGCCTTTATTCCATGGGGTAGTACTAAATATGATGCCAATAATACTGATCAACCGTTCACGTGCAGTGGTCCCAATGAATGCTTTATCAATAGAATACATGTAAATATATTCTTTTCGTTGTTCCATTCTATATTTAATTCTATTTATTTTTCACTTAACTTCCGATAATTCTTCAATTATATCCCAATCATTATTCATTCGTTATAGGCCTGTGCAATTGATAAACACTTAAATGAGCCCAAAGGACTGCTACATATCTCTGAATTCATTATGTGCTTCTTTGATAACGATGATTGGAATTCAAATTCTTCTGAGGCTGCTAAAAATGTGCCAACAATGTCTGGTTTCTCGATTCATGGCCTGAAATCAATGTTTGCGCCACTCAGAACACTCAGGAGTACATTGATGTCTACTTGAAAATGCGCGACAAAACAATGACTGCAAGCTCGACTTATTGTACAAAACTTTTATTCTTAATAACCATTTGATAAGTTTTTGATATGTTTTGAAAAGCCATTCGATAGCTTTTGATAACCATTATAACCTCATTTGAAAATAATAACCTCCTAACTTGTTTTTCAATCAGACCCATGGGTTACAGTAAACGATCAGCACAGTACGTCAGCTGAAAATGATTTATTATTATCAGTTTGCGATCAATATCCAGTAATTATGAATAATTCATTTCTGATAATAAGTAGCTAATCAAAATTAATTAATAGGGAATTAAACCCGACAACTGTCTTGTCGCAACTGGTTCGACAACTAATTCAATAAGTACTAATACGCAAACAACAACTCTGACAACAACTTCAACAACTCCAACAACAATTCCAACAACCCCAACAACAACCCAAACAACTCCAACAACAATTCCAACGACAACTCCAACAACAATTCCAACAACAACCCCAACGACAACTCCAACAACAATTCCAACGACAACTCCAACAACAACCCCAACAACAACCCCAACGACAACTCCAACAACCCCAACAACAACTCCAACGACAACTCCAACAACAATTCCAACGACAACTCCAACAACTATTCCAACGACAACTCCAACAACAACCCCAACAACAACCCCAACAACAACCCCAACAACGACCCCAACGACAACCCCAACAACAACTCCAACGACAACCCCAACAACAACCCCAACGACAACTCCAACAACAACCCCAACAACAACCCCAACAACAACTCCAACGACAACTCCAACAACAATTCCAACGACAACTCCAACAACAACCCCAACAACAACTCCAACAACAACTCCAACGACAACTCCAACAACAATTCCAACGACAACTCCAACAACTATTCCAACGACAACTCCAACAACAACCCCAACAACAACCCCAACAACGACCCCAACAACGACCCCAACAACAACCCCAACAACAACCCCAACAACGACCCCAACGACAACCCCAACAACAACTCCAACAACAACCCCAACAACAACCCCAACGACAACTCCAACAACAACCAAACCTCCAGTTATGTGTAGTCATGAGGGTAACGATAATGACACAACGATTTGGCCACCTGTATATCAAGGAGAGTATTCTATTGCCAACTGTTCTAATGGTAAGGGATTTATGAAATGGTTGTGTTTATCAAATGGAAAATTCGATCCAAATGGACCAGATGTCAGTGAATGTTGGATCAATGACATTGTTCATAACATCGACAAAATAAATAGTACTGAAGAAGTCACTGATATTCTCGAAACTATGAATAATGGCACTGAAACTAATAGTTCTATAACTTCTAGTGAAGGAATAAAAAATGTTATGTTTATTGTCGAGAAATTGCACCAAATCGTTAATGAAAACGTTTCTGACATTAGTTTAACCGTTGCAACAAATATTACAAAAGGTTTCATAAATGTATTTAACAATTTAATTGACCAAAACAAGGCCTGGAATAATGCCACTCAATATGAAAAAACCGAAATCGCATCACAAGTTTTGATAAATATTCAATACTCTTCATTCATCCTTAGTTGCAATTTGAACAATAGTCAGACAAAGGAAACACTTTTAACAAAAAATATTATTGTTGAGACTTATTTGATTAAACCTGAACAACAAATTGATTTCAAAGCTAATGGATCTTCAATCACAATACCGATTGGTTTGGATATAGAAACAACAAATACATGTAATAATTCTTCTGTTGCTTCACTTATTGATCAATTGGATAATTATTTGTTGGGAGGTATGAATGAAAATCAAATGATCAACACTAAAATAATTGCTTTTAGCCTAACAAATAACAATAAAACAAACCCAATAAGTAATCACAGAAAGGTTAAAATGAGGTATGAATTCGAAGTTTCATAAGTGATTAAATAATTGAGTAAAAATTAATTTTAATAAATTTTCAGATTAAAGAATAACCGTAGACTTGAATTTGGAGACAGAATAGATTGTGTTTTTTGGGATTTTTCTAAGAATGAGTGGTCTTCAGAAGGATGTCAATTAATTCAGAGAGAATCTGATCGTTATGAGACAGTCTGTGAATGCGATCATTTGACAAACTTCGCTGCACTTATGGATACAACAGAAGACAACAATACTTTTGAATCAAACTTAACTGTTATTTGTTGTGCAATTTCAGTTATTTTTCTGGTTCTAACTATTTTGCTGCTGTCGCTCACAAAGGATAAAATGAATCGAACATTATTTGATAAATTGAAAGATAAAAGAAATTTAATAACTATCAATCTGTGTATCTGTTTGATAATCTCTGATTTACTTATTATTTTCGGAATGGATCAAATAGATATTGAACCAAAGGTTTGGTAATTTTAAGATTAACTTCATAAATTAATCAAGTGCTTGTACTTGTACTTGATGGACTGATAAGTGACTTTTAATTTATTCATTTGACTGTTAATTTTATTTCAGTGGATATGCAAATTATTTTCTGCTCTATTATTGTATTCACTGTTGGCATCGTTTTCATGGATGCTTATCGAAGGACTGCATATCTATAGAATGATTATCTCAGTCTTTAAACCACATACTAGTATTCAATATTCATTCATATTTGGATATGGAGTGCCTCTTTTTATTATAGCGTTTTCGCATTTGGTCATTTACTTCACTGAAGATTATGTTATTTTCGACGTGAATGAAGTCGACTATTATTTGTAAGCTATTCAATATTTCAAAGGCATTAGAATTTAACTAAAATATGTTTAATAGTTGTTGGATATCGTCCAATAAACATCCGAATCATATCTGGGTTTTTGTTGGCAAGTTTTTAAGTCCTAAAGATATTATATATGTTTTGACTGAATTTTTTTATATTCCAGGTCCAATAATAGCTGTCATTCTTATCAATTTGTATGTTGTGATCGTTTTATTGAATAAAATCATCAAAATGAATACAAAACAAAAAACAGCAAAATTCAGATCGAAATCCAAACAGACTATAACTTTCTTTTTACTTTCTGTGAATTTGGGAATAACCTGGTTTCTCTTCTTGTTCTATATTCAAAAATGGAGCTCTTATTCCGTCTTTATTTCTCGTACATTTATCGTTTTGAATGGATCACAAGTAAGTCTTTGAATAACGTGCAAATCAGTTTTGATTTTAGTCTTCATAAAATACACAAATAATTAGAATACTTTTCATTAATTTAACTTTTAGGGGTTCCTTATTTTTGTCTATAAATTACTACTTTATAACAATAGAAGAGCCAGATATGCACTTATGGACAAAAGTACTTCTGCTAATGTAATGAGTAACTCATCGAATGGAGATTAACTTTGATGAGCTGAACAATATTTAAGAGTATTCCAATATAAATCAATTAAAAAATGAATGTATCTTAAAATATTATATTGAAAATTACTTATGTTGAATAAGTTTGATAAAATTTGAAATTTTTCGCAACAATTTGTTAAAATGAGTTTACCTATACTCACAGATAAACTGTGGCTTACAGCAAAATCTAAAAGGTTTTTATTATAAAAATTCAATGTTTATCTGAAATAGTTTATAAATTAAATTATTTTCTTATCAAAAATACTTAAACTTTTTACCAAGTTTTTCATAAACAAGAATATAATAAGAGACATCATCATCATCATCATCATCATGTCTGAGCATAAATTTATTATGTTAACTGTATAACCTAAATATGGACATTGAAAAATCTAAATTACCAACTAAATTTGAACTAGTTCCTTATTCTTTAGTTCGATTTTGATTTCAGAAATATTGTTTTTCTGTAATCAAGGAAGGAATAATTTAAAAATTTTTTTTTCAAAAATTCATCCTGATAAATTTTTTACAACAGATACTTTTTAACTTGAAAGCTACAATGTATATTTCAGATTTTCCAGTTCTATTTAGTAAAGCATAGAAAATGAGTCGATACTTGTTTCATGAAATTTTTGAAAAATTACTCATTCAACCAGGATAATTTGTTAAACATTAATGTAATTAATGCAATTCCTATTTAATCGCCGTTTGATTTCTACTTTACTTTTCCAGATGCTTTTAATCTAACAAAGATGGATTCCAAAAAGTGCCCCCCCCCCTGTCTCCATCAATGTCATTTGTATCATTGGATAGATCTCGACGAGTAAAACAAAAATGTTTATGGGCTCGACCCAATCGGTGACAGGGGTCAAGAGTTATAGGCCAAATATCTCTAATATTTCGAATCCTCCGATACTTGCTTTAGGATATCGTACAACAATGAATCATATGTTATTGAAATGTACTCGTTGAGACGAACTCAATGATGTTAGGGTTAGGTCCTCAGGTTTCACCTAGACCTATATAATTAATGTATTTTTAACACTTATTTGAATAAACATAAGTTGAAGGGTCTCTTGGCATTATCCAGGGAGCACTACGCGGAGGTCTATATAGGTCTAAGTAAGACCTAGGGACCCGACTATAATGTCATTGGATTCATCTCAACGAGTACATTCCAATGATATATGCTTCATTGCGGTAAGATGTTCTAGAGCATGTATCGGAGGGTCCGAAGTATTAGACGTTTTTGGACTATAGCTCTTGATCTCGTTCACCGATTGGGTCAAGCCCATAGACATTTTTGTTCTACTCGTCGAGATTTACCTAATAACACCTATGACGTAGGTGGACGCTGGAGACTGTTGTCAATAGAGTTCTGAGCATTTTCCTTTCCAAATTTTAACTCCATTGTATTGATTGTATTAATAAAAGTATTTAAATAAAAGTAGTCAAAAATAAAATAATTACAACGAAGAATATTGTTGAAACTTATTTAATTTTAAACAACATGTTTCAAAGCTAATGGAACTCCAATTACAATAACTGTTGATCTAAAAATAGATTGAACGCAATTTATGTGATAATTCTTCAGTTGCATCTCCCATGTCAAAAATAGATAATTATCTATTGAGAAATATTAATATGAATGAAAATCAAGTAATAAATATAAAAATTATTGCATTTAGTCTATAAAATATTAATTAATGTTATCCCAAAGTAAACTTCAAAAATTGATGTCAAAAGCACAGTCTATATCTAATAAAAATGAATTTTCCTATTTACAAATTAAAACATAATCTCAGGCTCTGTTCAAACACAGAATCTAATGTGTTTATTAGGATAACTCTAAAAAGATGGTCTTCAGAATAATATGATTTACAATAAAACAGAACCTAATCTTTATTTTTTTTATAGATGCAATCATTACAAAACTTTTTAGCACTTTTGGCTTCAACAGAAACTAATTATATGATTAAAGAGTTTTGCGATTATCTGTTCTTTTCCTGGTTTTCACTTTAGTGATAATTTTTTATATATGTCAACGATCATATTAAAGTTGAAAATCCTAAGCTTATCGGTATATTTAATAGCCTGTGGTTTGTTGATAGCTTTCGGTATTGATGGAATCGATGTGAAACAAAAGGCTCAATAGAATAGATTAATATAGTTTTCCTTATGATAAACAATTTTATTGAACTTTCTTGTAGTATTTCGGTAGATATTCAGTTTGTTCTCGGGTCTATTACTGTATTCACTATTCGCATTAATTTTGTGGATGATTTTCGAAGGACTGAATAATGAAAGGATGATTGTTTATAAAGTAAACATTGAAATTCAAACAACATTCAAATTTGAACACCAAATTGCTTTGACTTTTATGAATCTTGTTTTGCTACTTTTTTGATGAAGTTTCATATCAGACATTCACTATAAAACGAAACGCAAAAGTGTTTCAAAACATTTTTACTTCAATCAATTTGATAAAAAACTCTAAGTTATTCATGAATGCAATTATTTGAAACATCTACAGCACTTTTGAATAAAAAATTGTTATTTTCAAATCGCTCTTGAAATGACTTGAAATATAGTTATCGGTTTCACTTATTTATCTATCAGTTGGTCGCTAATTGTCTGATATATTTTGTGTGAAAATTAATCTGATATTAGTTAAGTTTAATGAGTTCAGGTGAGACATATACAAAACAGTTCAATTTTATATTCAAACAGTGCTCTGTGTCAATCTTAATAAACAAGTACAGGTTTGCAGATGAACAGTATTTAGAAATTAGTTCATGACAATATAACCGTATTGACTGATAAGTATATATCAATACCAACTAGAGTATAAACTCGAAGACCCGAAACCGAGCAAACCCGTATGAAACCGAAACCGAAAACGGTTCGGGTCGGTTCGGGTTGAGATATTACGGTTTCAGTTCGGGTCGGGTCGTAAACTTTCGGTTTCGGTTTCCTAAGTTTTGAAACGGGTCTGTAAGGATTGGTTTAAAAATAATTATTGCAAATAAGTATTGGTTTTCAAAGTCGACTCAGATGCAAAGTAAAATAGTGACTTATGAAACTGTAATATATATATTTTACAAACGCATTGCAAACGAATGAGCATTTCTGTATTTCTTTGTGTACTTAATGCGACACAAGTGATCAAAATGGTCAAATAATTGTATTGTTTTTTCTGTTTTATATTCACAATTAAAATTTCTTTACTTTAAAAATTACTCTTTCTTTAATTCGGTTTCGGTTCGGGTCGTGTCGAGATCTTTCGGTTTCAGTTCAGGTTGGTTCCTGAAAATACCTATAAGTTTATACTCTAATACCAACTTTAATCTTTTGATTACTTATAAAAACTGATAATGTGCAAATAAAACAATACTTTAAACGTTTACTTTCAAAACATAAAAAGATTATAATTTGACCATATTTAAACATTATTTTGTCGTTTTCTTCTCTTATAAATAAGTCTCTGATTAGAAGTTCTCGATCATACTCTCATTCATGTACAGTCGGTCGAAAAAAGTTATGCATAGATCCCGGATTAATCTCTGATGCGTTTGGATAAGATTAGAGGGACGAGACAGAAATTGAAACTATAAGTCTATAGCGTCAAATTATAGCATTACTCAGTAATTAAAAAATATAATATGAGTAATAGTGTTATCCGTAGCTGAAGTCAGTTTATTTGATGTTCATAATAAAAACAATAAGTCATAGAATGAAAGTTACTGATAAGATACAGGGTGTAAAGAAAGAGTAAAGTTAATAACTTTTTAATTATTCGACCGATTTAAAATTTTTTGTTTAAAAGTAGAATAATGGGAGTTTTTTCAGCTTTTGAATTTTATGATTCTAGCACCCATGTCATTTATATTCGTGAAATAGTTAACATTACAGTCTATGGGAAAAATTTAAATTTGAATATCTTGGAAACGCGAGCTGATGTCGACACAATTTTTACAAAACATATTTATTATATCATTATAGTCAACCTTACCAAATTTGACAGACATTGGTCAAGAAATTTAGAAGTTATGGCTATTTTTCATATTTTCATGCAGAATGCTGAGTATATAAAATAATAGACTCGGTAAAAGTGAAAGTTAATAACTTTTAATCTGCTTTATTTAGTAAAGTGAAATTTTAAAAATATGAAAATAGCCATAACTTTTAAAATTCTTGACCAATAGCTGTCAAATTTGGTAAGGTTGACTATAATGATATAATAAATATGTTTTGTAAAAATTGTGTCGACATCAGCTCGCGTTTCAAGATATTCAAATTTAAATTTTCCCATAGACTGTAATGTTAACTATTTCAAGAATATAAATGACATGGGTGCTAGAATCATAAAATTCCAAAGCTGAAAAACTCCCATTATTCTACTTTTAAACAAAAAATTTTTAAATCGGTCGAATAATTAAAAGTTATTAACTTTTACTTTTACGGAGTCTTTCCTTTTACACCCTGTATATCAAACTATTTCAATCAAAATAGTTCAACAGTCAGCTGTGATTTAATTTAAATAATTTTAATGATGAGTCGGATCACTCTCTCGAGCTATCACTTTTTGCAACAGATGTGTCATTGACTCAACTACAAAGATGAGTCAAAGTCTATTTTATTAGAGTTCCAAACTAGTTTTTTAAGTATTCATTTATTGATTAATATGACTAAACTTAATACAGATCTAAATGAGTTGTTGAGCCCTTAGGTTTATCAACTCTTCTGCATCTTTTTAGTGATGACAAATACATAACTTTTATCTGTCGACGGTACTCTATTAATTGTGATAGTTCTATAGATCATTAAAACAAAAAAATGATTGAGAACTTTATACTTTTTCTTTTAATTCTGCACGTAGTATTTCGTGGGACTCATTGATGTCGATACAAATTATACTAAGAACTGACACAAGTCTTAAGTTGAAATAAACTGCAATTTAGCGATTTACATATGCAACCAAGTCGCCAATAACTCTTTTGATTGTTAATAATTTTAATCTTTGTTACATTATAATCTTTTATTATACTTGAATTGAATAGTTTTATCGTTGAATATCATTTTTCTTATTTGGCTTCTATAACTTTTGCAATAGAAATAACTAACTTTTTGCTATCAAATAGATTTAATAGCTTTATATCTGTTATGCTCACGAAGCCTAACCTTGAAAAAACTTCAATTCAGTTCTACCGTCTAAATATAATTATTTGTTTTCTAAAATCAAAGCTCTTTATCCAAGTTATCTTCGCAGTAAAATCATTTTGGTAGTAAAACTATTTTGTGAAATTATGTAAAACAACTTTTAGAGACTGGAAACTCGATTCACTGTCACTGGATTTTTCTTGAATTAATGAACGAATACAGATAATTAGATCTAAATGGGTTGAAACTTGTAATTACGTTTGCGTAGCATATTCTCAGCTTAAAAAATTTAGAAAGTAATAAAATCGTATTTTTCTTCTATTTCTATGGGTTATTAACTTTTATAAGACACTACTATAACTTATGATTTATCAGGTACATTAATTTTACTGTTATCGAATGGTCTCAGGATCTGCAAGCTAGGCAGAAGTTGATATTGAATATGATCATTGTTTGGCTCTTGGTGGCTTTTGGACCCAATAAAATTACATCATCAAAAACAAATTGTCATTTTATAGTCATATTATCGTTGCAAATAATCATATTGCGTTCACTCATAGAGAGCGAAAAATTATATTTTATAGATTAGTGAAGTGCACTGGTCCGAAATCTTGAGCTTCTATAAGCGCAGCTCAAAATTGTTGAGCTTTGAGCTGCGCTTCTGTCAAATTTGGCCTGAGCTGCGCTTGTACTAAGAAGCTCGGGTCCAAGCTGCGAGTTGCGCTGCTGAGCTTATGTTAAAAATTAAAAATTAAAATAATGAGTAGTAATCTTTGTAAAAAGTATTTATTTCAAGTTATAATGAAGTATTTGCGCAAAAATATATTAATTTTGATCGTAAAGTTTGAACAATGAATTCAAATTTCGACATCTGTGTTACCTATCAATGATTGGGAGTCTTCTGATTGTATTTCACTTTCTTGTAAAGTCTTGTTGGAAACAGTTTCAAACAACAATTTTCTCTTATATTGAATAATTATCAAAAATTACTTGAGATTATCTTATTTTGAATGTAAAGATATTTAATCAGTGAATAGAAATAATATTACTTTTAAGGCCTTAAAACTTTAATTCTTTCTTCAAATAAACAGTTACTGCACCAAATTTCAGTTTAAATTGAAATTTATTTTGAAAACAATGATTCATAATTCAGAAATGCATCTCATCATTCAATTCGATAGATCTAATTTAATATCTAATTTTCTAACATACGAGAAGCAATTCAACAATCATTGCTATTTTACAGTGAATACTGCTTTTTGCTTTATTAAATAAGTCGACTTCAAATGAGCTGAGCTCGAAGCTCAACAACTTGAGCTTGAGCTGCGCTTTTTCATCATAGCATGAGCTTGAAGCTCGAGCTTATAAGCTCGAAGACAGCTATAATTGAGCTTCAAGCACAGCGCAGCTCAAAGCGCAGCTCAGCTCAAAGCTAGCTTATGCTCTTCACTATTATAGATTAGGACCACATACGATTATGAAATTGAATATGAGATGACTGGTATTCTATCAGTAATAGAATAATTAATTCATATAAAGCTTTATTTTTATGAACAGTTAAGACTTATCTAAGGAAAACATTTTCTTATCATATCTTATGTGAAGTCTATTGATTTTAAGATTAATCATCATTAGAACTTAAAACTGGTAAATTACCTTAACATACTTGTAAGTGGATTTTAGATATTATATTTATTATCATTGAATAACGTATTTTAACACTAATTTATTAGATGTTACATACAATTATATCATATTTTGATATGAAATTAAGTAGATTAGAGTCTAATGAAAATAATAACATGAATAATAGATAAATTGCTTCATTTGCTCAATTTATTAATAAAAGTTCTCATTATAAGACTACATAGTTTTCTATTTGGCGTTCAAATTAATTTTAAAATATTGAGACTATAACAAAATAGTTAGCCCTAATTTTATTATTCAAGGACAAAGATACAAATTAATAAAACTTTCAATCTATTCTCATCAAATAGTATCTCATCTGGATGACAGTCTTCCATTTAACAAATTTATCAATGCACATCGCCTTTTTCTGAGCTTCGTTTAACGATCTTCCGAGTTACATCAGATCAGTAATAGGCATACGATGAACCCAGGTTCAATCAAATTTTTAACTCTTAGGTGATTTTTTATTTGACCTCTCAGTCCGTAACCTAAAGGACTTAAGTCAGGTGAATGTGGAAAGTGTGGCAAAGATTGACACGTGATCAATGCCAACATGAAAATCTATTGCTCAGTTGGATCAACTTCGGATTTCTTTCATTAGATCACTTATAGCTTTGGCGTGTTTATCAGAAGCGGTTGTTGGTTAGCCAAATGGAATTTAGTGTCTGATTCAAGTTGTGACTACCGTTTGACTCGGAGAAAATGTGACCTTCACAAACTTTGTACAATGATCGATATACCTTGCATGAAACAATTGTCTCAACAATATTGATAGATGTGAAACCTTGCCTCAAAAAGTAAACTCATTGCGGTATAAATTTGCTTATTAAAGCTTTCATTTGAACCACCTTTTTGAAGAAATGCGTCAACTCATAGTCCTTTTACTATAGATTAAAAATACTTTCTATATTGAATTCAGTATAAAAAGTATTTTTAATCCATAGTAAATGGCCTATGAGTTAACGCATTTCTTCAAAAAGTAGGTTCATTAATACACTATTAACTATCAATATTTACAACTTGTTTTTTTGTTGGTTTTGTTTGAGTTTGTCTATCTCTTTGATATATTTTCCTTATAATTAGTAGCGAAGAGCATGAGCTAGCTGTGAGCCAAACTACGCTGCGCTTCAAGCTGTCCTCGAGCTTCAGGCTCAGGCTATGATGGAAAAGGGCAGCTCAAGTTCAAGCTGTTGAGCTTCGAGCCAGCTCATTTGAAGCCGATTTATTTAATAAAGCAAAAACATTATTAACTGTAAGATAGTAATGATTATCGAACTGCTTCTAATATGTTAGCAAATTAGGTATTAAATTAGATCTATCGGATTGAATGATGAGATGCATTACTGAATTGCGAATCGTTGTTTTCAAAATAAATTCCACTTTAAACTGAAATTTAATGCAGTAACTGTTTATTCGAAAAGAGAAATAATGATGTTTTAGGCTTTAAAAGTAATATTATTTCTATTCACTGCTTAAATCTCTATTTTCGAAAATAAGATAATCTCAAATAATTTTTGAAGATTATCCAAAATAAAAGAAAATTGTTGCTTGAAACTGTTATCAAAATGACTTGACAAGAAAGTAAAGTACAAACAGAAGACTCCCAATTATTTATAACTCGTAATCTTTATTTTAGATTCTCTCTAGATTTAGCCGATAGAACTTTAGTGCAATCAAGTTTTAATTGTGAAAATTTCAGACCCAAACGAGCGTTCCTTCTCATTAAGGTAATTCGGTTAAGTCACACTTAAGTCCCATATGCAGTTTATTGATACTGCCATATATCTACTGATGCTAGAGATGATAATTTTAATCTATTTAGTCTTAGTCTGAGGCTAATACTAAGCATTTCTTTCGTCTTTAATCTGAAGACTAAGACTTAAGACTAAAAGATTATGATAAGACTAAGACTTAAGACTAAACCTTGGTTCAGTTCGACTATTCCTTAGTCTCTATAATAAAATTTCCATAATATAAAAAGCATCTCATTATAAATAACATGTTTGCCTCTCAAAACATCAATATCTCAAAGGGTGTTGCATTTTACATAAATACATGGTATTGCAGGTAGCTCATATTTACTCCAAACTTTTTAGGCCAATATTAGATATAATAAGGACTCATTTGGCAAGTTTTATATATACACATAAGTACGTATCTGAGGGGTTAGTAAATATTTCACACATGCAGTAAATATTTCCCCAAATTCTACTCTTAATTAGAGAAATCTTATAGAGAATCCTCAGTAATGGCTTTAAATAAATTCAATTGTTTTGAATAAGAACACTGAATTTACCAAAATTAATACAATTTGTGACAGTATAAATGGATACGAAGTTCAACGCAGTCCCGATTTATCTACTTAAGAAATGGTATCGTTCAAATTTGCACCGAAGACTAGTTGTGAAGTTGAAAGAAGTTCTTCCAAATATAAAGATATTGTTTATGATAGGGGTTGTCGTTTAATAAAAATAACCTTAGAGACTATTTAATAGTCAATTGTAATGCTCAGTTCTTAAACCAAAATTAAGATAGAATTACGAAATAGTAAGTAAATATTAGCTAAATATTTAAAGGGGTTCCACTTCTTTACTTCCAAAACATTATTTGCAACAATTTTACTCTCAAAATCTTTAATTAAACTTTCAAATAATCTTAAGATTACCTCTTGACCTTTGAATTAAAGTAATTTTTCATTTTAAATATCTACTGAGTTCTAGAGAATTGGGTCAAATTCTGTAGAATTGAGCTATACACAGCTCATTTCATCTCAATTCAGTTGAACTCTGTAGGATTCAGCCCAATTCTATAGAACTCAATAAGCTCTTTTAACATAAATCGCTATAATTTCAAGATTAAAAGATAAGACTATTTGAAAGTTATATTGAATATATGAACAGTTATTAATCAATAGCATGCAATGCCTTAGTTATCACATTTTCTCCCTTAATTTTATTCATTCTTGACTATAAAGTTATCTTATCTATGTTATTTAGGAGACAATTTTTTCTTATAATTCATAAAAGTCATTGTTTACAAAAGAAATGTTGATTATGATAAAAAGCTTAATTATAGGCGTTTGGAACAAGTTGATTATAATGGCTAAATTTCAGTCCTAAATATTTAAGCTTTTCTTAGACTTCTATAAGCTTGTTAAATTTTGAAAGCTTTCCAAAAGTCTACTCCGAAACTAACGCCTTGAATTTATATTATTGAATGCAGACTAAGAGACTAAAGTAAGACTGAGGATTTTAGTTTGAGGCAAGACGTTGGTTGCGACGGAGTACGAGGTTGAGACGGACTAAGACTACAGACTAAAGAATAAGGTATATTCTTAGTCTTATAAGGAAACTTTCAGATCTGTCTCAAAAATTTTGACTTTTAGTGGTTACTAATTTAAAGATAATATCATAACTTAAAATCTAATCACGATAAAAAATGCTGAGTACTAATTTTTATATTAATTAAATTGGATCAAAATTTGGCATTTTTTGGGAGAGATTTATTCATCGAACGTTTTAACCCCTTATAGCAAATATTTGCTATAGAAGTTGTTTAACTTTTTTTAAAAAATCAAATTTTATGTTAATTTAATAAGAGTTTTCAAATGTTTAATAAGCAAATCTTTAAAATGATCTGTTTTAATTTTGATATATACAACATGTTCGTTAATTCGTATCCTATGTTTGAGGACTTATAACTCCAAAACTAAACTATAGATTTTCATGAACAAAGATCATTCTAAAAAGATTAGTTAAAACACGACGTTTGATTATAAATCCAATAATCTGAAAGTGTGTTAATCAAATTTCAATATAAAACTAGCGCGAAAAAATAACTTCTATCAAAAGAGCATATTTAGTTGAGTATTAATGATATCATGAGTTTTAATGCACTCTTGATAGAAGTTATTTTTTCGCATCGATTTTATATTGAAATTTGATTAATAACACTTTGAGATTATTGGATTTATAATCAAACGTTATTTTTTAACTAATTATTTCGTGATATTTAAGTTTATATACTCTATTTTGGCAATAATATCTTACAACTACGAAAAATTGTTATAATGCAACCCCCATAGAAAAACTCTAACTTTGAATTTAAAGTTAGAATTTAAGCTGTTGTGACTCAAAGAATATATAAGATAATTTCATGAAAATTCGGGACATAAAAATCTGAACATTTATTTTTAAAGTGATACTTTGTTCATAAAAATCTATAATTTAGTTTTAAAGTTATAAGTCCTCAAACATAGATACGAATTAACGAACATTCTGCATATACATCAAAATTAAAGCAAATTTTTAAAAAATTGTTTATTAAACATTTGAAAACTCTTATTAAATTAACATAAAATTTGAATTTTTTTAGAAAGTTAAACAACTTTTATAGAAAATATTTACTATAAAGTATGCTATAATGGGGTTAAAACTTTCAATGAGTAAATCTCTCTCAAGAGATGCTGACTTTGATCTAATATATTTGATATAAAAATTAGTACTCAGCAATTTTTACCTTGATTATTTTTTAAGCTACGATATTATCTTTAAATTGGCAACCATTAAAAGTTCAAATTTTTGAGATAGATCTAAAGATTTCCTTCTTAGTCTCAGTTTTCATCTCTAATTAGTATTGAAATTTTACGCATACTTTGAATAATAGTTTTCGTAACTTTAACTTTTATATACTTTAATTTTAACTTTAATCTTATCTGGAAAATGTACGGTATAGAAGACTAAACATTGTGCGGGGTGTCAAACAATGATTGCCCCCTACCTAGAGGATAAACGACAAAAGTTAGAGATTAATTGACTTCATTTTCAGATTCTTCGCCAAAAAATACATTAAAATTACGATAAAAAGCTAAAGTTGCTTATGGATTATATTCTCTAAGTAAACAAATTCATTGTTAGTCAAATACTGATTTGTTGTGGAATAATACTAATTAAGGGAACTATAATGGCTAATTTGATCAATGATACGGATGAACAAAGATTCGTTGATAGAATAGAATGCATCGCTTTCTGAGAAGCAAAAGAATCTGGAGCTGAATTCATAACGAAAAAATTGATCGCAAAAAAGCTTAAGGTATGTGAGAGTTGGGTTAAGCTCTTGTGAAGGCCTTTTGTTAAGTTATTCAGATAGACTCAAGGGTGTAATTGAAGCAGAAGGATCACTTACTAATTGTTAAAATAACTTTTAAATGTATTTTTCAATATAGAATTTAAAAATAAAATCGAGTTTTCTCTAACTTTTACGATTCGAGCTCATAATAGGGGAAATCATTGTTTTACATCCTATATATGAAAGTTAAGGTTATTAAAACTATTATTTAAAGTATGTGTATAATTTTAATACTTGTAGATATAATGTTCTAATAATAATGAAAATATCTCAAATAAGAGAACGATAGATTCAAACAAAACCAATCAAGAATCAAGTTTCAAGAAGTTAAAAGTACATTATCGAAGCTTTGTATTGTTTTTATAGATTAAGTATTGATAAAAACTATAACTTAGTAACATCTGATTAGAAGTGTAAATACATTTATTTCAGTTCTGACATATATATTATTCCTCATTTTGCCTACCGTACATTTTTATGGTAAAGTTTCATGTAGTGCTATCAATAAAAATAATATAGTGTTATAAAAGCTTATACTTATACACTCAATTCAGGAGAGAACTTTTCAGCTAATCATTTTTTATAGTCTTTACTTTCAATGATAACGAAAACCAGTCAAGAGGATGTTTTTTGTGCCACCTGAGCTAATTTTTTCGAATAAAATGTAATCTTGAGTAATAAGTTCATAAAGAACTTGCACTTATTTCTCAGAGTATATATAATTGACTTCAAGAATAAGAAACTACTTACAATTTAGTTACAACTACTTAGTTTGTGTATCATTATTGATGGTCAATAAGTTAAAGTAAATTTTGAAATTCTGTCAGAAGATAGTAATTGGATCTTATTTCTCAATTCATGTCTCTAATACTTTACATATTCATTTTTTTAATATGTATAAATAATTCTTTCGTAAATCTTTCAGAAGATTTTGAGACTTCTGAGACTTCAACAGAAGTAGAGTTTGTGATTTCAACAGGAGTAACTCGTGAGACTACAACAAAAGTATATTCTGAGGCTACAACAAATGCCGATTTCAAGACTTCAACAGAATTAGAGTTTGTGACTTCAACAGGAGTAACTCGTGAGACTACAACAAAAGTATATTCTGAGGCTACAACAGAAACATATTTTGAGACTACAACAAATGTCGATTTCGAGACTCCAACAGAAATAGATTTTGAGACTTCAAAAAATGTAATAACTGTTATATGAAAGTATAAAAATTAGTGATAATAATATAGAGTATATATTCTTAATTAACAATATGATATTAATCTTTAGATAATTCGAGACCCCGATAACAAAGCAGAAGTTATTATATATTATGAAAATTTGAATTTTGTCAACAGAGAGTTCTTCGTATAAGAATTCAAACCTCTTTACAATTATTTGTGGGGCATAATCGATCTCGAGTTAGTTCCGTATGGAAATACAAGCTATGATCTAAACACAAATTTCACATGTCCTTATGGTAACAAACAATGTTATGCCAATAAAATTCAGGTATGATTTTACTATTAGTTTTATTAAGAACCCTTTAGATTTTAGGGTATGATTGTACTTTATGCGGGTAAGTGTGTTCCACCCACTCCACTCCAACTTTGTATATATCGTTGGAGTCAGCTCGATGAGACGAGTTCATCGATACCCACTTGGGACCCTAGGGCGCAGCTACAAAAAGTTGGGCTAGGTCCCTAGTGGCCGGACCTAAGACTGTTGGGTATCAATATGACTGGAGGCTCGAGTGGAGTTCACATATCAAATATGGTGGTCCTAGGGCTAGGTCTTGATACTTAACTTTATTACTTAAACAGTGTAGTCCATGATATTTAATTGTACCTATTGGCGACTCATTTAACCTAACCACCATGAACCCGATTTACCCTAAGCTGACTATAGCGTCAGATCGCTTCACTCGGAACGCTTCGCGACGTGACCCAATTTTCACTTAGGTTAAATTACGCACGTGGATACTTAATTATTTTATAGAGAAATTTGAATATGCAAGTTGGACTAAGATCCCAAGACCTAGCCCTAGGACCACCATATTTGATATGTGAACTCCACTCGAACCTCCGGTCATATTAACACCCAATACATAATCCTAGGTTTAGCCACTAGGGACCTAGACCCAACTTTTTGTAGCTGGGTTCTAGGGTCCCAAGTGAGGTGTCGATGAACTCGTCTCATCGAGCTGAGTCCAATGATATATATAAAATCGGGATAGAGTGGGCGGAACGCCCTTACCCCTATAAAGTACAATCATACCTTTATTTCTAGCATAAAACTATTGATATAATTTCAATCTAAAGAACAATCAATCGATTATATAGTGAGATCCGTTTACAGTAAACTCGGATATAGTAAATGCACACTCATTGTAAACAATAAGCGCTGCACCGAATTATTTCCCATAGAAGCCTATAGTAAAAAATTACGTTTATTGTGAAGTTGGTTATAGTGCCTATTGTAAATAGGGTGACCACCTCTGGCTTGTCTCATGACGGGACAAAAATATCAAAGGGGGACCCTTACATATTTAAAAAGAAAAATACCACTTTTATTAATCAGCAAAAACATTTAGATGTCAAACAATATATTCTAATATTAAAATATTGAAAATTATTAGTCATGGTTGATTTCAGAGGTATGTTTTTTGTTAGAAACAGTATCTTTCTAAAGTTATTTAAAGGTAAGAAATATTGGTTTATATCAGATATAAGTCAAGGCAAAAAAATTTAATTCTATAACTTTTGATTTTAAACCACAGGTGTTCAAAAAATTAAGCTGGATTTCTTAATCACTTATCAATTATAAAATAAATTCGATGTTTGAACTTCTGAGAAATATTTTTCAAAGCATATTTTTCAAAATGAAAATTGAAAAACGGGATGACTAATTGTCCCGTCGAGATTTATTTGGTCTGACGGGATTTCTGTCTTTTATCTTTAAAAAGATGGAACTGTCCCGTCAAAATGGGACGGGTGGTCACCCTAATTGTAAAAAATTTCCTATGCACCGAATTATACGCATAATATATAATTATAGTAAACTCTTACGAACTGTAATTCAAGATTGATTAAAACAATCACTTATTACAGATTATATCGTATGTTATCATCATTTCATTAAAACATAAGGTTATTAAACTATTATGGGGTAAATCCGGGTCAATGGGTTTAAGGGGGTTTCCGACCCCCTCCCCACCTCCAAGTGTAATACATCATTGGATTCAGTTTGTCGAGCTGAACATTTTGATACCACACTTCACTACTTCCAACCCGAACCTGACCACTTCTGGCTACCGAGACCTAACCCCCTCGAAAATGGGTAAACCTGGCTTTACCAAGTTGTAACCGAAGCCAAACCTGATTACAGACCCGCTTCGCGACCTAACTTACTCTCCCTTAGTTTATATCAGGCTTGTTTAGGTTACGACTCGAGAATCCAGGTTTATCCATTACGAGTTACAAAACCAAACAATGATGGATATCTCGAGAACTACTTGAGATAATTGATCAAGTGAGGTATTAAAATGTTCAGCTTGATGAACTGAATCCAATGATATATCACACTTGGGAGTGGGAGATCAGAAACTCCTTTAGACCCATTAGCCTAGATTCACCCCTATTATGTTTACATTCGATTGTTTTACAATAAACGTTTATTGTGAAGTACGGTTATAGTTAACAACTTTTGCTTCACTTATCACTTCACATTAAGGGGTTCAACTGAATTAAAGTAGTCTATAATGCGACCAAAAATATGAAGCATTTTTAATATTTATTAAATTAAAAGGCTATAATTAAAGTAATGAATATCTTTCCCAATATACCTTGAATTAGGTTAGATTTGTGAAAATGTACTGATTCTAAAGTCTAGAAAGCTTCGGGATATAATATAGAGTTTGATGACAATTATATTATTAATTATTCATTCTAATTAAGGCATGTACGATTGGACTTTTTTGGAATTCGTCAAATCCAGAGAAATACGTAAAGAAAGACACCTCTTTGTTTACTTATTGCACATTCAAAAATAGAGAATTTAGTGATATCTATGACTTGGTACAACATTGCGCGACATTGCACTTAATAGATGAATGGCCAGAGATTGATTTCTGTGAGAAAACGGATCAAGGAAATACATTTCTTCATCAAATGAGGCTGGAAACTGAACCAGTTTACAGCCATATGGTCAATGGTCTGGCAGTTGCGATCAATGGAGCTGTACAGTTGGAAGCTGTCAACAATTTAGTCAAAGCCGTTTGTGAAGCGTATCAACCATTAGATGTAAGACTTATCTGATGTAACGCGAAAGCAATAATCTTTTTAGGAAATGACAGAAATGTCCTTATAAGGAAAAATAAAAGAGAGGCTAGTTTTATCTGTTAATCAATAAAGACTATATCAAGCTATTAATTAGATGACTAATTAATGGAGGTTTTAGGTGAAATATAATGTTGGGTACCTATTTTTGAATCTTTGAGCGAGTATTTCGCAATGCATTAAATAGAACTTTTAAATTGCGTTTCTTTTAATACGTGCATAAAACATCTATATTTTTATTCAAATACATAAATAATTTGTCAAAAGACGAAGCATCGAAAAAGTCGCCCAAAGATTCGAAAGATATGTACCCTGTATTACTTCAAAATTATATTGTTCATATTACCTTTTTGTTAAGTTATAACACTATAAAATCCCTATCAAAATAGTTTTGTTTTACAATTTAGTTATTAAACATTTGAACAGTATATGACTTAATTACAATCGACTAATGTGATTTTGAATTAGAGTTGAAATTTAGTATTTTTGAAGCCTTCACATAAAAAATGCTTTGAGCAATAAATAGAATTTGAAATTTAAATTATAACATGAAACAACCCAATCTGAAATAATATAGGAAAATTAAATTTTTAATACATATTAATTTATTGAATGATAGGGAAAATCAAAACCAGATCGATGTAACAATACTGAAAAAGCACCTAAAGTTAAAGTAGCTGTATATTATGAAACACTTAATTTAGCCACACGCAATTTCATAAATCGACAAATTGGATCATTTTATCATATAATTGAAGATATTGTAATAACGTCTTAGTTTCTTAATTAGACCTATACCAAAATACTTTTGTAATAACCTATTTTGCTAAATTAATTTTCATAACTCACCGTATATGTCAACATTTATTACCGATATAAAGATTACTTTTTGTTTGTACAATAGAAATCTTCACATGCTTGTCTCAACTGTACAAGTTATGAAGACAGCTGAGAGTAAGCATATTTCAACTCTTAAAACCTACCTAAGTATGTCCTAGTTATACAATCTCCCAATCCTAGCTAAATGTGCTATTGACCTTAAAAGGTTTAGCCTATCATTGTAAAACATTTTCTAATTTAACCCGCCTATTGTTCCTATAAAATGTCGTGTTTTTCTTAAATTTTTCGTTCTCTCTTCCAGCGTTAAAATCCTGTGAAATCTTATGTAATTTGTGGTTATGTTAAATAAAGTGCTTATATTTTAAAATTTGATTTCATACACGCTCCTATCAAAGATCCAGACTTTACAATATTATAGAGATTGATTTGATTCCATACGGAAACACTCAATACGAAAACTCAGATGGTAGTAACACTTTCAACTGTTCTTCTGGGAATGATCAGTGCATTGCTAACAAAATACAGGTATCAGAACATTCTTAATGTAGCTATCACAATATTCGCAAATTCAAAAACAATTCAATCCATACGACCTCAAATGAAATCCTAAAATACTATTTATTAGGCAATTGTTGTGAATGAGTTTCTTCTGAATCCTCCAAATGGTGATGAGATCGATGGTCCGAGTCGTGCTATCAATTTCATCGATTGTATGTTTAGCAGCAATCAATGGCAACATGTATACAAAGCTGGACAACAGTGCTCTAATCAAAAACTATCAATTGATTATTGGATCTATATCCTGAGATTAGCTCAAAGTCCAGACAGTGATAGCGTTTACTTGGAGATGAAGACCAAAACAGATGCAGTCGGATCTCCGTTAGCAACCATTCCATTCACAACAATGAATGGTGAGCCAAGTGTTGCCACTCGTAATGATTTTATTCAAGAAGTTTGTGCGCGATATACGGTATGATTTGTATTTGTTTCTAATTAGTTGAAAAGTTGTAAAACAAACTCAAATATATTTGTAGGGAATTAAGCCATCCATTTGTACAAAAGTTGATGTCGTTGTCTATTATGAAGCACTTAACCATCAATCGAGAAAATTTATTTTAGAAGAACTGAAGCCTACCTTCACTTATTTTCAAAATCTAATCAATCTTAGATTGTTACCTGCTGGAAGAGCCACTCTCGTGCCTGGAGAAGGAATCATATGTCCCGGTGGTAATGATCAGTGCACTGGAAATAAACTTCAGGTCAGTTGACTCTCTTATAACATTAGTTTCAATCCGAAATTACTGAATTTACTGAAAATTCAATCTGAATTCAATTAAAGGCTTGTGCTATTAAGTATTTCTGGAACAATGACTCCAATTGGATTGATCCCGTTAGACAAGAAGTCATTGATTTTCTGTATTGTATGACAAAGAATAAGAATGCAGTCGGTGTTTGGCAGGCGGTAGGACAATGTGTTCAACGGTATATTGAACTTGATCGATGGCTTACAATACATGCCTGTATGGCTGAAGGAGATGCAAATTCTATTCTTGCTGAATATATTCAGGAAACTCAAAGTACTGTATTGAAGATCACTGAACTAGGCGTACCTGTTGTCACTATTGATGGAAATATCAGTCTTCCAGCTGTTCAGAATTTGATTGCAGCCATATGTGAACATATTGTAAGCTTTAGTCAATCAGTTGATAGTCAATTGAACAGTATTGGAAATTGAATTGTACTAATTGTTATTAGGACGAAGACCACAAACCGGATAGATGTTTCTTAGGCAAAGCTCCAAAATTAGAGATCGGGGTTTATTACGAGTCTTTAAGTGAATTATCAAGAAGATTCTTCTCTTTACAAATGAGTTCTTGGTATACGACTATCGAACAAATGGTCCAAATAGAACTCTTACCTAGTGGTAATATTGATGATTCAAATGGTACTAATTCGAATGACGGCAAGTGTGCTGAAAGATTGGATGCCTGTATGGCCAACAAAATTCATGTCAGTATATAGCTGAGAACTTCATCATCTATGATGGCAACTAGAGAAGTTCATCACTATGTAGGCCTTTCTGTGATGTACATCAGTTTGCTGTCAAATTTTATTTTAGATTTGCTTTCATTATTATCAGGATTTAACATTGAAATTGTCGATTTTCGATACATTATTGATTCTGACTTTCCGACATTTTCAATGTTAAATACTGATATAATGAATATTCGAAAAGTTTCGCAATATCTTCAGCCTTACGATCTTATGTAAAGAATGCCTTCACAACACATTACTTTTAGTTGCTATCAACGATTATTTAGATTTTTAGTGTACATTAAATTATATTTAACCTTTCATGATTTGTAAAATCTGCATTTATTTAAAGGCTGTAGTAATTGATAACTATTGGCTTCATGATGACGATGGAGACCAAATCGATGGAAGTATAAGAACTACACTATTCCTGTCGTGTGTGTTTACTCATCCCAATTGGACTAATGATATATACACTGCCGGAAAACATTGTGCAGATACATTCCTTCCTAATGATGAATGGAATGATATTCTACTCCAAGCCGAGAGTGAAATCGGAGATCTGGTATACTCTGAAGTACAGCAAAAGACACAAGACTTGAAAAATCAAATCGGATCTGCCACTTTGCCTTTGATTCCATGGATTACACTGAATAGTCGTCACAACTTAAGAATTCAAAATGACTTATTACAGACTGCCTGCGAACTCTATACTGTAATTTGAATGTTATTTTTCGATAATCTCTTCTCTTAATCAACTTTTCTATACTTAATATAACTTCTATAGGGAGACAAACCTTTGGAATGCACTCCTGTCATTGTTGAGGTCTATTACGAAACACTTAATCCTCAATCCAGAAAATTCTTTTAAGAAGAATTGAGACCTACTTTTGAGCACATCAGAGGATCGTTTACTTTTGATTTGATTCCTTTTGGAAGATCTAATATGACTGTCAATGGACCAAATGATACAACTTTTGATTGTCCAAATGAAGAGCAACAGTGTCTTGGAAATAAAATTCATGTTAGTTTTTAATATCAAAACTGATTCATAATTTGTTTCATTTAGACTAAAATCTCTATTTTTCATTCAAATCTCTCTATTTTCCACTTAAGGCTTGTGCTATCAAATACTTCTTCCATGTTGATGAAGATGAAAACAGTCAACAAATCGATGGCAGGAATCAGACCCTCATGTTCATTTGGTGTATGTTCAAGAATGTATATAATGAACAGATAGCTAATGTAGCAGAGAGGTGTGCAAACACTTGGTTTTTTAATGATGCATGGGCTTGGAATATTTGGCCCTGTGCTGAAGGAGACGAAGGAAATCAACTATTGAGAGAAATGGGAACTAGAACTCTCAATTTAGCTGAACTTTTAGAACATGCCCCTTGGGTTGTTGTCAATGCTGAGAGAAGTGCTCCTGCACAGAATGACTTACAGAAAGTTGTTTGTGATAATGCTTTGGTAAGTTTTTTATTCTATTGGTAATATGTGTGTCACATTTAGAACTAAAAGATTAGGTTGGGTTAGGTTAGGTTAGGTTAGAATTAACGCTATATTATAAAGTTTGGTAGATTTTCTGATCAAATGTTTTCCTATTTCTGATAGGGTGATCCTCCGATACAATGTGCCACATCAAGAGCAGCTAAAGTTAGTGTAGAATTACATTATGTCACTGGAGGTACAGCTGATAAGAACTATGTCATCAATCAATTGTATCCCTCCTATCGCGATGTTGAAGAGATCATTGACTTGGAAATTGTTCCATTCGGTCTTTCTGATGCTATCCAAGGAGATGATGGAAACTGGACCTTTAATTGTCCCGATGGTCCGAATGAATGTTTAGGCAATATAATTCATGTGAGATTTGGTGAAATCACTTTCAAACTTCATTCATATAACATTATGTTGATGACATGTTAGGCTTGCGTCTATTCGTACTATTGGCATAACGATGATGATCCGATCAGCGATAACATGGACATAAATGGAAAGTTACAGACGTTAGACTTTATAAGTTGTTATTACCAAAACGCCTATTGGCCGTCGAATCCCTCTACAGCTGCTGAGCAATGTATTAATAATATATGGATAGACATGTGGCCTACAATAGACCAGTGCGCTCAATCTCCAGAAGGAGCCGAACTCTACGCACAACTTCAACAGAAAGTTGACGCACTTTTACCTTCATTGACTTATACTCCTTGGATCACCATTAATGGCAAGCATAGTCGGGCAGCTGAACTACATCTGACACGAGCTGTTTGTGATGCATATACTGTACGAACGAATGATTAGCTCTAACATAGATTGAATTAGGTATTTGATTAGGTTTAAAATATCGCAATTTTTTGTAATACAGGGAACAGAGAAGCCATGGGCGTGTTATGCACCTTTACCACTACTTGTAAAACCAACAGTTGATATACATTACGAACCTCTGAACTCTCAAACGCTCTCATTCGTTCTTTCACAATTGGATCATATGAAAACACATATCGACGAAATTACCTCTCTAAATCTTCTTCCTTATGGAAGAACTACGAGAAGTTATAGTAATGGAAATGCCGCCTTCCAATGTCTTAATAATGATACTGATTGTCTTACATTCAAACAACATGTAAGCTATCAATAATTGAACCCATCAACTAATTCAAACTTTTGAACTATTTCTAGGCCTGTATTATGGACAGATTATTACCGAACAATACAGTAGCGACATTAAACTTTTTAGTTTGTGCTTTTGGCCCGAACTGGTTGAATGTACCACAAGTGACCGAAGAATGTCTGAATGAGAACTTCTTGGACGTATGGCCTGAAATCTATGTGTGCGCTATGACAGATGGTAACACTCTTCTCAACAATCTCGCAGATCAAGTCGCAAACTTGAATCCAAATCTAACACACGTTTCCTGGATTTTTATCAATGGAGAACATGATCTCCAGGCTGAGGATAATCTCATACAAGAGACTTGCGATGTTTACTATCCCGTTAGTTACTTTTGAATTGGAGTTTATATTAGATTTAATTTATATTAGATATTAATATGTGATTGTTTCATAGGATGATAAACCGCAACAATGTATTCCTGAGTTACTATCAGTTGCTATTAACTATGAGAATATGAATCAAATTGTGGCCACGTTCTTCTTGCAACAAGTTACTCCTTACTATAAGTATCTGGATGATCTCGGAATTGTTGATTTCCTTCCTTACGGTACCACTACTCGTTCAGGTTCAAGCTTCACTTGTCCCCAGGGTGATATTCAATGCAATGCCAACAAAGTCCATGTAATTCAAATTTATAGTTGTTGCAGAACTTATTCAGAATTCATATAATTTCTGATTAGAATATATACAGAATTTATCCGTAAATTATTGTTCAAATGACTAATCAGCTACTTTTCCACAATTGAAGGCGTGTATGATTTATAACTTCTACGACAAAGAAAACCACACACTACCAATTGACATCGATGAAAGCCGTTTGAAAACAGTCAAATTCTTCTTATGCGTCTTTAACAAAAACTTATCAGATCCCATCACTGATGCTGAACAATGTCTTAATGATGTTTTTGAAGGCGATTATTGGAGACTAATTGATGGTTGCGCTCATGGACCTGATGGAAATAACCTATACACACAATTGGCCATAGCGACAGAGGCATTAAGTCCACCTCTAGATCATGTCCCGTGGATTACCATTAACAACACCTACAATCACGACTCAGAAACCAATTTCATTCGAACTCTTTGTAACGCATATCCGGTAAGACATCAGTTGAATTAGACATAAATTGGATTCTAACTAAATCTAATATATATTTAATCTAAAGACTGTTAATCCTCCTATTTGCTCAACCCTACCTGATGACTCAGTAAATGTAGGACTTTATTACTCTGGTGATGATAATTCACGTAATTGGGTAATCAATCAATTGAAGCAGTTCTATGTGGAATCGACTCCAACACGAGCGAAATCAATTCAACAGATAATTAAAACGAGCTTTATTCCATGGGGTAGTACTGTATATAATGCTAATAATACTGATCAACCGTTCACTTGCAATGGTGCCAATGAATGCAATATCAATAGAATACATGAAATTATATTATTCTTTCGTTTATTCTTCAATCTATTATTTCCTTACCTTCAATTTACTGTTGACTTCCATTTGAAATACTTTTCACTTACCTTTCAATCGTTATTCACTCATTATAGGCCTGTGCAATAGATCAACACTTGAGTGAGCCTAAAGGACCTCTACATGTTGCTGAATTCGTTATATGCTTCTTCAGTCGCAACGATTGGAATACCAATGCCTTTGAGGCAGGCAACACCTGCCCTAATAATATCTGGTTTCTCGATCCATGGCCTGAAATTAATATTTGCGCCACTCAAAACTCTGAGGAGAACATTAATATCTTCCTGAAAATGCGCGACAAAACATTGTCTGCTGGCTCCACTTATTGTACGAATCTTTTATTCTTAGCAACTTTTTATAATTTTTTCATATCTATTGAAGAGCCATTCGATAGCTTTAGATAATTTTATAATTCAAAACTAATAAACTCATAACTTTTTTTTCCAATCAGATCCATGGGTTACAGTAAACGACCAGCACAGTACATCAAGTGAAAACGATCTCTTATTATCGGTTTGCGATCGATATCCGGTAATTAGCAATAATTTATTTCTCATAACAAGCATCTAAGGTATTGGAATAGAATGGCGGACTAAGTTTAATGAATTTTTTAAAGTTTTAAAGTTTGATGAATATTTGATAGTAGTATATCATTTTAAAGCTTATTTAGTTGTCTTTCTCACTGTATCAACCAAATCGCTAATTAATTAATTAGTATCAAAATGTTGATCGATAACAAACATCACTTCGAAAATGCTTTGGCATTCCTATCAAAATAATATAAAAGGTAAACTTATTTTCAACTACTTTTAAGAGAAAAGATCTGTTGAACTATCATATATTAAGCAATAAAGAGTAGATAATGGAATTAGTTTAGGTACAGAAGACTGAAGTGTTAGCAATAGCGCAATATTTCAAAAAATCAAAGAGAAAGTTATTGTAGAATGCGTTGATCAGATTGCAAAAAAGTGAGGTTCTGGGGCCACATTCTCGAACGATTGCAAATTGCAAGACATAAGGCGATTGCAAATAATTGATTGCAACCCATCCGTTCTTACTGTACATTTTTGCAATATTGCTAATTTTGCAAAGTTTCCAGAATGCAGCCCCTGATTTTTGAGGTATTGAGTTATTGCTAACACTTCAAAGTCCTCTGTATCTAAACTAATTCCATTATCTACTCTTTATTGCTTCATACACCACTGGACAAAACTAACTTGGAAATTTTTAACATACTATAACTTTTGAGTGAATATTCTAAATTTAATGGTTTTAAAAGCGTTTTAATGATAAAAAAAACGTTGTTCAAGGAATTTTTAATAATATTATATTGTAACGTTGTTTACGAGCGGCATATTGTTTTGTTTTTTTAAAATTTTTTAAGTTTTTATTAAAATAGTTGCACTATTCACTACCACAGCATGTAATGCTCGGAACTGGAGAAGAGGTAAAATTCAAATCAGAACTGTTTGAATTGATTACTAATTAAGATACCGTAAATAGCTGTTTGATCATATCGCTGACTGTCTAGTCAATTTTATGGAAAAGCGAAATGTTAAGCAATACAAGTTGCCGCTCGGCTTCACTTTTAGTTTCCTGTGCAAACAGGAAGGACTAACTAAAGCACGTCTCGTGTCTTGGACTAAAGGATTCAACTGTACTGGAGTCGAAGGCCACGATGTAGTTCAGTTGTTGCGCAATACAATTAAGAAAAGACAAGTAAGAAAATATAATCAATAGTTACCTTTACTATTGATTAATTATCAAATTGAAATACAGGGCATTGAGATTGATGTGGTAGCTGTTGTGAACGATACGACCGGAACATTGATGTGGATATAATAGTGAATAATTAATAATCTTAATTTATTGTGTAATTATTTTATTATAAATTTGCTTAATTTTGCTTCAAATTTCATTAAAATGCGATAAACCATTCAAAAGTTATAGCTATTCATAAAAATTTCCAAGTTAGTTTTGTCCAGTGGTGTATATGATAGTTCAACAGATCTTTTCTCTTAAAAGTAGTTGAAAATAAGTTTACCTTTTATATTATTTTGATAGGAATGCCAAAGCATTTTCGAAGTGATGTTTGTTATCGATCAACATTTTGATACTAATTAATTAATTAGCGATTTGGTTGATACAGTGAGAAAGACAACTAAATAAGCTTTAAAATGATATACTACTATCAAATATTCATCAAACTTTAAAACTTTAAAAAAATTCATTAAACTTAGTCCGCCATTCTATTCCAATACCTTAATCAACATTAATTTATAGGGAATCAAACCCAACGGCTGTTCTGTCTCAAATGACCCAACAACTAATTCAAAAAGTACTATTACGCCAACAACTCCAACAACAATTCCAACAACTATTTTAACAACTATTTCAACAACAATTTCAACAACAATTTCAACAACAATTCCAACAACAATTCCAACAACAACCAAATCTCCAGTTATGTGTAGTCATGAGGGTAGCGATAATGACACAATGATTTGGACACCTGTATATCCAGGAGAGTATTCTATTGCCAACTGTTCTAATGGTAAGGGATTTATGAAATGGTTATGTTTATCAAATGGAAAATTCGATCCAAATGGACCAGATGTCAGTGAATGTTGGATCAATGACATTATTGATAAGATCGACAAAATAAATAGTACTGAAGAAATCACTGATATTCTCGAAACTATGAATAATGGCACAGAAACTAATAGTTCTATAACTTCTAGTGAAGGAATAAAAAATGTTATGTTTATTGTCGAAAAACTGCATCAATTCGTTAATCAAAACGTTTCTGATATTAGCTTAACCGTTGCAACAAATATTACAAAAGGTTTCATAAATCTATTCAACAATTTAATTGACCAAAACAAGGCCTGGAATAATGCCACTCATTATGAAAAAACCGAAATCGCATCACAAGTTTTATTAAATATTCAATATTCTTCATTCATCCTTAGTTGCAATTTAAATAATAGTCAGACAAAAGAAACACTTTTAACAAAAAATATTATTGTTGAAACTTATTTGATTAAATCTGAACAAAAAATTGATTTCAGAGCTAATGGATCTTCAATCACAATACCAGTTGGTTTAAACATAGAAACAACAAAAACATGTAATAATTCTTCTGTTGCTTCACTTATTGATCAATTGGATAATTATTTGTTGGGAGGAATGAATGAAAATCAAATGATTAACACTAAAACAATTGCTTTTAGCCTGACAAATGACAATAAAACAAACCAAATAATTAATCACAAAAAAGTTAAAATGAGGTATGAATTCGAAATTTTCATAAGTGATTAAATAATTAAGTAAAAATTAATTTAATTAATTTTCAGATTAAAGAATAATCGTAGACTTGAATTCGGAGACAGAATAGATTGTGTTTTTTGGGATTTTTCTAAGAATGAGTGGTCTTCAGAAGGATGTCAATTAATTCAGAGAGAATCTGATCGTTATGAGACCGTTTGCGAATGCGATCATTTGACAAACTTCGCTGCACTTATGGATACAACAGAAGACAACAATACTTTTGAATCAAACTTAACTGTTAGTTGTTGTGCAACTTCAACTACATTCCTGATTTTAACTATTTCGCTGCTGTTGTTCACAAAGGATAAGATGAATCGAACATTATTTGATAAATTGAAAGATAAAAGAAATTTAATAACTATCAATCTGTGTATCTGTTTGATAATCTCTGATTTACTTATTATTTTCGGAATGGATCAAATAGATATTAAACCAAAGGTTTGATAATTTTAAGATTAACTTCATAAATTGTTACACCATCGAAAATCTCAAATGAATATTATTCCTATTTCAGTGGATATGCAAATTATTTTCTGCTCTATTATTGTATTCACTGTTGGCATCGTTTTCATGGATGCTTATCGAAGGACTGCATATCTATAGAATGGTTGTCGCAGTTTTCAAACCACATGCTAGTATTCAATATTCATTCATATTTGGATATGGAGTGCCTCTATTTATAATAGCCTTTTCGTATATGATCATCTACTTCACTGAAAATTATGTTCTTTTCGACGTAAATGAAGTCGACTATTATTTGTAAGCTATTCATTATTTAAAAGACATTAGAATTTAACTCAAATATGCTTAATAGTTGTTGGATATCGTCCAATAAACATCCGAATCATATCTGGGTTTTTGTTGGTAAGTTTTTAACTCCTAAAAATATTATGCATGTTTTGACTTAATATTCTGATATTTCAGGTCCAATAATAGCTGTCATTCTTATCAATTTGCATGTTGTGATCGTATTATTGAATAAAATGATCAAAATGAATGTAAAACAAAAAACGGCAAAATTCAAATCAAAATCCAAACAGATTTTAACTTTCTTTTTACTTTCTGTGAATTTGGGAATAACCTGGTTTCTCTTCTTATTCTATATCCAAAAATGGAGCTCTTACTCCATCTTTATTTCTCGTGTATTCATCGTTTTGAATGGATCACAAGTAAGTTTTTGAATAACATGCAAATCAACTTTAATTTTATTCTTATCAAAAATATAAAATAATTAGAATATTTTTTTATGATTTAACTTTTAGGGATTCCTTATTTTTGTCTACAAATTACTACTTTATAATAACAGAAGAGCCAAATATGCACTTATGGACAAAAGCACTTCTAATGGAATGAGTGACTCATCGAATGGAGATTAACTTTGCTGAACTAAAACTTGAAGCTTTACATCATAAGAATATAATGTTTTTTATATCAGTTATTAATTAAATTGTCTTAATAGAAGTACTTTAAATTTGTTGCCAAACTTTTCATAAACAAGAATAATATAATAGTAAAGTTTGTTTGAGCATAAACTTATAGTGAAAAATATTCGGTTAATAAATATTTTCGAAGTCTTCTCTTCTTCTATTGTTAATTTTACAAAAAAAACTGATCTTATCTCGTCTCGCAGGACGGAATTTCTTGAGATTTCGTGAGATTCTCCACGAGACGAGTTCTTGTTTTCATTACATTTTAAGTTAAAATTGAATTCTTACCTGGGAAAGCTCTAAAAAGGCACACTCATAATGTCATCCCTAAGGTACTGAGGTTTGGGTCGATCAAAACTTTCAAAGGCTGACTTTCGGCCAAAAAGATCGAAGGGTTGGGACTCTGAATATAAGCCTTTTTGGGATTTTATCCTTGAACTGTATATTTTATTCACATAAGCAGATCTGAAATGTAACGAAGATTTTATTTTAGGCAGGCTGATGAGCAACTGCATATTCACATCTTATCAATGAATAGTAATAAATATGTTTACTAAAAATTATTATGCACTTGTTAATTTGCTGCTTCACAATGTCGACCACTTTGATTTTATTGCTTATTATCAGTGATGTTGTAATTGCCCCAAATATTGACCCTCTTCGGGCCAGTGTCACCAACGAACAACAGAGAGCGTTTATAAACTGCTATGTACTACTGTGCTCTATTATCCCTGAAATCTTCAATATGCTACCTAAAATAGCCGGTCGAAGTGCAATTAAGATGAGATAGGTACGTAATCTATATCATCAATTTTGGGATGAAGGGCGTACGTCATGAAGGATGAGCCATACATTAGGGGGGTCTTGCGTTGCAACAAATGAAGAACTTCAACATTCACTTGAAAAACTCTTAGATGAACAAAAAAAATTAAAGCGCAGTAGAATCTGCTTTTCGGTTAGGGACCAGTAAGTACAGTATTCAACAGCTATTTAAGAAACTAGATGTGCTCAATGTGTCATCACATTGGGTACCATACAGTCTTACAGCTGATCTGAAAGATTTTCCAGTAAATTTATGAATAGAATACCTTGAAAGATATCACCTTGATCTCGAGTTTATAGATAGAGTTATAGCTATTGGTGAAACGTGGGTAAAATGCTATGGCCCTGAGGATGTCACACAATCAAAAGGATATCGATATCCTGAAGAGGAATCGTGTGTTTGATTTTCAAAAAATTAAAGTATTTAAATTTATGCAATGACCTTGAATTTAACTTCAAACCAACGAAAGTAAAGGCAACGCTGAGAAATTGGAAGCAGATGATGATAGTAACTTTTAGTAATCGGGTGCTGGGTTATCAAATTCTTGCGAATTATAAAACCGTGAACAATGACATGTATGTTCAATTTTTGTAAACAGTAATACTCCCTTACATTCAAAGTCACTGAATTCGACATCCTATAACATTGCACGATAGTGTAAGACCACATAAGCATGAAAATGTCAAGGATTTCTTGACTAGACATCGATGGGAGGAGTTAAAACAGCTCATTATGGCCCTGATTTAAACCCCTGTGATTACGGCAGCATCGCTAGAATTAAGAGAACGAATAAGAATAAAGGATTTTCAAATGAACTTGCTTTGAAAGTGGCTTATAATCAAGCTATTCGCGAGACTAATTTTAAGAATGCCGCCATTGGAACATCAGGGCTACCAAAGAGTTGAGAAGTTGTCGTAAAGCTTGAAACCAACTACATTATATTATACCAAAATATCATTTTTATATCTGTTTCCAATAAGGAGAGATGAATGTGCAGTTACTTTTCAGCCGACTCAATAAAACGAAGATATTTTAGTTGAATAGTGGTTAATGGTCTGCAATAACCAGATTCAACACGAAACAATCGATATCAGATTTAAAGTTCTGATTTATATTCAATTTTCTTCTTTCATTCTGGCCTACAATATAAACAAAAGCAATCAAAATGAAATAATCTTAATGGAGAATATTGTTGTTGAAACCTATCTAACTGACTTTAAATAACATATATTTCAAAGCTAATTGAACTACAATTACAATATCTGTTTATCTAAATATAGGTGGAACACAATTATATTGTAGTTCTTCAGTTGCATCTCTTATCGACTAAATGGATAATTATTTATTGAGAGAAATAAATGATAATCAAATAATGAACATAAAAATTATTGCATTTGGTCTAACCAATGATAATAAATGTTGTCAAAATACTAGACTCAAAGTAAATTTCAAAGAATTATGTGAAAAAGCATTGTCTATGTGATAAAATGGAATGTCATATCTCTAGATTAAAACATAAGGCAGCACTCCCTCAGTGTTACTACAATGTCTTATCTCGCAAAACTCATTCAGTTACAAATGAAAATAAAAGTAAGTTAATATCTTCTGGAAATTTATGCGCGAACCCAATCATACGAAACATTTCATCGTTTTAGTTATACGATAGTTATAAACAAAAAATATTGAAAAACTTTGGCTAGTACTAAAAGAAAAGACCCGTGGAAGTCATAGTGGCACTCATTTAGACCAATTCTTATACTGAAAAAACTTTAATCAAACTAATTACGGATTAAGATTTTTGCAAATTCGCGAACACATTAGCACTTGTTATCCCGGGTTTTATGGCATTAAATAGGATTTTGTTGGTGAGAGCGATTAATGTTTTATAACATTTCAAAATAATTTTATAGTAAAGTTTCTCAAATTTGTTTTTAAATAAATACACACCTATTTACTGAATGTTATATACTAACTCATTGTAGGAACACTGAGGGAGTGTTGTCAAACATAATTACAAGTTCTGTTCAAAGACAGAACATAATGTGTTCATTAAGATAACTGTAAAAAGGTGGTCTTCAGAAGAATGTGATTTACTATAAAACAGAACCTAATCTTTATATTACTATTTATAGATGCAATCATTAGAAAACCTTGTAACACCTGTGGCTTTAACGTAGGCTTACCACCTGTCCGGTTTTGAGGTGCGCTGTCCAGTTGACAGACGAGACCTCAAACTGGGCTATCCAATGTCCGGTTTTGTCTCAAATGAGTAATCAAAGCAGTATTGTATTAAACGCGTGTTCAGTATTATGAGTAGGGAAAAGGAACAATAAACAATTGTCTGAGCGAAGCGATTTGACATGTTAATATTCATTACTAGGAGTCACATATTATAGTAAAATATTAAAACATAATTCCCACAGGTTTAATAGAAATTTCATTTTAATTGAGTTTTTTTATAATTGGTTCTATGGGAGACTGAACTTCAAAGATTAATTTAACCTTCGTTCCTAATTCAATTCGGACCAAACTTTTATAAGATATGCATCAAAAGTGGGAAACGTTTTAGGAAAGTTTCAAAACTGGCCAAGCCCTGGAACATATCCCAAACCTTATTGAAATTTCTCTGAACCATAGAGTGGTCTTCTCATCGAATTTTTCATCATTTATAAATAACGTCTTTACAAGTTATTAATCTGAGTGTAACTTAAATGCTAACTTATTTAACAGTTGAAAAATAATGAACTTAGCCCATCGATAACTCTATGTACTATAGGCTAAATTTCAATAAGGTTTTGGATATGATCCAGAGCTTAATTTCCTAAAAGCGTTTCCCACTGTTGATGCATATCTTATAAAAGTTTAGTCCGAATTGAAATTAGGAACGTGAGTTAAATTAATTTTTGAAGTAAGTTCAATCTCCCATAGAACCCATTATAAAAAAACTCAAAATGAAATTTCTATTAAACCTGTGAGAATTATGTTATAATATTTTACTATAATGTGTGGATCCTAGTAATGAATATTAATATGTTATCAAATTGCTACGTCCAGGCACAGTTGTTTATTGTTCCTTTTCCTTTAGACTTATTCACAATAAATGCACTTTTCTGGCAAACGCTTCTGTGAATATAGAAATAAAATTTTTGATGATTTGAACACCAAAAACAGGTGTCTTAAAGTCCAAGACTGACCCGTAGACCCTCCATGGCTTGGATTAATGTAACTTCCGATTAGAAAATTTCCCTCTATCTTTTAACTCATTTGAATATTATATCTTTAGTGAATAGTCAAAATTTCATTAGCGAGTGAATATATAGAGCTTTATATCTTTGTGAAAACTTATGTACATTTCAACTAATTAAAAATCTCCTAAAAGAGTTACGAAAACCTTGAGTTTAGAGGACTCATTGTCATATAATTAATTGATTTTTAGAAAGTAGTATTCATAATTTCAGAAGTGAATAACTCTTGAAGCGTTCATCTGATATGCTTAAGACTTAAATTTCTAGGAACTATGTGGGAAAACCTTTGAGATGATGCATGATATTATCTGTTCCAGTAGGTCCACGGACAAACATCGGTTATATGCTCATCATTTGAAAGTTTTTCGCACACAGTTTCCAGAAATATAAGTCTTAAGCATATTGGTTTAGCGTTTCAAGAGTTATAAGCTTTTAAACTTTAAAAACCACTCTTTAAAAATGAGTTAAATATATGATAAAGAGTGTTTTGAATGAGTTATAAAGACATTTAAATAAATACTACAATTGATATATCTATATTTCGTCGCTCGGGTACTATACTGTCGAATCTGTAATGTTATTTAAATCAATGATATAACAGTATAGTTCCAAAGCTTCAATTTACCATCGGAATATGAGATCAAAAGTGTTTACATGTTTGACTTCACTTATTTAAGATGCCATCAGTTAAGAAATGTATAGATTCCTAACATCCCTTTGAGTAGCTTTAGGCTCGCCTAAAACTTTTCAGCCACGAATACCAATAGTGGAAGTTTTCGAACCGTTCCACTGAAGGATTAACACAAAGAGTTTCGAGCAATTTTCTGAATAATAATTTTATTTGTAGGTAAAGATCGATCTTTCTTCTCATTAGCTGATTGTTTCGGGCTATCCCACAAAGAGTTCAATTAAGAACTATCATTTTAATCATATACTTATGGGATAACGAGGGTAATGTTAAACAAACAATGTAGTACTTAAAAGAAATCATTAAAGATCGATTATTTTTCAATAATTATTCCAAAGAGAATGGACTCATTACAGGAGCACTATTAGGCTGATTTATTGCTACTTACAGCATTTGACTAATTAGTGATTGAATAAAGTTCATAACACACAAAAACTTCATTCTCATATTTTGAAAGAAATTTTCCGTTCCTGGATGTCTCAATGTCAAGGAACGATATCGCTTTGGACACAGGACAGAGGTCTCTATTCCTGGACTGTCCTGTCCATTCCTGGACGCCTGGTCACCCTGGTTTATACACAAATGTGTATACAGGCTTAAAAGTTTTAATGCTAAACAATTGTTTATAATTTCGCACAAAAAGCATCTTCAAAAGTTGTTTTAAAACATTTCCCAAAAATTCGCTATTTTTACAACCCTAAAAATAAGATTTTAAAAATAACAAGACTCTGGAAATAGTTTTAAAACAATTTTTGCAACCCAAATCACGACTGCGTTAATATTGAATATTGCTGTATTTTGGTCCAACAAATTATGATTGATTTTTGCATGACTTCATGACAATGATATCTGTAGTAATATTGTAGCGGTATTGTGATATTTATTACCAAAAGCAAGAGGTATTCCGTTTGTAAACGTTTTGTTATAACTAAACGGCGGAAAATAAGTTTTTACTTAGTTGCTTGCTTTTTTACTTAAAAAGTGCGTTTTGAACTCGTGCTTGCTTATTCTAACACTTCAGAGTTTTATTAATTAATCTAAAATGTTCAGTTGTAGTCCTTATAATTATAAGCTTATTCAGCCAAATATTTCTCTTAGAAATTGAGATTCAAACTATTCTATGGAGATTTCAAGACCTTTGAACTATTTCTCATAATAGTTTGTGCAATTCTTTCCTCAACTTTTTATCTATAGATTTGTAAGATTTCAATCACGAGTAACCTCAGTTAATTCTGAACAAAAGTATTAGTCGTTTAATAGAAAGGTTTACTCTAGTTTTTAAAATACTGAAGTTTTAATTTGAAATCAACCTAATAAACCTTAAATCTGTATTAATAATGAATTATAACAGTAGTGATGGCATTAGTTGATGTTTTACATTCTCATATATAGTATAAATTTAAGAAAAATACAAATAAAACATACTTATTTCACAATATTTTTTTGCTTTTTAAAGAACTTTTTTAGGAATTTTAACGTGCATATAATCCGCCGTTTAGTTATAACGATCGGGACACTTCTTGTTAAAGGAGCAAATGCCAAAAAGCGACTGGGCTGAAAGTGTTTGAAGACACTTCTTATATGCAGTTTTTAAAGCTGCATACATTCAGTGTCAACAAAGTTCAGTCTAATTCAGAGAGTGAATTTTGCTGCAATGAGTGAGTAGCAGCTACAGGGAAAACTCATTGTGACAAACCCCAACTCTCTGCTCAACAATATGTACATTCGCCTCTAGGACACACGTTCATAACGCTAATAATAGTATTGATAATTATTATTATTTAGTGCACAATTAAAATACTTTGAATTTTGTCTAAGACAGAATAACTGATAAAAATTTTACTTCAATCAAAACTTTATTAGATGGGCTCAAAAGTCATGAGACTATCTTATCTCGTTCTTGATGAAAGTTGTAAACACGTTTATGCTATAATATTGCGCATTAGAGTAAAAGAAAGTTTACGATATGGTTGCTTGCTTTTCTCGTGCTTTTAAGTGCGATTTCTGTATATGGTCCAAAAGTGGACCAATTTCGAGAAAGTGTTACAAACCAAGAACAGCGCGCATTTATTAAGTGCCATGTGCTATTGGGTACTCCTGCAGTTGAAGTTCATAGAATGCTAGATAAAATAGCTCGCAACCGAGTATTAAGCAAAACATACGTATATAGACTATACAATGAAATTAAGGATGGAAGCCGCCTGAGCAGCGAGGAAGACCCACGCTCAGGAAGATCTCGCACTGCGACTGATAAAACACCAGAAGAAAGACTTAGGGATCTTTTAAATGAGGGTGAATGCTGCAGGACCGAAGATTTGGCCCAGACATTAGGTATTAGTACTGCAAGTACCAAAAGGCTTTTGAAGGAGGTAGGGGCGAAGAAAGTTGCCTCGAGATGGGTACCATACGAATTGAAACCATAACAAAAGCAGTTGCGCGTGACTATTTCTGCAGAGCATCTTGAAAGATATCATAGTAACCCCGACATGTTGGAAAGAATTATAGCAATTGATGAAACTTGGCTAAAAAGCTATGACCCAAAGGACGCTAAAAGCTCAAAGCAATGGGTTCTACCTAGTCAAAAACCGTATGTTTTTTAAGTTGAAATTTTCGAAATTTTTAAATTGTGCCAGCGGCTTTGTTCTTTGTCGAAGGCCGACCAAAATCAGAGCAACGATGAGTGACTGGAAGGTAATGATGATCTTAGCGCTTCATCAAAGTCGGATTATTGGTTACCGAATTTTACTACAAAATGTAAATGTCAATTTTGAAGTTTATCTTAGTTTTTTGTCCGAAGTATTGCATCCAGCGATAAGAGAACACCGTATTAAGAGACCACTCATCCTGTATGACAATGCTAGGCCACATAAACATGAAGAAGTTCAAAGATTCTTTAAACGACATCGGTGGGAGGAGTGAAACACTCTTCCTATAGTCCAGATTTAAATCCCTGCGATTATGATGGTATTGCTAGAATAAAGAGGCCTAATAAAGGAATGAGATTTGCCGATGAGAACGAACTCCACGCTGCTTATGATAGAGTTATTGAAGAAATAAATCCTTATTGTTTAACAATAAGGCTACAGGAATAAGACACCTCCCACAGCGGTGGGCCATGGTCACCCAGACGGGAGGAGAATATATTGTATAATCATATCATAATTTAATAAATATCTTTTAAAGTCCATGAGTTCCAATAGTCCCATGACTTTTGAGCCCATCTAATATTATCGTCTGATTTAAACTTTGAAATTTTTCATTAATAACTATAAATGAATGGGAATCATGCCCTCTACTTTATAAAGTAGTATCAACTACAATAAAAGATAGGGAACACCTCAACCAGAACGAGGTGCAAACAGCGAACTGCAATGCTACCCATAACCTGTCAATACTAACATTAATCTTTTGATCACTTATCATAAAAATTAACAGATATAATGTGCAAATAAAAGAGCACTTCAAATAATTTCTTTCCAGACATTTATTGAAAAAGATTATAATTTCACTACTTTTAAACATTATTTTTCATTTTTTATCATTTTCTTTTTTTATAAATGAGTTACAGGTGCGAAATCATACTCTCATTCATCTATTCTATTAATCGCAACAATTATATACATCATTAAAGCAAAAAAATGATCGAGAACTTTATACTTCTCTTTTACTTCTACGCGTAGTATTTCGTAAGACTCACTGATGTCAATACAGTTAATATTAAGAACTAACACAAGTCTTACATTCAAATAAATTTAGAACTATTTCAGATATTTTCTAATTCTTACTCTTACACTAACGTATAACCCAAGGATAGAATTCAAAATAAGGGAAATGTAATTGTTTAGTTCGGTAACTCCTAATTCGCTGAGATTTCGCTTCTCACATTGAATGCAATCGGTATCAAACTAAATGTTATATAAAAATAAAAAGGGTTTTTTGAGCAAAATTCTACTTAAATTTTTGTATCATTTGATAGTGTTACATGCATTTCTCTCGTTCATCAAGTCGTATACTCATTACTTTCTGAATCCATTTTCTGTTATACTGTCCATTTTTTAAAAAAACTAAACTCAAATCCTTATAACAATTTTTTTATTATTACTCATGAATCGGAACTTACTAATGAGTAAGTTTAAAACACATAAAACAAAATTTGATCACTTAGTCATTGATTTTGAATTAAAACACCTTTAATCATAAAAATAATGTTCACAACAGAAGAAAGAATTTTTGTTTTGAAAACTCATTTATTAACTAAATCTTCTGATAAAGTTAGAACTGAATTTTTTGAAAAAATTTGGTAAAACTGGGCCGACCAATGCGACTATTTTTAGAATTGAATCAAATTTATTTTTACACATATAAACTACTTTGTAGGCTTACAGTTCTGGAATAAGCTTTGTAAGATTATAGTTCATTATTAATGTTTATTTTGAAACATTCAAATTATGGTCAATGAGTAAGCGATTTCACTTTTGATTCACATTTTCAAAAGCAACATAGTTTAACTGTAAAATCTGAGTTTAGTTTTTAAAAAACGGACTCTAGAACCGATTCAAACATTTTTTAAAATAAGAGATACCTTTCAACCTAATTTTCAGTTGAAGTCTTAAACAAGTTTCTCATTTCAGATATATAGTCATTGTGATTGAGACGATTTGGAATTTTTATCGTTTGAGCTTTTCAGTTAATAAAGGAAATTAAAATCCTAGGCGTCAGCAAAAGCGGTTAACATAGGTATCAGAAATACCTTTGCATTATATTTCAATGGGCATTTTTCCAATATGTGATCTGGTAAACTTTTTACACTCCAATATGTGATCTGTGATACTTTCTAAACTTTGACATGCAATATAACATTATATGAATAATAAATGACCTAATAAACATTTTTAATCATAATAAATAACATATTCGTAAGTTAAAGTATTGCATTTATACCCAGTCTTAATTAGTTTAACGTTTATTAGTTAGTTAAGTAGCATAAAAATGTTAGCTCAAAATTTTTATCAAATTATGTCAACTGAGGAAACAACTGTTTAATTTTTTTAAAGATCGTAAACTTTTGCCATCAGATCATCAGAAAATTGTACGTTCTGTTTACTCCAGAATTACTACCCCAGCATTTAGTTGAGTTCGGTGTCGTTCAGTTAACCCACGAGATAGTACCTTCATGTGCCTAATCGAAGATATAAGCGGACTCTTAATTTCTTAAACAGCATTTTTTTAATAAACATTTTTCAATAAATGAATTCAACAAAATTTGAATCTTATTTATAGTTTTGACTCATTTCGATTATATATTAGTCATATTATGTTCAGATCACGACCTCATTTCAGATCACATATTGGAAGAATGCCATTTCAATGCACTGCACGTATACACGTTTAAATGCGTTCAACCAATCAAAGTATGCATACATAAGTCCATCAAATGAGTAATAAATATAGCATTGACTTTGACTTTTAATGTTAAAAAGTTGTAAAAAGTCAAAAATGACTAAAATTAACTTTTAGCTCATTTTCGACTTTTTAGCCTTTTATTGACTTTTTTTGACCCTTAATCGTAGTATAAGGTTGGAGAGAAATGAATGTCGTTTTTTGGTACGTATATTAGAATGGTTCAAAAATACACTTAGAAATTGTTTACATATCTTTTGTTTTGTGAATAAATACATTTAATATGAGTCTTTATTTCTATTAAATTATTTTATAATTGTGATTTGATTTCGATTTGAGCCATGTCTTTCGATGACAGCATATTAGACATTGTATGTTGTATCAGTTTAAGCGTGGTAATAATGCAACGGTTGCCACCAAGAATATCACCGATACATATGGTGATGTATTAAAGGTCCGCACGTGTCAACGTTGGTTTGACAGGTTTCGATCAGGCGGTTTTGACCTGGAGAATCGACCTGGTTCTGGTCGACCTCAAGAGTTGGATGATGACGAGCTGAAAGCTCTAGTGGAGTCTGAGCCTCGCCAATCAAGTCGAAACATGGGGCTGATATTAGACTTTGATATTTATATCTTATTAATAAAGTTTATTTGAATTTTGTGATCAAATACGTCATTCATTTCTCTCCAACCTTATACATATAGATAAATACGTAGACATGTTTTAATTAATAACACAATAACGAACATTTTCAATGTGTCATTTCAATTGAAAATCAATTAATTAATTAATCATTTGAAATATGCCAAAAGACAAAATATCTAGATTCAAAATATATATTAGAGAATTTGGAGATGTATTGGATATTCAAACCGATAAGTTATATTGTAAATCTTTTGAAACGACATTAAAAGGTGAATCGAAATCTCACGCAAAACAGCATTTGAAAACCCCAAAACATCAAAGATCTATGCAAACATTCATTTCTGGAAAAATATTGACTGGTGAAACTTCAGTTTATAATCAAAATGAATTTAATTCAGATTTATGCCAATTCTTGGTTTCGACTAATATACCATTTTATAGACTTTTGATACCAGAATTCAAAGCTTTTGTAGAAAAGTATACGCAATTCAAAGCTCCAGATCCATCAACTCTGTGGAGATATCATTTGAAAAATGTTTACAATAGCGTAATATCTTCTATTCGTGAAAAGTTGAGTGAAGAATATATTTGGATACCTGTTGATGAGACTACTGATTGTATGGGCCGTTATGTGGTTAGCGTGATAGTTGTGTCCTTGAATATGGATAAAGAAAAAAACTCTAAGTTTGTCTTGAATATGGAATTTATAAAAAAGGCAGATAGTTTCGCAATTGTTCAATGTGTCAATAATGCTCTGTTGATTTTGTGGCCTGAAGGCATACAATATCTTAAAGTATTGTTGTTCTTGAGCGATGCGGCTGCTTATATGAAACTCGCTGGTAAGGCATTGAGAAATATTTTTCCAAAATTGATTCATTTAACATGTATGGCTCACGCGCTCCATAATGTTTGCGAACAAATTATGACAATGTATAGACTAGTCGATCGTTTGGTCTCTTGTGGGAAGAAAATTTTTGTTAAATCACAAAATCGGAGACAACTCTTTAAAGAAAAATATGGTGATATTCCTTTGCCACCGCAACCAGTGAAGACTCGATGGGGTTCTTGGCTCAATGCGGTTGAATATTACGCTAAGTATTAAGCGAGTTTTCGAGATTTCGTTAATTTACTTGACTCAGAAGAGTCTGTATTTATTGAAGAGTTAAAGGGCTTATTCAGAAAATCTTGTATTGAGAATGATTTAGCATATATTTGCGCAAATTTCAATTGTTTAGCTGAAGTTACTAAAAAGTTGGAAACTGAAGATATGTTACTTTTAGACAGTCTCGATTTGGTCCAATCAATTTTGAATCAATTGCAAAAATCAAAGGGAAAGCCATCTAAATTGGCTTTGAAAAAGTTCAAAAATGTCTTAGATAAGAATAAGGGATATATGAAAATTAAATCAATTAATGATGTTTTGAATGGTGCCCCAGAAACTCAATTAGAGCCACATTTGTCTCCTGAAGAAATTGCTTCCTTCAAATTCTCTCCAATTACTAACTGTAATGTTGAAAGAAGTTTTTCTTTGCATAAAAATATTTTGGGTGACCGAAGATTGTCTTTTGAAGAGAATAACCTCAAGTACTATTATGTGTCACATTGTAATGCAAAATATTTTCGTTTAAATTAAAGTAATTACATGTTATGATCATAAAAGGTTACTAATTATTTAAAATTCATTTATAAAAAAATTTCATTGAGCTTTTCTTAACTTTTTTTACTTTTATTTGAGTTTATTTAGTCAACTTTTTTCCAACTTTTTTAGTTGACTATCATAGTCGACTTTTTTCAACTTTCCTAATCGACTTTTGTCAATGCTCTAGTAATAAATGAACAACTCGAGATGTATTGTCAAACTTGAAATTGAAAATTTACCAGAGGCAGCACAAAGCGAATATACGTCTAAAGCTCAGACGATCTGTCAAGTGAGGATTCCAATTTATTGCTATATCTACAATGTATTCATCTATTGTAATAGAAATGACTAATTTCAAGTTATCAAATAGATTCGACAGTTTTATATTTGTTATGCTCACAAAACCTCATCTTAAATAAACTTCAATTTAAGTTCTACTATCACCATATAATTATTTTATTTTCTCTTGAATCAAAGTTCTTCATTCAAATTATTTTTGTAGTAAAATTATCTTTGTGAAATTATGTAAAAAAATTTTAGAGACTGGAAACTCTATTTATTGTCACTGAATTTTTCTTGGATTGATCAACGAGAACAACCAATTAGATTTAAAATAGGTTGAAACTTTATATCACGTTTCCGTAACATATTCTGAACTCAAGCAATTCAGAACATAAACTCACATTTTCCTACTATTTTTATGGATTGTTAACTTTTATAAGAAAAACATTATTATAACTTATGATTTATCAAGTACATTAATTTTACTTTCATTAAAGGGTCTAAAGATCTACAAATTAGATAGAAATAAAGCTAACTTTGAATATGATCATTATTAAACACTTGGTGGCTTTTGGACACATTAAAATTATGTCGTTAAAGCAAATTATTACTTTATAACCATATTATCTAATATTGCGTTCACTCTTATAGAGCGTAAAATTGTAATATTTTATGGATTAGGGCCAAATATGATTACGAAATTGAATATGAGATGACTGGTATTCTATTGGAAAAAATTGTGTAAAATAAATACAGTCTGACCCTTTTATTGTCAACTCGGTTAAAAGCAATCCCGGTTATAAGAAAGCAGTTTCTCAATCACCGTTCGATCCTATGAGCTCTTTAATGTTGAACTGCTCGGATATAGGCAGCCCTTTTAAAAGCAAAACCCGTTTGTTACCAACACTTTTCAAAGTACACATATCATTAGCAATGCCCGTTTATAAGCAACTGTTTTGTTACAAATTGTAAACTTTTAATCTGTAAGCATTTTAATCCTTTGTTTTCATGAGAAAATATTTGTTTACATTAATACAACTGAAAATGTCGTCCAATTTAAAGAAAAATGCGTCTAAACGTAAAAGGAATTCAATAACATTAGAGACGAAATATAAAATTATTAAATTATTAGATAAAAATACTCCTTATTCAGAAATCATCGAAGAATTCAATGATGAAATCAAAGATTCATCAAATATTTCAAAGATTAAGAAAAACAGAGAACTAATAGTAAAGGAATTTGAGAGTTCGACATCAACTCGTGCAAAGAAACTGCGAAAAGCAAAATATCCTGACATAGAAAATATGTTGATTGACTTCATCTCTAGTTGTAATGCAAATGGTTTGCCAATTAATACTCTACTACTTAAAGAAAAGGCTAATGAAATCGCAAAAAATCTAAACTACGTTGACTTTAACTGCTCTAATGGTTTCATTGATCGCTTCAAAAAGAGAAATGCAGTTATATTCGAGATATTTCATGGCGAGTCAGGAGGAGTACCTGAAGGAATAAGTGGTGATTGGATTAATAATAAACTTCCGGAATTAATAAAAGATTACGAACCAAACAACATATTTAATGGCGATGAATCTGGTTTGTTTTGGCGAATTCTACCGAACAAATCATATAAAATTAAAGACAAAAAATTTAAAACAGGAAAAAAAAGTAAAGAAAGAATATCAGTGTTCATATGCGCTAATATGACTGGCGATGAAAAACTGAAGCCAATAGTAGTTGGAAAGGCAAGAGAGCCGCGATGTTTTCGTGGAAAGAAAACTCTTCCACTCATATATCGTAATAACGAGACTTCTTGGATGAAAAGTGACATTTTCAACGAATTTCTTAAGAAACTTAATCACGATATGGCTCAACAAAATAGAAAAATAGCGCTTATTTTAGATAATTGTCCTTCACATCTATTTGTTGCTCTCTCTCTCTCTCTCTCTCTCTCTCTCTCTCTCTCTCTCTCTCTCTCTCTCTCTCTCTAATATTAAATTAATATTTTTACCACCGAATACAACTTCAGTTCTTCAGCCAATGGATATGGGCGTCATTCATGCTGTTAAATGTTCATATCGTGTTAAACTCGTGAGAAAACTATTAGCTCTTTTTGAAATCAAAGCTAAGCCAACAGTAAAAGATATCAATTTATACGAAGCTTTAATTATGTTAAAACAGTCGTGGGATGAAGTTTCTGAAACGACAATTAAAAACTGTTTCGCAAAATCTGGCTTTAAATTCACATTGAGTAATATAGAATTACCATCAATCGAAACTGATTATGATTTTACTGTTTGGAATGAATTGACTCGTCAAATGGATATTGAAGGAGCAGATTTTCTCGAATATGTTGATTTTGATAATCAAATCGCAACTTCTGAGGAATATATTACAGATACTAATAATAGAAACGAAAATATTTAAGATTTAGAAGACTCTGAAGACACAGACGAGTATGAATTAGAAATAGAAGAAAGCGAAGAACCGATTAAAATGATAGAAGCATTAAATGCTATATCTAACATTAGGAAATACATAACTCAATGTGATGGTATGGATTCAAGCCATAAACTGATAGATAAATTAGAATCAGATATTTACGAAAGTAGATTCAAAACTTTAAAACAGAAAAAAATTACTGATTATTTTATTTAATTTGAATGTATGTCACTATAATACAATAAACCTTTCATGTAGTTTAGAACAACTGGTGCTAAATTTGCCTCAGTACGGATATAGGCAAATCCGGTTATAGGGAACTATTATCTTGTGCACCGATGAGTTGACAATAAAAGGGTCAGACTGTATGCTTAAACAGAAGTTTGCAATTGATTTCGAGAAAAATCTATATCACACCCAAATTTACTAATTATAAAATTAAAGTGGTTGTTCGGACATCCATAGTGAGTGGCACCCGGTCTAGTTTAGACCTGCCGACTTTACCAACACATAGAGATGGTCAACTGAAGTATAATGGCACCTACAAATCTTTTCATATCTCATGGCAAAGGGTCTAAAAACCTAAAAAGTCTTAAAACTTTGAAAGCTCATATCTCAAAACTGGTTGGCTTTTACTTTTGTGTGAAGCTGGGGAAACCATTACATATCTATATATTTATTATCAGCATGACTTGACAAGCAAAAAAGTCTCAAGCCACACCCACCTCCGCCCACTTCTAAGCTCCGCCAAACAAAAAAATTTTCAGCCACACCCACCAAATTTATCTTAAATTTTTATCTAAATGTACTGTTTAAAAATATGCAAGCGGATCCTCAAAATTCCTTCTGTGGGCGGAGTTATAAACGTTCAAAGTTCGATTTTTCAAAACTTTGACTGGCTTTTACTTTCCGTAAAGCTGGTGTAGCAATTACATTTATATATATTTGTTATCAGCATTACATGACAAATAAAATTCTCAATCCACGCCTACATCCGACCATTTTTAAGCTCCACCCACCAAAAAGTTTTAAGCCACACCCACCAAAGTTTTCTTAAATTTCTATCTAAACATACTATTTAAGAATATGCAATCGGATTCTCAAAATTCCTTCTGTGGGTGAAGTTATGAATTTTCAAAATTTCCATATTCCAATAGTAACTAGGACATCATTTATGTCTAGTTTTTCATGTTTATTTACTTACTATACATCAACACGTGTTTTGATCTTTTAAATAAGTGTCTTAAATTCAGTTTTCTGTGAGACATTTATTTGTGAATTTTACTCGCAGTGGTTTTACTCTAAGTGTAAGTCTAATCATTTTTTTAATTTGCTATTTTATTTATTAGGATTTTAAAGTAAATTTAATCAAATTTTAGATTTTCAATTTAAGTACTTAATACCACAATTTTTTATTTTATAAATTTCGTAATTTTATTTTTATATTTCACACATATTCATTCGCAAGAAATACACTAAACGTCCTCATAGGCGGATGGATAACTTCAACCACAGAAGGAATTTTGAGAATCCGATTGCATATTCTTAAATAGTATGTTTAGATAGAAATTTAAGAAAATTTTGGTGGGTGTGGCTTAAAATTTTTTTGGTGGGTGGAGCTTAAAAATGGTCGGATGTAGGCGTGGCTTGAGAATTTTATTTGTCATGTAATGCTGATAACAAATATATATAAATGTAATTGCTACACCAGCTTTACGGAAAGTAAAAGCCAGTCAAAGTTTTGAAAAATCGAACTTTGAACGTTTATAACTCCGCCCACAGACGGAATTTTGAGGATCCGCTTGCATATTTTTAAACAGTACATTTAGATAAAAATTTAAGATAATTTTGGTGTGTATGGCTAAAAATTTTTTTGTTGGGCGGAGCTTAGAAGTGGGCGGAGGTGGGTGTGGCTTGAGACTTTTTTGCTTGTCAAGTCATGCTGATAATAAATATATAGATATGTAATGGTTTCCCCAGCTTCACACAAAAGTAAAAGCCAACCCTCAAAACTATTAAACATAGAATTATGAAATTTGGTACGTTGAGTCAAAGCATCAAGGTGTATTTAATGATAGCATTAAACTTATGTTTTGTTGTTGTTAAGTAAGTTTTCTAAAGATTGAAAATATTCAATCAATAAACTCAACGCTTAATAAATAGTGTTCCGAGTAGCTCATTATAGTTTTTGTAGTAGCACATAACCTAGTATAATAATTTAAAAAGTTCAAGTCGGAACACTATTTATTAAGGGTCGGAAATTGGCGAAAACTTTTTCCATATGTAAGAGTGATGATTGTATTAGGCTATAACTTTTTAACTAATCATGTGATTTCAATTATCACAGAACCTAAACGACTAGAGACAATCAAATGAGATTCGATGCATAAACTTAGGAAATGCTAATAAATATTTGGACTTTGAAAACTTTTAAATACATGCACCAAGTATCATCTATTATAAAAACTTTAGAGTACCCTTGTATATAATTGGAGCTTCGGACGTCAATCTAGGCGCAAATAAGTTATTCTGGTTTATACAAAAGTACGATTTAATCAGTTCTTAGGCTTTAAATAGATATTCATATAGTTAATTTTTTGCTCCGATTATTACTTCAGAAACAATTACCTGGCTGGGTCAATCCTGGCTAATGGGTCTAGGGGGTTTCCCAACCTCCTACTCCTAAGTGTGATACATAGTTAGATTCAGTTTGTCGATTTGAAAATTTTGATACTACACCTGACCACTTCTGGTCAACTCCCAACTGGAGTAGCTGACCCCGCCAAGCCATATATCATTTGACTCAAGATATCGAGCTGAGTAATTTGATGCCTCACTTGATCAATTATTACAAGTAGTTCTTGAGATATGCGTCTTTGCTTGGTTTAGTACCTCGTAATCGATAAAGCTAGATTTCTCAAGTCGTAACTCAAACAAGCCTGATATAAACTAAGGAAGAATTGGTTAGATCGCTTGGCGACTTAATCTATTATACCTTAGTTCAAATCAGGTTTGGTTTGGGTTACAACTTGGTGAAGCCAGGTTTATCCATTATCGAGGTGGTTAGGTCTAGGTGCCCAGAAGTGGCCAGGTTCAGATTGGAAGTGGTCAAGTGTGGTGTCAAAACGTTCAGCCCCATGAATTGAATCCAATGATATATCACACTTGAGGATGGGAGATCGAGACTCTTTAGACCCATCAACCCGGATTCATCCAGTTGGCTTATTTCGTTCGATTTCTAGGAATAGATACAGGGTTGCGACGAACCTTTTACCTGGGCTATACAGAAATCACATTAGATACAAATATAAATTATAAGTCAACTTATTAGTATTTGAAAACAGAAGTAATGTATATAATCAATAACTAATAAGTTTTTCATTAGCAGCTACTGTAGAATTAATTCTTGAAAGATATGAACATATAAATTTAACAAAAAGTTCAGTATTCTTTCCCATTGATGTATAAACTTCAGAAACATGATATTTTAAGATTTCAGAGAAAAATCAGTTAGAACTAGACTATTGACATTTTATTTTCAACATAATGTTGTTGTTGTGTTTGCCTCTAGGGTGGTGATGGAACCTCACAGCACCCCTGAGGCCTCAAGAAACGTCACGGCTCGTTCCGGTGCTCTCCACAGGGAATAGAAGTCTATTTGATGGGTATGGCGGAGGACGGCAAGGGAAGGGCAGAGGGAAAAGATGTGCTTGGTAGTTTCAGGGGAGGAATGACAGAAACGACAAAGATTAGAATTTATTTTCATTATGCGGAATTGATAGTCACGGAGGAGGGGGAATAGCCAGAATGCAATTGGGAGAGAGCGACGCGTGCTTTACGGGGTAAACTGTTTTTTGAGGAGTCTATTGCGGGCGGAGTGTGCCCAAGTATTTTGTTAGGGGAGAGGGAGCTTATGCAGGCTCGGGTAAAGTTTGTGTGCGTTTCACTTACCATTAAGGGAATGTCGTTGAAGGGAGGGCCATAATAGTTTTTAATGATTTTCAACATAATGTTTAATTATAGTACCGAAATGCTCTGAAATGTTCAAACTGGGAGAGTTCCTAGGTCAGACATCATTCCCCCAAAATTCGATAATATAATTCAATATAACGAAATATATAAAGATACTTACAAACACCTCGATTTCGTTTTAAATAACTAATAATTTTGATATGTAATTTATATTTGTACCAATAATGGCTTTTGCTATACACCCTGGGTAAAATGTTCGTAGAATCCCTGTAGTTAAATTGACTCTATTATTCATTTGAATAATTCATACTTTGATTTCTAAAATCACTTTTTTTTGGACTTCACTCTCCCCTACATGAGCGTAAAAGATGAAGAATTTTATCAAAGCTCGGGAATCATATGAATGATAACTTGATATAAAAATTAGATACTTCCAAATAATATTTGATGGAACAGTGGAAACCAAAATTTTCTATCTTTAAAACTATATTTAATGACGAAATAACAATTATAGATCTAATGAATATATTCGCCTCCCATCTGGTTGTCAAAGGCCCAGCGAGGTCAGAGGTTACAATTACCAGTAGAACCAATTTGTAAATTGACTTCTTTCTTATAACTTTTTTGAAAGTAGCATCAAACTAAAATTAATTTGGAAATTTTTGAAAATTTTATTTGACTTCTTTATTTTGACTTTCAAAATAAACAATTTGCAAGAATAAAAAGACAAAAAATCTTAAAGTTATGAAAATGAAGCTCAACTTCATGCTGTATACGAAAAAATTGTAAGTTTGTTGTTTTGTTGTTTGTTGTTCCCCCTGCACAGCCCACAACTAAGGCCATGGGTCGCCGCTTTTACTCAGTGGTATTGCAGCGAGGATGGTTTCACAGTTTTAAGAGGACACACCTGAGCACTCCAAGTCTGTCGTCTGGTGGTCTCAGAGACCAGACTCTATCGAGTTACGTCCCTCGGTTTAGGACCGCGGTCGTCGAAGATCCCCCTGAGCCTTCTCTTCCCTCTCGGTCCAGTGTTACCTGGATAGAAGGAAGCAGTACGCCACAGAGGGATTCGAACCCGCTCCCCAAGGGTTGCTCTGTCAGCGTCTTGACCACTACGCCAACAGACTTGGGTAAAGTTGTAAGTTGGAGATCAATCTAAATAATAGCCCCATTGGCAAGTGTAACCTCTGACCTCGCTGGACCTTTGTCAACCAGACGGGAAGCGAATATATTCATTAGATATGTAATTATTTCTTCGCCATTGGATATTCTTTTGAAGATATGAAATTCCAGATTTCCCTGATTCCATCTAATACATACTATAATACACATCTCTTTTTCATCTGCAAAATTATCTCTCGTTAATAGCAAAAATCGAAAAATTTAATAAACATATGCTTTCATACAAATCAAATACAAATATGGCTTATAACGATAAATTTGATTTAATTTTGAAATTTTTATTACGAAAAGGCTTAAATTTCGAGAAAATAATAAAAATTAAGATAAAAAATTTATATCTATTTAAGTAATGAAATATTTCTTTTTTATAATTATTTTAATCGCTTTAATTTTACGAGAAAAAGTGGTATAAAATAAAAAGATTAGATCTTATAAAAATCTTAGCGAATCATGTAGTTAGTTCAAACATCTTAATATTTATGTACAACTGACTCGAATCTTCAGTAACCAACCAGTAATAGAATAATTAATTCATATAAAACTATTTTTATGAACAGCTAAGATTTTTTAAGAAAACATTTTCCTTTCATATCTTATACAAAGTCAATTAATTTTAAGATTTATTATTATGACTTAAAACTACTAAATTGCTTTACCATACTTGTTAGTGGCTTTTCGGCATTAAATTTATTATAATTAGAATATCATGTTTTATCACAACCTTATCAAATATTACATACAATTATATTCTATTTTTAATTTGAAATTAAGTAAATTAGAGTATAATAAAAACAGTAACAAGAATATTAGATAAATTACTTCATTTGCTCAATTCGTTAATAAAATTTCATTTGGATAACAGTCTTCATCTAACAACAAATTTATCAATGCCCATAGCCTTTATCTGAGCTTCATTTAATGATCTCCCAAACTACATCGAATCAGGAATAGGCACATGATGAGCCCAAGTTCAATCAAACTTCTAGCTCTTAGATGGTTTTGAGCTCCAAGGCCGTAATCTAAAGGACTCGAGACAGGTAGGTGTGGCAAAGCTATACATGCGATCAGTGCCAGCATGATAATCTATTGTTTAGTAGGACTAACTTCGAATTTCTTTTATTAGATCGCCGATAGCTTTGATGTGTTCATGATCAGTTAGCATTTATCGGTCGACTGACGAAGTGCAATATTTGATTTGAGTTGTTCCCTCTTAACTGTTGTGACCACCATCTGACTTATATAAAATGCAGTCACCACAAACTTTATGCAATAGACTATGCGGGAAACAATTGTTTTAACAAAATTGATAGATATATACCTATGTTTAAAGCATTAATAGCAAGTAAGATTTCCATTGTATTGACACATTAAAAATATATCAAATTTTTAAAAACTCAAATACTGATGAGTTGAATCAATAGATAAGCTTTAATTAAATGCAAATCAATATGAACTTGAACAAAAATATTGTCTCTTAATTTCATCTGACAAGTGACTGATCTCTCAGTTATTGATCAAAACGATAATATTATGACCACTAGTATTATAAAAGCTACAGTATATTCAATGCTATCTTTTAATGCAATACACTAAAGTACATATTTTATTCAAACAACTGTTTCAGTCATAGCACATCTACTGCTTTGATGCAAAGTATAGTTAAGATGTTGAACAACCGTTATTCGAGCAAATGAAGCGAGACTAACTTTCTGACGTTTCTAAATGCTTTATTCAGCATAAGCAAGACGAAGAGTTTTCGTCAAATTAAACTTAATTCTAAGCAGATATAGTGCTGTAAATAAAAATAATAGTGTCATAAAAACTCATAATTATTCACTCAATTCAGGAGAAAGTTTTAGGGCCAATCATTTTTTACAGTCTTGACTTTCAATGATAACGAATAAAGTTTAGAAGAATGTTTTTGTGCCACTGAGCTGACTTTTGTTCAAATAAAATGTAATCTTAAGTAATAAAATCTGTTTAAAGTTCAAAAAGAATTTGCACTTATTTCTCAAAGTATATATAATTCGATTTAAAAGTAAGGAACTACTTAGTTTAGTATTATTGGTCATCAGTTAAAGTAAATTTTGATATTTTGTCAGAAATTTATAATTAACTGAATTTTATTTCCTAATTCATGTCTCTAATACTTCACATATTCATCATTTTAATATATATAAACAACTCTTTTGTAAATCTTTTGGAAAATTTTAAGACTTCAAAAAATGTAATATTTGTTATATTTGTGTAAATATAAGCCTAGATTATATGAAAATATTATAAAAATTACCGATAATAATATAGAATATACATTCTTAACTAACAATATGATATTAATCTTTAGGTGATTCAAGATCCCAGTGACAAAGTAGAAGTTATCATATATTATGAAAATTTGAATTTTGTTAACAGAAAGTTCTTCGTAGAAGAATTCAAACCTGTTTACGATCACTTGTGGGACATAATCGATCTCGAATTAGTTCCTTATGGAAATACAAGCTATGATCCAGATACAAGTTTCACGTGCCCTTATGGTGAAAAACAATGTTATGCCAATAGAGTTCAGGTATGGTTTTGCCATCAGTTTTACTAAGCATTCTTTAGATTTCAGAATATTTTGCAGTTTAATACTTAATCCTGTATCTATTTTTATCTAAAATGCAAAAAATATCTTCATAACCTAAGAAATGTCTAAGCATTTTTTAACTGTTTTAAGCATTTTAGCTGAAGACAAGAATTTATGATGTAAAGATTTTATGTAGGTAATGCTAGAATAAAATAATTGGGCTCATACTGAATGCAGTCCTTTGTTCATCATTTCATAATAGACGAGTCCAACAGTTTTCTGTGTCTGTCACATACAGCAAATTGATCGAGAACATGATTGACAACTTCAAATTCATAATCATTATTATTCAAAAAAAACTTATTAACAAAGTTTAACTAATTCTGATTTAACTTCATTCGAATACAGTCTCGGTTAAGATAATTATAAAAAATATCTACTTCGTATTTAATGTTAAATGTCAGACTTATTTATATTAATATTTTAGTTATTCATGCTCTTTATTTGTATAAGATTACCCCATAAGTTTCTGGACTTGTACAATCCGTCAGAGTTCATAAGATCTTACTTATGCAAATATTTTTATCGACATTTTATACTAATTTTTGTAAAGACAGAATATAAAAATAATAAATAGTTATTTTTGATTATAATTTAAAATTGACTGCCTAAACATAAATTTGGTTGCCTGATAAAGTTCGATAAAGAGCATAAAAGAGCCATAATTTGTTTTCATTGGATGGAAGGGCTAACATAGGCACAAAGCCATGAAACTTTGGTCAAAGTATTAGGAGATAATGCTCCTTCGAGGACTACAGTCCTCAATTGGTTTGTTGGGTTTAACCGTAGAAGACGCTCCCTTAAAGATGAGGATCGAACCGGTCGATCAATATCTGCAACAAGTAAAGAAAATGTGTCAAAAATACTAGAATTAGTGATAAATGACAGAAATGTGACATATCATCAAATAGTGGAGATTTTGATGATCGAAAACTCATCGATTAAGACCATCTTGCATGACCACCTGAAACTCAAGAGAGTCTGCTCTCGATGGACTCCACATTTTTAACTGATAAACAAAAGCGTCTATAACTTTGGAAGCCTGAGCTAAAATCCTTCGAGATGTTAGAAAGCCGATATGAGCGATGTATTGAATATGGCGGGGAATATATTTAGAATATATAAATTTTCAATTAAATATCTTTAGTAATTTTTGAGTATCTAGAAATTTATGGGGTGATCTAATATCATATAAGTATTGATATACTTTTAATTCAAAGAATACAACCAATCGATTTTATTAAAATAGACTATAATGAGGCCAAAAATACGAGAATCTATTTAAAAGCTATTAAGAGAAAAAGCTATAATTGAAGCAATATACCTTTAGCTAGGTTAGGTTCTTGAATTTATACTCATTCAAAAGTCCGGAATATAATATAGAATTTGATAACTATTATATCAATAATTATTCATTTTATTTAAGGCATGTGCTATTGGACTTTTTTGGAATTCGTCAAATCCAGAGACATACGTAAGGAAAGACACCTCTTTGTTCACTTATTGCATATTCAAAAATAGAGAATTTAGTCATATCTATGATTTGGTACCACATTGCGCAACATTGCATTTATTAGATGAGTGGCCAGAAATTGATATCTGTGAGAAAACAAATCAAGGAAATACATTTCTTGGTCAAATGAGATTGAGAACAGAACCAATTTACAGTCAACTGGTCAACGGTCTGGCAGTTGCGATCAATGGAGCCGTACAGTCTGATGCTGTCAACAATTTAGTCAAAGCCGTTTGTGATGCTTACCAACCATTAGAAGTAAGACTTATCTTATTTGATATGAAAGCAATAAAATTTTTTGTGAAATAACAGAAATGTTCCGATAAGGAGAAATAGAAAAGACAGTAATTTATCTGATAGCCAACAAAAGAATTATCAAGTAATTAATAAGCTAACTAATTAAGGGAAGTTTTAGCTAAAATATACTGTTCGGTACCTATTTTTTAATCTTTGAACGAGTATTTCGCAATGCATTGAATAGCACTTTAAAGTTGTTTCTCTCAATATTTATACATGCGCAAAACATCTATCGTTTAAAACAATGCATAAACAATCTGTCAAAATACGAAGAGCCGCAAATGTCTTCCAATGATTCAAAAATGCATACCCTGCTATTCTTCAAAAATTATATTATTCAAATTACATTTTTGTTAAGTTATAACACTATAAAATCCCTATCAAAATAGTTTTGTTTTACAATTTAGTTATTAAACATTTGAACAGTATATGACTTAATTACAATTGACTAATGTGATTTTGAATTAGAGTTGAAATTTAGTATTTTTGAAGCCTTCACACAAAAAATGCTTTGAGCAATAAATAGAATTTGAAATTTAAATTATAACATGAAACATAACCCAATCTGAAATAATATAGAAAAATTAAAATTTTAATACATATTAATTTATTGAATGATAGGGAAAATCAAAACCAGATCGATGTAACAATACTGAAAAAGCACCTAAAGTTAAAGTAGCTGTATATTATGAAACACTTAATTTAACTACACGCAATTTCATAAATCGACAAATTGGATCATTTTATCATATAATTGAAGATATTATAGAGATTGATTTGATTCCATACGGAAACACTCAATACGAAAACTCAGATGGTAGTAACACTTTCAACTGTCCTTCTGGGAATGATCAGTGCATTGCTAACAAAATACAGGTATCAGAACATTCTCAATGTAGCTATCACAATATTCGCAAATTCAAAAACAATTCAATCCATACGACCTTAAATGAAATCCTAAAATACTATTTATTAGGCAATTGTTGTGAATGAGTTTCTTCTGAATCCTCCAAATGGTGATGAGATCGATGGTCCAAATCGTGCTATCAATTTCATCGATTGTATGTTTAGCAGCAATCAATGGCAACATGTATACAAAGCTGGACAACAGTGTTCTAATCAAAAATTGCCAATTGATTATTGGATCTATATCCTGAGATTAGCTCAAAGTCCAGACAGTGATAGCGTTTACTTGGAGATGAAGACCAAAACAGATGCTGTCGGATCTCCGTTAGCAACCATTCCATTCACAACAATGAATGGTGAGCCAAGTGTTGCCACTCGTAATGATTTCATTCAAGAAGTTTGTGCGCGATATAGGGTATGATTTGTATTTGTTTCTAATTAATTGAAAGGTTGTAAACCTCAATCAAATATATTTGTAGGGAATTAAGCCATCCATTTGTACAAAAGTTGATGTCGTTGTCTATTATGAAGCACTTAACCATCAATCGAGAAGATTTATTTTAGAAGAACTGAAGCCTACCTTCACTTATTTTCAAAATCTAATCAATCTTAGATTGTTACCTGCTGGAAGAGCCACTCTCGTGCCTGGAGAAGGAATCATATGTCCTGGTGGTAATGATCAGTGCACTGGAAATAAACTTCAGGTCAGTTGACTCTCTTGTAACATCAGTTTCAGTCTTTTACTGAAAATTCAATCTGAATTCAATTAAAGGCCTGTACTATTGAGTATTTCTGGAACAATGACTCCAATTGGACTGATCCCGTTAGACAAGAAGTCATTGATTTTCTGTATTGTATGTCAAAGAACAAGAATGCAGTCGGTGTTTGGCAGGCGGCAGAACAATGTGTTCAACAGCATATTGAAGTCGATCCATGGTTTACAATACATGCCTGTATGGTTGAAGGAGGTGGAAATGTTATTCTTCAGGAATATATTCAGAAAACTCAAAGTTCCGGAATCAACATCACTGAACTAGGCGTACCTGTTATCACTATTGATGGGAATGTCAGTCTACCTGCAGTTCAGGACTTGATTGCAGCCATTTGTGATCATTTTGTAAGTTTTAGTCAATCAGTTGATAATCTATTGCACTGATGCACACGCTCGACGCTCGCGTTCACGCTCAGTCGGAAATTGGCACTCAGAGCTCACTTTTTCGAGCCACTCGAGCGCCGAGCGTTTACCAAGCGTCAAGTCGGTCATGAATTGAAAGGCTTTTTCAACGGCTAGCGCTCTTTTGGCGCTAATAAGTGCTAGAAAAGTTTTTACGCTGTGGTAAATCAGAGATTCATAAAATTATGTTGAAATTATTTTGGTTTTATGACGAAAAGAGTGAAATAAACACTATTTTACGAAAATTTATTACTATATATTTATACAGTCTATTTCAAAATTTTATAGCTACTCGATTTTTTGAATAACTTTTGAACGTAATTAGACAATTTAATGAAATTTGATAATAATACATCAAATACCAAGTTGTAACAGAAAATCTATCGATTTTCTAGTTACATGAATTGTTTCTTGCATAACATAATTTAGTGCTAAAATACACTTTTCAAAATTATAAAACCAGCTCAAAAATTGACTCAAAATCTATCAAAAAATTAAATCTAGCACCTAATTGAACCTTCATTGTTAATAATAGTCTTGAATATACGCTCTAAAGATTTCATCTTATGATTTGTGAATGCGATATTAGTCATTTGATTATAGTAGTGACCGGCTCACATCACGACCGAACCGCCGCCTCCTAACCCATTGAAACTATTGAACTAATATAATCAGACAGTTGTGATCCTGTGAGCCGGCCACGGCTTTAATCAAATGACTAATATCGCATTCACAAATCATAAGATGGAATCTTTAGAACATATTTACACACTCGGTATGCATTTGCTACCATTTGGTTTACGAATTGACGCTAAAAATTGAGTTTATACATAGAGATAGTGTTTTAAGAAACATCGCTTCAACTTCAAACTTTAGTCAATCTATGCCAAGTCGTATATTCAAGACTATTATTAGCAATGGAGGTTCAATTAGGTGTTAGATTTAACTTTTTGATAGATTGTATGCCAAACCACAGCAGCAGAGAAAGGTCTTCCCGGAAAATAGTCTTCGCGGGAAGAATGAATTTCATTTTCCAGGATCCCGAAAGTTTACTTTTCAAAATAAAATTTTCAAAAAATCTTTCATAAGAAATATTTTTTGTTACAGAGATAAAAATAGTTCACAAGATATTAATAAAAAGTTACTACTTAATTACAATTTCCTAAGGTGTTAGATCTTCTTTTGAATCAACATTAGTTACATTCGCACATGTATACTTTGTCGTTTAAGTTCCTATTATTTTTGTTTTTTCAAGTATATTTTATGATTTTCCGGGATTTTTTCGAGAACGGGAAATTTTATGCTTAATAGCAATAGCTTTTTAAAAATTTAAGGACGAGTATCTCGAGAACTACTTGGGATAATTGATCAAGTGAGTTATCAAAGTGCTAAGTTCAACGTCCTGAGTCCAACGTTATATCACTTGGCGGGGTCGGCCACTTCCGTCGGGAGTTGGCCGGAAGTGGTCAAGTGTGGTGTCAAAATGTTCAGCTCGACGAACTGAATCCAATGGTGCACCACACTTGGAGGTGGGGGTCGGAAATCCCCTTGACCCATTAGCCCTGATTCACCCGATAATCCCTTTTGTTTCTAAGAGATTTAATATTTATCAAAAAATAAACAAATAAATAAATAAAATCTTTTTGTTATTTTCTTTATAAATTAACACAGTTTTAGTGTTTTTAAATTGATTCTTAGATATAACGCCTAAAGAGCACTCTACAGCTTTTTTGCGCTATTTAGCGCCAAAAGAGTCACTGCGTTATTTTCAACACATTATTTATTTTATTTGGGCTGTAATTTTATCTGTATATAAATTTTATAAATATTATACTCACTAATTGAGAACCATTTAATTAAGTACTTTAGTTTAAAAGCTGATGTCATATGAGCGAAATGCTTATATTGAAGATATGTGAACACAATTAGTTTCGGACTTAAAAAGTCGTCAAACATCACAGTAAAAATTTGAGCTTTAAAATCTAATTGTGAATCTTCGGGAGTAGATATTCATAAGGAGATGATAGAAAATTCTGATCAAAATCTTTAAAACTTTCTCCAACTTTATAATCCATGTATTAGTATATCAATTTATAAGAATAACAGTTTTCAGTTATATTCAATGAAATGACATTCAGACGAATCACAGGAAAAGTTTTCTGTAGAAGAAATATGATTTTTCTTACATGAACACAAATGTATACGTTTTCCTTTAAAATTGTAGATGTTATGACTTTTATGAGATGTTATTTCTCGAGCTTTTTGTCTACTTTTAGAGACAGAGGTTCCCGAATCATAAAAAGCATTATAAAAACTAGCATATTGTGGAATTATTATATATTTGAGAAAAATTTTAACATTCATATACCGGCAACAAGTGTTCCCAGCTAACAAATATTTTCTAAAGCGGGTGATGTAATACTTTTATCACTAAAAGCGAAACAGACTGTCTAAAGATTCTATACCAGGCCCCGCCAAACCACGGCTCGCGAAGACTTTCGAAAAACTAAAAGAATGAGCTCTTAAAAATTTTTAGAAAATGCTTTAGTATTATGTGCTATTTAACTGTATTTAAGTTTGTCAAATGCTATTTCAATACTGCAATATTGATAAAATAGTTTCTAACGTTTCTAAGTGTAGTTAAATGAAATTTTCAATAAAAAATGTCTGGCGGGGCCTGTTCTATACAATCGATAATAGGTGGCGATTCTCTATTTAAACTCTTAAAACAGAATAAGTCATGAATTTTTGTGTAAAAATTTATATTTAGTAAAAACCAACTTTTATATTTAAAAAATATCTATATTGTATTTCTAATATGGAATATACGTACTAAGATTTGGCACTCAATGCTCGCGCTCGGCAAAATCAGAACACTCGACGCTCGTTACCGAGCACCAAACGCTCAAGCTTTGAGCATCACTGATCACTTGTATGGTATTGGAAATTGAATTATTTAAATTGTACAAACTCTTATTAGGACGAAGACCACAAGCCTGATAGATGTTTCTTAGGAAAACCTCCCAAATTAGAGATCGGGGTTTATTACGAGTCTTTAAGTGAATTATCAAGAAGATTCTTCTCTTTACAAATGAGTCCCTGGTATAAGTATATTGAGGAAATGGTACAAATTGAGCTCTTACCTAATGGTAATGTTGTTGATTTATATGGTTCTAATTCGAATGATGGCAAGTGTGCTACAAGACAGGATGCCTATATAGCCAACAAAATTCAAGTAATTTTACAGTTGAAAACTTAATCATCTACCACAGCAACGAGAAAGTCCATTGCTATGTAGGCCTTTCTAGGATAAACATTAATTTGTTGCCAAATTTTATTTAGATTTGCTTTCATTATTATAATGAATATTCCATAAGTTTCGCGATATCGTTAGTCTTATGATCCGATAAAAAAATGCCATCACAACACATTACTTCTAGTTGCTATCAACGATTAATTAGTTTTTGAGTATACATTAAATTATTATTAATTTTTATGATATATAAAATTTACATTAATTTAAAGGCGATTGTAATCGATGACTATTGGCTTCATAATAACGACGGAGATCAAATCGATGGGAGTATAAGAACTACACAATTCCTGTCGTGTGTTTTTACTCGTCCCACTTGGGTTAATGATATATACGCTACCGCTTACATGTGCGCATACTTTTTATTACCTAGTGATGAATGGAGTGATATTCTGCATAAACTCGAGAGTGAAATAGGAGATCAGATATACTCTCAAGTACAGAATAAGACACAAGACTTGAAAAATCAAATCGGATCTGCTACTTTGCCTTTAATTCCATGGCTCACACTGAATGGTCATCATAGCTTAAGAATTCAAAATGATTTATTACAGACTGTTTGCGATCTCTATACTGTAATTTGAATTTTAAAAAGTTTGTAAAATCTTTTCTTTTTACTTAATCAACTTTCTATACTTAAAAAACTTCTATAGGGAGATAAACCATTGGAATGCACTCCAGTTATAGTTGAGGTCTATTACGAAACATTTAGTCCTCAATCCAGAAAATTCTTTTTAGAAGAATTGAGACCTACTTTTGAACACATCAGAGAATCGTTTACTACAGATTTGATTCCTTTTGGAAGAACTAATATGACTATCAATGGATCAAATGACATAACTTTTGAATGTCCAAATGGAGAGCAACAGTGTCTTGGAAATAAAATTCAAGTTAGTTATTGATATCAATACTTATTCATAATTTATTTTATTTAGATTAAAATAGTTATTTTCCACTTAAGGCCTGCGCCATCAAAAAGGTTCTTCCATGCTGATGAAGATAAAAACAGTCATCAACTCGATGGCAAAAATCAGACACTCATGTTCATTTGGTGTATGTTCAAGAATGTAGATAATGAAAAGATAACGATTGTAGCAGAGAGGTGTGCAAACACTTGGTTTTTGAATGATGCATGGGTTTGGGATATTTGGCCCTGTGTGGAAGGAGACGAAGGAAATCAAATAATGAAAGAAATGGGAGCTAAAACTTTTAATTTAGTTGAACCTTTAGAACATGCCCCTTGGATTGTTATTAATGCAGAGAGAAGTGCTATTGCACAAACTAACCTACAGAAAGTTATTTGTGATAATATTTTGGTAATTCTTTTTTTCATTCAAGTTTTCAACTAGAAATCTATTCATAGATTGTACTGAAAATACATCCAAAGATTTTGAACTTAAATGTTAAAAATTTTTTCGATATACATAAAAGTTACAATTAATAAAATTTATAAAGTTTGATACATTTTCTGATGACCAATAGGGCGATCCTCCGACAGCATGTGCAATAATTCCACCAACAACTCCAACAATTGCTAGAACAACGACCAAACCTCCAGTTATGTGTAGTCATGACGGTATCGATAATGACACAACGATTTGGACACCTGTATATCCAGGAGAGTATTCTATTGCCAACTGTTCTAATGGTAAGGGATTTATGAAATGGTTATGTTTATCAAATGGAAAATTCGATCCAAATGGACCAGATGTCAGTGAATGTTGGATCAATGACATTATTGAAAAGATCGACAAAATAAATAGTACTGAAGAAATCACTGATATTCTCGAAACTATGAATAATGGCACAGAAACTAATAGTTCTATAACTTCTAGTGAAGGAATAAAAAATGTTATGTTTATTGTCGAAAAACTGCATCAATTCGTTAATCAAAACGTTTCTGATATTAGCTTAACCGTTGCAACAAATATTACAAAAGGTTTCATAAATCTATTCAATAATTTAATTGACCAAAACAAGGCCTGGAATAATGCCACTCATTATGAAAAAACCGAAATCGCATCACAAGTTTTATTAAATATTCAATATTCTTCATTCATCCTTAGTTGCAATTTAAATAATAGTCAGACAAAAGAAACACTTTTAACAAAAAATATTATTGTTGAAACTTATTTGATTAAATCTGAACAAAAAATTGATTTCAAAGCTAATGGATCTTCAATCACAATACCAGTTGGTTTAAACATAGAAACAACAAAAACATGTAATAATTCTTCTGTTGCTTCACTTATTGATCAATTGGATAATTATTTGTTGGGAGGAATGAATGAAAATCAAATGATTAACACTAAAATAATTGCTTTTAGCATAACAAATGACAATAAAACAAACCAAATAATTAATCACAAAAAAGTTAAAATGAGGTATGAATTTGAAAGTTTCATAAGTGATTAAGTAATTGAGTAAAAATTAATGTTAATAAATTTCAGATTAAGGAATAATCGTAGACTTGAATTCGGAGACAGAATAGATTGTGTTTTTTGGGATTTTTCTAAGAATGAGTGGTCTTCAGAAGGATGTCAATTAATTCAGAGAGAATCTGATCGTTATGAGACCGTTTGCGAATGCGATCATTTGACAAACTTCGCTGCACTTATGGATACAACAGAAGACAACAATACTTTTGAATCAAACTTAACTGTTAGTTGTTGTGCAACTTCAACTACATTCCTGATTTTAACTATTTTGCTGCTGTTGTTCACAAAGGATAAGATGAATCGAACATTATTTGATAAATTGAAAGATAAAAGAAATTTAATAACTATCAATCTGTGTATCTGTTTGATAATCTCTGATTTACTTATTATTTTCGGAATGGATCAAATAGATATTAAACCAAAGGTTTGATAATTTTAAGATTAACTTCATAAATTTTTACACCATTGAAAACCTCAAATGTATATTATTCCTATTTCAGTGGATATGCAAATTATTTTCTGCTCTATTATTGTATTCACTGTTGGCATCGTTTTCATGGATGCTTATCGAAGGACTGCATATCTATAGAATGGTTGTCGCAGTTTTCAAACCACATGCTAGTATTCAATATTCATTCATATTTGGATATGGAGTGCCTCTATTTATAATAGCCTTTTCGTATATGATCATCTATTTCACTGAAAATTATGTTCTTTTCGACGTAAATGAAGTCGACTATTATTTGTAAGCTATTCATTATTTAAAAGACATTAGAATTTAACTCAAATATGTTTAATAGTTGTTGGATATCGTCCAATAAACATCCGAATCATATCTGGGTTTTTGTTGGTAAGTTTTTAACTCCTAAAAATATTATGCATGTTTTGACTTAATATTCTGATATTTCAGGTCCAATAATAGCTGTCATTCTTATCAATTTGCATGTTGTGATCGTATTATTGAATAAAATGATCAAAATGAATGTAAACCAAAAAACGGCAAAATTCAAATCAAAATCCAAACAGATTTTAACTTTCTTTTTACTTTCTGTGAATTTGGGAATAACCTGGTTTCTCTTCTTATTCTATATCCAAAAATGGAGCTCTTACTCCATCTTTATTTCTCGTGTATTCATCGTTTTGAATGGATCACAAGTAAGTTTTTGAACAATATGCAAATCAACTCTAATTTTATTCTTAATAAAAATATAAAATAATTAGAATATGTCTTATTGGTTTAACTTTTAGGGATTCCTTATTTTTGTCTATAAATTACTGCTTTATAATAACAAAAGAGCCAAATATGCACTTATGGACAAAAGTACTTCTACTAATAAAATGAGTGATTCATCGAATGGAGATTAACTTTGATGAGCTGAATAATATTTAAGAGTATTCCAATATAAATCAATTAAAAAATGCATTGATCTTAAAATATTATAATGAAAATTATTTATGTTGAATAAGTTTGATAAAATTTGAAATTATCTCAACAATTTGTTAAAATGAGTTGACTTATAATCACAGATAAACTGTGGCTTACAGCAAAATCTAAAAGCTTTTTTTGTTGGTTTTGTTTGAGTTTGTCTATCTCTTTGATATATTTTCCTTATAATTAGTAGCGAAGAGCATGAGCTAGCTGTGAGCCAAACTACGCTGCGCTTCAAGCTGTCCTCGAGCTTCAGGCTCAGGCTATGATGGAAAAGGGCAGCTCAAGTTCAAGCTGTTGAGCTTCGAGCCAGCTCATTTGAAGCCGATTTATTTAATAAAGCAAAAACATGATTAACTGTAAGATAGTAATGATTATCGAACTGCTTCTAATATGTTAGCAAATTAGGTATTAAATTAGATCTATCGGATTGAATGATGAGATGCATTACTGAATTGCGAATCGTTGTTTTCAAAATAAATTCCACTTTAAACTGAAATTTAATGCAGTAACTGTTTATTCGAAAAGAGAAATAATGATGTTTTAGGCTTTAAATCATAAGTTATAGTAGTGTCTTCTTATAAAAGTTAATAATTCATAGAAATAGAAGAAAAATATGATTTTATTATTTTCTAAATTTTTTGAGCTGAGAATATGGTACGCAAACGTAATTACAAGTTTCAACCCATTTAGATCTAATTAGCTGTATTCGTTCATTAATTTAAGAAAAATCCAGTGACAGTGAATTGAGTTTCCAGTCTCTAAAAGCTATTTTACATAATTTCACGAAATAGTTTTACTACCAAAATGATTTTACTGTGAGGATAATTTGGATAAAGAGCTTTGATTTTAGAAAACAAAATAATTATATTTAGACGGTAGAACTGAATTGAAGTTTTTTCAAGGTTAGGCTTCGTGAGCATAACAGATATAAAGCTGTCAAATCTATTTGATAGCAAAAAGTTAGTTATTTCTATTACGAAAGTTATAGAAGCCAAATAAAAAAATGACATTCAACGATAAAACTATTCAATTCAAGTATAATAAAAGATTATAATGTAACAAAGATTAAAATTATTAGCAATCAAAAGAGTTATTGGCGACTTGGTTGCATATGTAAATCGCTAAATTGCAGTTTATTTCAATATAAGACTTGTGTCAGTTCTTAGTATAATTTGTATCGACATCAATGAGTCCCACCAAATACTACGTGCAGAAGTAAAAGAAAAAGTATAAAGTTCTCAATCATTTTTTTTGTTTTAATGATCTATAGAACTATCACAATTAATAGAGTTCATGAATGAGAGTATGATTGAGAACTTCTAATCAGAGACTTGTTTATAAGAGAAGAAAACGACAAAATAATGTTTAAATATGGTCAAATTATAATCTTTTTATGTTTGGAAAGTAAACGTTTAAAGTATTGTTTTATTTGCACATTATATCTATCAATTTTTATAAGTAATCAAAAGATTAAAGTTGGTATTAGAGTATAAACTTATAGGTATTTTCAGGAACCGACCTGAACCGAAACCGAAAGGTCTCGACACGACCCGAACCGAAACCGTATTAAAGAAAGAGTAATTTTTAAAGTAAAGAAATTTTAATTGTGAATATTAAACAGAGAAAAAAACAATACAATTATTTGACCATTTTGATCGCTTGTGTCGCATTAAGTACACAAAGAAATACTGAAATACTCATTCGTTTGCAATGCGTTTGTAAAATAGATATATTACAGTTTCATGAGTCACTATTTTACTTTGCATTTGAATAGACTTTGAAAACCAATACTTATTTGCAATAATTATTTTTAAATCAATCCTTACAGACCCGTTTCAAAACTTAGGAAACCGATCCGAACCGAAACCGAAAGTTTTCGACCCGACCCGAATTGAAACCGTAATACCTCAACCCGAACCGTTTTCAGTTTCGGTTTCATACGCGTTTGCTCGGTTTCGGGTCTTCAAGTTTATACTCTAGTTGGTATTGATATATACTTATCAGTCAATACAGTTATATCGTCATGAACTAATTTCTAAATACTGTTCATCTGCTAACCTGTGCTTGTTTATTAAAATTGACACAAAGCACTGTTTGAATGTAAAATTGAACTGTTTTGTATATGTCTCACCTGAACTCATTAAACTTAACTAATATCAGATTAATTTTCACATAAAATATATAAGACAAGTTTCACAAAAATATATAATGACCAACTGATAGATAAATAAGTGAAACCGATAACTATATTTCAAGTCATTTCAAGAGCGATTTGAAAATATCAATTTTTTATCCAAAAGTGCTGTAGATGTTTTAAATAATTGCATTCATGAATAATTTAGAGTTTTTTTTATCAAATTGATTGAAGTAAAAATTTTTTGAAAAACTTTTGCGTTTCGTTTCATAGTGAATGTCTGATATGAAACTTCATCAAAAAAGTAGCAAAACAAGATTCATAAAAGTCAAAGCAATTTGGTGTTCAAATTTGAATGTTGTTTGAATTCCAGTGTTTGCTTTATAAACAATCATCCTTTCAATATTCAGTCCTTCGAAAATCATCCACAAAATTAATGTGAATAGTGAATACAGTAATAGACCCGAGAACAAACTGAATATCTACCGAAATACTACAAGAAAGTTCAATAAAATTGTTTATCTTAAAAAAACTTATATTAATCTATTCTATTGAGCCTTTTGTTTCACATCGATTCCATCAATACCGAAAGCTATCAACAAACCACAGGCTATTAAATATACCGATAAGCTTAGGATTTTCAACTTTAATATGATCGTTGACAACAAAGATTACAAATTTACAACAAAGATAGGCACTAGAGTAATTATATTTTTCACAAAATATCAAAATAGAGCAAGAATAGGTATGGGTGTTTCGAGCGGTTAGAGAATTCACTATTAAAAAAGGTTTATTTTATATCATCGCGATCTATAAATGGAATAGAGTGAAAAATAAGGTAATTGAATCAATTTGTAGGTGTATATGGCTAATAAAATTTAAATTGATACAAAAGGGAGTGTGGCGTCGTGCCTCTCATTCTCAATTCTGTTAAATCAACTCCTTTTATTCATCATCATCTATATCCGAAGGATCGAAGATGTCCATATGATGATGACCAACGGATGATACTATTCCTTGGTGTCGCGTATATCCAAGGTACCATAGTACACATGATACATGAGAACAAGTCCCAACTTTTCTACTACCATTTTTGCATCTACATACCCATCCACTTATAGATTCACTTCCATTACCGTATGGATGGTTCATTAGTATACACTCTGACCACCATACAACCCTTTATTTAAAAATCAAAGATTCATAAATGTCTTTTAACTCTAATGTTTTTATACTTCTGGATCTAACATAAATTACATGTACGTACACTTATATATGACTTCATATTAATTTATAACGTAATTCATTGAGAATCTAATTATTTTTGTTATTTTGTTTCAATAAATGTAAAATAGACCTTCTTTAATGGTGATTTCTTTAACCACTCGAAATGCCCCCTATCTATTCTTGCCCTAATTTGATATTTTGTGAAAAATATCATCACTCTAGTGTCTATTTTTGTTGTAAATTTCATTAAGTTTGAAGGTGGGCAAAGGGATTAAATTACTTTTTGAAATTCATTTTCCGTCCATATACCCTTCAGTAAAATTTTTTGTAAAAATAATTCATAACTCGACCTCCAGTCACTTTTGAAATTTTTCTCGAATACGGTTAACGAGGAACAGGGAATACTACGAAATAGTGGTGTTGATTATTAGATTAAAGCAACTTGACCTTATTCCACCCTACTTCTTTGTTGTATTGACTGAATAAGCTAAGTATGTTGAATACTTGAAATCTTATTTGAAATAACCTAAACCTAAGAGCGAAAAAATGGCACAACTAGTTCTAAGGAACATCTCTAGATATTTCAGTTATTATTGAACCTAATACAATGAAACCTGCATTGTTTGAGCCATGAATAATGAATTTTATTTTGATATACATAACACGTGTTTATATAAATCATAAGTATTTTAGTAGACTTATTATTTCAATGAAAATGTCTAAGCAATATAATAATCGTTTGAAAGTCAAAATCTTATGTGAGAGAGATATCCTTAAGAACTGTTTACAGAAATATTAGCAAAATTGCTAATAATTTAGGTATAGATCGGAAGGTTGGTTCGGATAGGCCGAGAATATTGAAAACTTGCGTAGAATTTCGAATCTTTTGGTAGCAATGAGCGAATTATACCCTGATGGCTTTGTCTTTCAACAAGACAATGCCACTCCCCATACCGTCGCCGCTCGATTATGCAAAAATTGGTTCTAAGACCAGAATCTCGAGGTTCTTGAGTGGCCACCTAATTCTTCTGATCTAAACTCCATATAAAATGTATGGGGAATTACGAAAAACATACTTGAGAAATTGGAACCAAAGAATATTTCTATGTGGAAGGAAGAAATCAACAGAGTTTGGTCTGAACTAAGCCACGATCTCCTGACTTCTCTCGTAAAAAGTATGCTAAAGAGGATATAAGTGTGTATTGCCCCTAATGGCGAAAAATTAACTATTAAATTTTTACAATATACTATTTATAGTTAATGTATAATTAATATATGAAATATCATTATTATATATTGATGAATAAAAAAGTTATATAAAAATATAAAATGTCATTTTTTTGCTCTTAGGTTTATTATTTGGATCAATCATAAAATAGTAAAACGCGGATCAAAATGACCCAAAGTTTACAAAAATTATTATATTTAATTTTGTGATTATTAACATTCAAAATATTTATATTATCCTCAAACAAGTATTTAAGGGCAATTTTAAAGTATGAATAAACTATTTATAATATAATTGAAATAATGTTTTAAGTGATATACAACATTAGTGACTTTTAGATATTCAAATTGTTTTGGTTTTGACATTCAAAACTATCACAACGTAGGAGAATAGTTCTGAGAAACTTTATAGAAAGTTCTTATCAAAAAGAGAATTTCTAGAAATTTTTCATCACTAACTTATTATGAAACATTTAGTGTCTTCTGTAGTCTTTTGTAAATTTTATACATCAAAAGGGCCTAGGCCTTACTGAATGTCTCGAAGAGAAAATTCATTACTCATTACATTTATGAAATTATTATGAGAAAAGTTTGTAGATGATCATACCTTTCAGATCGCATAGTATGCATGCGTTACTTGCAAAATAATGCATTGTTTATAAACACATGCGGTCTAAAAAACGTACAGAAGCTGTCGTCCACAAACTTTTCTTATAATAGAGACTCTGATTATATCTTATTTATATATTCTAATATTTTTAGCGATAAAACTAGCGACAATAATTTTGATAGTAAACTCACCTATGACTGGCATTGATTGCTTAATATTTCAATAAATATATACTTTTTATAAGCATTTTCGTCACCTAATTTCTCAAAAGTATACAGAAGACAGTAAATGCTTCATATTTTCTACATATTGATTGAAAAACCACATTAAAACATATTTACTGTGACATTCAGCCGTAAACCAGTTAGGAAGCGGTCGAGATAAAATCTTTAGGTAATAGAAATATTAAATTATAAATAGTTCCACATTAATAATATAAAAATATTTCTCTTATATATGTGTTTTAATCTACTAAAGTGTCTTATTACTTTAATTTTCTCTTAAATAAGGTAAAGAGTTAGTTATGCCAGTAGTAGATGTGTGCTTCTGGACCTGAGCGCTCTTGACCAGAGAGGGATTCTAGACCTGAATACTCTATACTTGAGAGAGATGCCTAAAGCTTCTTCGAGGTTATAATTGAGTTGACGATACTGTCTACTCATAAAATTGATATAAAATCAGTTCAATTGTTAATCATTTTATTTTCCCCGAAATCAATGCATTTACAAGATTTTTTTATTAACAAGTCATTATTATTTTTATCAAATGAAAATAGAGATAGAAAATCGCAGTAAGAATAACCTAATAGTTTTACAATGGACCCTTGGCAGCAAACGGCACAAATTCGAAATTTTTTTTACAAAACCAATCTTAGGCATACTATAAAACACATATCAAAATATTAGCTGCCAACGCGTTACGCAACATTTTTTTGAGAATTAATTTTTATAAGTTCTATCGATTACAGTTTGAATAGAATGATACTTAAAGCTTTTTCGTGGCGCTGAGGTATAGTGTCTGATATCAAACCTATAGGTCTGGGGTTCAATTCAATTCTTCTCAGCCCCAATATAGTTTTTTTATTGTATCTGAAACTATAAGTCAAGTTTTTTTACAATAACTTAAATTTATGATTCCATTTTTAGAATTAATTAAATTTGTGACAATGCGTGAAAATTTTTAATTGTGATAATGATAACAACAATAAAAGTGATTGAAATTGACTTCCAGCTTGTTCAATATACTATATTTATATTTATAATCCTTTTTTACATACTTACTCAATTCACTAACAATGTTAAAGATATTAAACGAACTCATTTTCACAATTGAAGTGTTCAAACGATTTGTTTGCAAATAAAAACACGTTTTTCGTATTAAGTATGTAAAAAATAAAGTTTCAGAGGGGAAAAAAGATTTGAAAACCAGAGTACAGATTCATGGCTTTATTAAGTAGTTACAAGTCATACGATTGCGAGCATTTCATTCGAGAAAGAGATATGTGTGTGTGTGTGTGTGTGTGTGTGTGTGTGTGTGTGTGTCTAGTTTTGTCACTGAACGCTGTTTTGCGTTGTCTACAAAATGAAAATAAGTTTTGATTTAGGTCTTGGTTTAAGTAATTTGTTTGTAAACTAATTCAAAAAGCTATGAGAATATCAGATCCCTCTGAATCGTTCATCACTATAAAGCGTAGTGAATATAAGAAACTTGAGTCAAATCGAAAAGTTTAGCATGAGAACAAAAAGTTCTTTATAGGAAAAGCCTTATTAATTTTATAAAATCGAGAACTGAGCAGATTAATGCCTGAAAACGGCAAAAAATAAATAGAAGTGGATTCATCTGTCACTCATGTAAACAATGCAGATAACAGAAGTACAGCTCGAATTTTTGCAACTTTAATTGGTTTCAGTACATTCAAATTTACGTACGACTAAAAAAGTTTATCAAATGAGCAGTGATAAAAAAGTTAGGTATGAAATAAAAAAAGTTAGGTATGAAATAAAAAAAGTGTCAATTGTTGAAATATAACCAAACGGGTTTAGCACTATGATTCTTGAAATGTGTTCCAGATCCTAACTTCAAGAAGAGAGCATAAAATTTTCGCTAAAGAAATAACATTTTTAGGCAGGATAGCAGCTACTGCATTGTCACATATAATATGATGCGCGACAGCGGCTCCGTCTCCATCGTGATACGTAACCAATTCTGATAAAAACTTCTTAAACTTGTATTCTAAGCGCTCCAATGCGGTCATATTCGAAGATTGTCTCGGGGATAACAGTGATCTGCATTCAACAAGTTCTCTCTTTACTAGGATTAAGTCACGAATGCATATTTCCAAATTGGTTTCGAGTGCCACTGCTAAGTAAGTCTTAGCAGGGCAAATGCTGGCTGAATTCGTGCCATTCACAATAGAAGTGATATTGACTTGCATTTCTGTATTATTGTTGTGAACGATATTACTATATATGAACTGCGAGACTACCAAAGGGACCAATATTTCGACGATTCTAAAAATTCGATTAAAGTTCATCAAAACTAATCAACTTAAAAGGATTAATTTTAGACAATTTTAATTTTATATATATTTAAAAAGTTTTTAATGTATATATATATATATATACGTTAAAATTTTTTAAATAAGAAGTAACGTTAAAAACTTTCCTATCGCCGATATTTGAAAATCAGTTTCTATATAATAAAAAAACAAAATGCGATTCGTTTTATAAGTCAATACTGATATCGGCAGTTTTTGACAGACTTTCAAACGACATTGAAAAAATGTTTCAATATTAGAACCGAATTGAGGCTACAAAATAGAAAGATAGCAAACAAACATAATTCAGAATACATACAGTTTATGTACTGTTTGCATTATTTCATTCCTGGTTGAATAGAAGTGTTGATAATATTATTAATTTGTAATTTGTTTGAGAGAATAGACTTAAGCTAAATGTAAACAGTTATTAAGTATGATTGAAAGATCAAACTTCTGATTCAAAAAGTATGTGAAACTGGAAAAATAGCTATTTGTTAATATTTCCGTACTTTTTGTCTATGTTTACTTTTGTTGAATCATCCTTAAGATCGATCTCTTCTTTTGAGTCACGAGAACTATTTATGTGATTAATATGAAAGACGTTCTCACTTTCATTAACTAAAAGAGCATAAAACTTGATGTCAATGAATTTTCATTATTTTTTTTTATAATAAATCGTATTAAATATTTTCATACCTGTTCTAATGTCTGATCCGTTTTTAATCTTGATTTTTTGTTCAAATCTTTTTAAATGATGTCCAATTGATTTTTGATTATTTATCATCTTTTTCACATGTGGTTCACTTTCAACTAAATTGAAATTCGGTTGAAAATAAGATTTTTAATAACTTACAAAACTATTTAAAAGAGCTCATCTAGTTAAAGATATGATTTCAACAGAGCTTTGGGGCATAAAAATTGACTTACTTTCATTGTTGAGCAATATTTGTGCAAAAATTATTTCAAAATTGATTTTCTCAAATAATACCATAACAATAAATAATTTGTAACTTAAATTCATTTTGAAAATTAAACTTTAAAAACGTTCAAACTATACAATAGATTGATCACAATACAATAGAACTAAACTAAACTTTTCTTATGCTTAAGATTTTACGTTTCCTTCTCCAAGGATTATCATTAGTTCCTCTTTACATTTACTTCATTATCACAACTCCACAACTAATACCAGCTTAAAAATTGTGGATTCAATAGATTTAAGTGCTCCCTAATCCTTTTCTGCTTAAAAGCTTTATTATTGCCACTGAACCGGAAAACTTAGCAAAAGTTTGAATCTATTGATCAACACAATTTTTAGAATCGTCGAAATATTGGTTCCTTTGGTAGTCTCGCAGTCATATCTAGTAATATCGTTCACAACAATAATACGGAAATGCAAGTCAATGTCGCTTTTATTGTGAATGGCACAAATTCAGCCGGCATTTGTCCCGCTAAGACACTTAGCAGTGGTACTTGAAACCAATTTGGAAATATGCACTCGTGACTTACATGAAAACCTTATACGCTCAATTTGAATTGAGTTATTTGTAATTACTAGAGCAAGGTGAAATATTTATTCATAAATTGTGTGTGAAATGTCTAAAGACTAATTCCCCTCGAAAATTAGCTCTTTTCAATTCTTTCTTTAAAGCTTATTAATATTTCGACACATAGTTAATCAATGACGTTCTCAACACTCGTTATCATATAGCTAAAGAGTTTTGAGAGAGTGGTATTCAAAATTTCAAAAGCGAAAAACTCTTGAAGCGTTCAACTCACATGCTTAAGACTTATATTTCTGGAAACTGTGTGCATAAGCCTTTCAAACGATGTGCATATCATCATCTGTTCCAATAGGTCCACAGATGAACATCAGTGATATACACATCATTTGAAAGTGTTTTGCACACAGTTTCCAGAAATATAAGTCTTAAGCATATGAGTTGAACGCTTCTAGAGTTAATTGCTTTTGAAATTTTGAACACCACTCTTTCAAAACTCTTTAGCTATATGATAACGAGTGTTGAGAACGTCATTGATTAACTATGTGTCGAAATATTAATAAGCTTTATAAGTGAGACGTAATGGATAGTCGATTGGCTATCGCTTGTGTTGATCTAAGGAGGTGAGTTCGGAACTATGTAATAACCGATTCCAAAAATATTTTTATTGCATAAATACCATATCATATGATGCTCGAAAAAGCATATAAAAAAGGCTGACCGCTAGACACATACGAGTTATGACCACTCAAAAAGTGATTTCCTATGACTTATTACTATTGATCCCTATGTATTTTGCCTGTCAAAATGTACTCTAATTCAGTCAAATTACTTAATGGATGGCAATAATATTGTTAACAATGAAAAATTTCAAATCAATTTGAACAAAAAAAGATAATCTGAAATTTCATATCTAAAAGTAAGTTTCTATATATCAATAGATATAAATTTTCGCATTTATCTTATCTCAAAAAATTTCTTTAGAAATCCATTGAGTTTAAAAGATATAGATAATAAAAATTAGAACTATCCAAACTTACTTTTAGATATGAAATTTGAGATTATCTTTTTATTTGTTCAAAATGATTTGAAGTTTTTCATAGTTAACAATATTATTGCCATCCATTGAGTAATTTGACTGAATTAGAATATATTTTGATAGGCAAAATACATATGAATCAATAGTAACATGCCACAGGAAATCACTTTTTGAGTGGTCATAACTTGTAAGTGTCTAGCGATCAGTCTTTTTTATATGCCTTTTCGAACATCATATGACATGTTATTTATGCGATAAAAATATTTTTGAAATCGGTTATTACATAGCCCCGACTTACCTCGTAAGTTTTACGGCTCAATCATTTTGATCAAACAAAGAGAAAATAATTCTCAATAGTATTATTAGCGGTTTCGATTTTGGGTCAATTAATGCTTTGATGGGTCCGAGTGTTTATGGGAAACCTTTATTTAAATGTTTGGGCGATTTAAGTAAATCTGGTTTAGGAAAATACCAAAATCGATCTTAATTCTGAAGAAAAAATTCGGACTTGTTTTATCTATCAGGATCAAAATGATAGATTGAAATATAGAGTTAATTAAGTCAATTGAGTTCAATTAAATTACTTTTTAATCTAATTTTCATGACGCCGCTGTCCAAAGGCAAAGTTGGGCATTAAAAGATGGAATTGGTTTCGGGATATTTTTCAACTTTATATTAGAAAAAATTGTTTATATAGTTGAAAAATGGTAAAGATAATGTCACGCCTTAAAATAATAACACACACATAAATATGTGATGTGATATTAAGAAAAAATAAAGTGCTAACTAACTTGGCATTAGTTTTACTATAATTTCAAGAGAATACACGAGTTCTCAGTTCAAACTATTTAAGGTTACGCCACTGCATAATAAAATAGAAAGACGTTAATCAGTTGAGTGATGGAAATACTGAAGTAAACAAGTTTTTTTACTGTTGAATGAATAGGGAGTAATAAAGTAAAAAAACCTATGCTTTGAAGAAGTTCTAAGCGAAGAATTATTCAAATGATTAAACTCAATCGAATACTAATAAGATTACTAATTAATATGTTTGAGTAAAAAAAGTTTTTAGTGAGCAGAAAGTCAGATAAACTTTTCATGCATTCTGATCATGAACCGGTTTAAAACTTTTGCTATCCTCTCTTAACTATGATTAGGAAAATCATTGAATATGCATCACTTAATCCATGATCTGAAAACATGTTATCATATCTTTCAATGTCAAACCAGATTTGATGGCATGCCTATGAATGTTATATCAGTAATTATAAGAAGACCACTACATTTAAAGAAGCTTTTATCAAGTATTGCTCAATCAATATATTTATATTTCTATATTTTTAATTCATTAGTTAATCAACAGAAAGTCATGCGTACTTAGATTAAACTTTAATTTCTATAAAGTGGTGATTATATCATGTAATTTGTGTGCGATTAAGTTACCATAAAATTGGTTTAACCCTTCGTAACAAGTTGACTTTCGAAAACGTTTTCCACGCTTCATGTCTGTTTCAGGCTAGACCGAATGCTATCAGAATCAAGGTTAGCCCTTTCTTTTGAAGTTAATTAATTAATTTCTAGTTATTATGTCTGTTATGGCGTCATCAGCTGTTCAAATTGCTAGTAGCGACACATATAGTAAACACAAAGATAGTAAACACAAAGCACTGCGATGTTAGAGGAAAGTTCTGTCCTTAGAGAGACATGTTGCCAGAAAAACATATTTTACAAATAAAGTTATAAGTCCAAATTAATCAGGATTTTTGTCATTCAAAGTCAGATATATGACTGAGGAATAGCTAGATTTTCAAGAAATGACAATATTCTGTTGATTTTAGAGATTTTAAAAGTCAAACTTGGAAACATCTTACCTCACAGTTGTGACGAAGAGTTAATATACAATTTAATATTAAGACGCAAAGTATTAAGACAACGTTTAACCGAAATTGTTTTTACATACTCCACTATACTTTAATCTATTTAAAGGTGAGACGTTATGGATAACGAATTGGCCATCGCTTGGGTTGATCTCACTTTTACAGCTCAATCATCTCTATTAAACAAAGAGAAAACAATTCTCAATAATATTAGTGGTGGTTTCGATTTTGGGTCAATTAATGCTTTGATGGGTTCGAGTGGTTGTGGAAAAACTACTTTATTGAAATGTTTGGGTGGACTGAATAAATCTGGTTTAGGAAAAGATACCAAAATTTATCTCAACTCTGAAGAAAAAATTCGAACGTGTTTTATATATCAGGATCAAAATGAAAGATTACATAAAGGTTTAACTGTTAGACAATCCTTGAATTATGCCTCAAAGTTGAAGAATAGTAATGAAAATGTGGTTGTCGACCATAAAAACAATATAAATGAATTGATGTCTGAATTAATGATCAGTAATGTCGCAGAAAACTTTGTGGAAAATTGTAGTGGTGGTGAGCTAAAACGACTTAGTATTGCTTTAGAATTGACTTCTTATAAAAAAGCCCAGTTTACTATTCATTGATGAGCCGACAACTGGACTCGATAGTAATGCAGCAGAAGTTGTAAGTTTTCAAACTCTTTATATGAGATTTATTTAATACATAAAAATGAATTAAAATTCAAGTAATTTTTACTTTGAACATTAAGGTGATCGAATGCTTAAAATCTTACTCACGAAACCATAAGATATCAATCATAACAAGTATACATCAACCAAATAATGACTTGTTCATGATGTTCGACAATATCTATGTGTTGGCAAAAAGAAGGTGTTTGTGTGTATTCGGGTCTACCGCAAGATCTGAAAACACATTTAACTGCTTGTCATATTAAATGCACCGAACTTCAAGTTCCAATAGAAGTATTACTGATTGTTTCGTCAAAAGGCTTTAATGAACAAGAAGTTAAACAATTATCTTATAAAACATCACAACTGAAAGAATTACTAATAACGAGATGTAATCGTGAAACAAATCTTACTCTAATGGCATTGAATTGAAAACTAAAAATTTCAATCTAAAAGATTTTTACTACTTGCTATTAAGAGCTATAATATACAACTATGGATATCAATGGAAAGTATTAATATCTCCTCTGATTGTCTATTTATTTACGGCGATGTTGTTACCAAAATTTTTCAATGAAAAAATTAGTGAAATTGATGGATGTTTTAGTTTCAACTCAAGTTCAAACATGACGTGCAAAGAAAGGGACGAACAAAGATATATTCTGGAGCAAAACCAATATTTTCATTTTAACTCCGTGATAACTATTTTATTCATTCAGTTAGCGATAACAACATTCATTTCTTCGGTAGAATTGAGAATATTTTCTACTGAACACCGAAACAGTAAGTCTCAGAAGTGAATTAACTCTTTTGTATTCTTTAGATTATTTGCCTCTATATTCTATAAAAACATTATGAGAATTATATTTAGGAAATTTAAGTTGACTGCAAATCAATTTTGACCTTTTACTTTGTATATGAACGCGAGAAATGAAGAAAAGCCTTAACATAATGACCTAAGAATATGTATAAATATCCCTAAAATTGAATTAATCACAATTGAAAGTATTAGAATCTGATAAGAAAAGTGAAATTTTATGTTGACTCAATGTTTTTCGAACTTATTAGAATAAATAGTACGTCTTATGACTAAATAACAAATAATGCTTTTTCGTAATTCATTTTTACAAAGTTTAAACAAAATTTAAATAAAAAAATATTAATACATTATTTCATTTTTTATAACAAAAACTTCGATTCATATCAAGCTATAATAAATTTTAAATTTTATCTTCACTTTGACTTTATAACTCTTAGTTTTAGGTTCAGAATTATAATAGTCATCAATATAATCGTGTATCAAAGATTTTGCTTTTGAAGTTACTACAACCTCATTAAAGAACAAGGTCTCGTAAAATTTGCCTTCAGGAGGAATTTGTACATGCTTTAAAAGTAGTCGAGTGTCTAATAGTTTATCTCTCTTTATAGGAAAAACAGAATTATAGGCTTTTGAAATATCAGAGAAAACACTTTGTAGACAATTAATATCGAAATTTTTATCAAATAAATTAATTTTTATGTCACAATTATTATTCGGACTTAATGAACTCTTAACGCCATTTTTAGGCATTTTAATTACTCGCAATTTCGAACACTGATCTAATTTTTTTCTTAAAATTCCGTTCAACTTGATTTTATAACCTAAAACCTCAACTATAGATCTCTTACAATTACTTATAGTATAAGACTCATTGACTTTAATTACATTAAATGGATTTTTAGGTCTTGTAATTTCGATAATCCGAGCATATTCTGAGGGCGTAAATATTTTTTTCTTATCATTGTTTCTATTCATTCGAAATCAGAATCCATTTCCATAAAACTGTGTCCCAGAATCGGGTAATTGATTGTGATTTCATCTAGTATTCCAACTTTTGTTAAATATAAATAGAAATCCTATAGAAATCGGTTTTTGTTTTGAGAGAAAGCATTGTCTGAGAAAATAATCAAATTTCTAATTCTTTTTTCTAGAAAATTATTTATATAAAAATTAACAAATGAAATGACATCATTTGGGGTGTTACGAGCAAAATTTTCTGGATATGAAAACATTGATACTTGATTTGATGAAAGATTATGAATACTGAAAATATATAACGTATAAGTGCGCTTTGAATACGCGCGTATTTAAAATGAAACTGGACTTTTTATGGACCACAAAAATGGTCTTAAACACGTACGTATTTAAAGTGAAACACTAATAAATTCACTTTAAATACGCACTAGATGACAATTTTTTGTGTTACTTTGAGGCACTTTATGCTATTTTGAGAAATAAAGATTTTAATTGAATTTATTTTAACTTAATGGTCGATAATTAGATGTTAAGTTTTATTAAACTTATTTGTTCGCTTTGTTGTGTAAACAAATATTAAATATATCTAAACATATAACTTAAAATTAGCTTTACTTACTTAGATCTGATATTATTTGAGTTTCATTGATAATATTTGAGCCGTTGTTCAGATTATTATAAATATTTTGATCCATTTTAATGACTACTTCTTGACTAATTTGTGTATTGACTTCTAATTGCAAGTTAAAGGTCACTTACTTTGTGTTTAAAACATGCGCTAATAATGTGTCATGAAAAGTGCGCAATTTCACTAAATTGACTTTTTTTGGAGCTGACCTCACTTTATGAGGCTTAAATACGCACGTATTCAAGGTGAACTTCGCGCCAAAAAATAGAATGGTTTCATCTTAAATACGCGCATACATAAAAGGCACTTATACGTTAAATAGAATTTACTCAGATAATATTCTAAACTAACATTAATTTTAGGAATTTGTAAATTTTTCTGATAATCATAACAAATAATGTTAGTATTGAAATTGAATTCATTCTATTGATGTAACTTTTGTTTCAATTCATAGAAAAAATTTGCTTTGACTTTATGATTTTTTAATTTATTTTCTAAATCACTAATTAAAATATTGTTTTTCTCTCGCTTTGCTTTAGTTATTTCGCATTGTATTTCATCACATGTCTCGCATATATCACTTCTCGGTTTTATGAATTTAATATTACAAGAATTGAATTTTTAAACATTTTATGAGACCTAATTTTTATATTCAAGATATATATCAATAAAAATTTTATGAATATTAAAATGCTCCCAAATTCTGGAGCTATATACAGGGCAAGAAAAAATGATTTTCTCTAATCTAGATCAAAAACTATTATAGTTAGAGCAAAATCGGTCGGATATTCTGATTTTGCGTTAAAAAATTCATTAAATAGAGTTCATATTTAAAAATCTAATAAACTTGTAACGTTGTTAACAAACGATATTTCTCTATAATAAAATGCATTGCTTTTCGAGAGGCGAGAGAAAGTGGGGCTCAATATATAACTCGAAAATGGATTGCAAACAAATTAAAAAGAAGTGAGTGATGGATAACAGATAATTGGAATAAAAGTGAACAAGAATGTTATTCAAATTTTGAATTTGACATTTAAATTGAATTTTGAATTCAAGTTAACAATAAATTGAATATTTATTGTTAACTTATCCTGAAAGATTAACTGCTGTAGTTCAAGCTCAAGGCTCTCATACTGACTTTTAAAATAAGCTCTTTTTAATGAATTTTTAAACGAAGAATCAGAATATCCAACCGATTTTGTTCTAACTATAATAGTTTTTGTTCTACGCTACGGGAAAATAATTTTTTTACCCTATATTTAACATTTTTATTTTGAGAATAATGTGAAATCTCATTAGGCAAGGAGTTTATGAGATTTTTAATATCATTTTCCATAAACTCGCAGATTTTTTCGCGTGATTTTTATGTTTTCCCCTCCCATTTTGATTTTGTGATCTATTCCTCAATACTTTAGTCCTCAGAAAACTTCTCTTAATTTTCATTATTGCGAGAAAATATTTTTGACAAACTCTGCGTCTGATTGTATTTTTCTATTGTTGAATGTTTATAAAAAAATGATTGAGTTAAAACTTAGAATTAAATAAAATCTTAATTTAAAGACATTGAAATCAAATGAATAATAATTAGTTATGATTTGCTTAAAAATTTGAAAAGAAAAGTTTAGAAGTAAAAAAGTTTTTATGTGATTCATTGAATATAAAGAAAGATAAATCAAAGTTTTCTCTTAAACCAAATAATAATTAAAACTATTCATAACTGATCTTTTGATTAAATTTTTTTATTAAAAACTACATTCAAAGCATACTTCATCTTCTATATTTGTGACTTCCAAAAAATAATCATATTTTTGACGAACTTTTGTTTCTTTAACCGATTGAATAACGAGTGATTTAAGGAATAAATACTATTCTCTATGACTTTTCATTGAATTGAATCGATTAAAGATATCTTGTAATTGACTTTTCTGTGAACAGATTCATGCATTTTATATCACAATTACATGAAGTATCGATTGATTGTCTTCGCTGTTCAATAAACTTTTTGGATTAACGTGTTTAATGACCACTTCCACTAAGAATTTTATTTTTAATCGATTCTCTTTTGCATTTATTATTGAAACTATTCATTTTCAATTAATTTTTGACTAATTCTTTATTTGCTTTAATAGTATTTTGATTGAAAAGTTTGATAACATAATGATAAGAACTTGAAGTTTGAATGTTTTGTTGTATTTTTCACTCGTCAGTCTAATACTACCTTATCTTATATCGAAGTTTAAGAGTTGAAAAAAAGGAACCTTTAAACTTATGAATTAATAAGTTTTTCTATGCATAAACAGTAAAAATTGTTTTATTATGTGTGCCTCTCATTGCTAAGGCTTTTCTTCATTTCTTGCATTCAATTATTTTTAATGTCAAAGCTGATTTTCTGCTAACTTTCATACTTTTGCATTAGGTATAGCATAATGAGTTTATGTAAAATGAATTTCAAAACATCTAATTAACAGAGGATTCTAGATCTAGAAATCTTATTTTTCTAGTCATTAGTAAATAACTAAATAAAACTAATAACAATTTTTACAATTCTTAGGATGGTATAGCACTGGTTCTTATTATTGGTCAAAAACTATAGTAGAATTACTTCCGATAATCGTCTATTCATTTTGCTACTCATTCACTTTATTTTATATGAGTGGAAATGTTAACGAAAACGATAGACTTTATAAATACATATATATACTAACTGCTGGCCTTCTATGCACTCAATCCCTGGGATCATTAGTTGGAATAATCTCCAGTAAAAATTCAAAATTAGCTATTCTTATAGCTACTGTAATATTTTCTATTCTCTTCTTTTTGGCTAATTTTTTCTTACTCCGGAAAGATATGAAAACTTTTGGACAAATATTTAGTGATTACTCTTATGGCCAATATATGTTTAATTCAGTGCTTATTTTATTGTATGGCTTTGGGAGATGTCCATCAGACCAGATTTCAAAAGTCTTATATGAATATGGCATTAACGATGACCAGATTTTTTTGGAATAATTCAAAATACATTTTGTACTATTTTCTGGTTCTTAGGGCTTTAGGATTTGTTACACTTATGTTTAAAGCAAATAAATCTTCTGTTAGTAATTGGATAAGAAAATTAAGTCAATCGAAAAAGAACGATGTATTGAATGATAATAGTGAAGATGTCATTCGAAAAAATTTCAGTTGACAATCGCATCAATTTAGTTGAATGTAATGATGATGTGATTGTAAATGATTTAAATATAAGTGAAATACTTCCAGATAGGAACTTGTTAGTTGCGTGGATTGATCTCTCTTTTACTATTCCATCGACTTTATTTAGAAAAGAGAACAAAATTTTGGATAATATAAGCGGTTGTATTGAAATGGGATCATTAAATGCATTGATGGGTCCATCAGGTTCTGGAAAGACAACTCTATTGAGATGTCTTAATGGAAAAATTAATTTTGGTTTAAGTGAAGAAACAAAAATTTATTTGAGCTCAAAAAAGAGGATTCTTAAGTGTTTTATAAGCCAAAATCAAAGCGAACATCTGCATAGAGGACTGACTACAAGACAAACTTTGATATACGCTTCGAAACTGAAAAATAGCGAAGCGCGAATAAAAATAGATCACAAGATTTTAATAAATGATTTGATGTCAGAATTGATGATCACCAATACTGCAGATACTTATATCGAGAATTGTAGTGGAGGTGAACAAAAACGTATAGCAATTGCATCAGAATTGACTTCTTATATAAAACCAAACTTGTTATTCGTTGACGAACCAACGAGTGGGCTCGATAGCAATGCAGCGAATATTGTGAGTCTTTTCTATCATTAGTATTATATTTATTTTTACAATTGAATTTTTTATATCAAATTATAGGTAATTCAATGTCTGAAAAATTTATCGCACCACCACAAAATGTCAATCATAGCAAGTATACATCAACCAAGTAATGACTTATTTATGATGTTCGACAATATTTGTGTGTTAGCAAAAGGAGGTGTTTGTGTCTATTTTGGTCTACCACAAGATCTGAAAACGCATTTACATGAATGCGATATTGAATGCAATCAAAATCAAGTTCCGATTGAAGTCTTGTTGAAAGTTTGCTCAAAAGACATAATTGATGAAAACGCAAACCATTTAAGTCATAAAACATCACAAACGAAACAATCACTAATAGAGAGATGTAATAATGAGACATTTCTATCTCCAAATGGCATTCGGTTCAGATCCAAGAGATTCCATTTGATAGATTTTCAGTATCTGCTGTTGCGAACAATGACTTCCACTTTTATATCTCAATGGAAATCAATAATAATCCAGATAATATTATATCAAGTCTTAGCATTCTGGATAACGTATTTGTACGCAAAAGATATCTCGAAACCAGACGGATGTGTGGATATCTATTCAATTCTAGATGAAGGCTGCGAAGAGACTGCTGAGAAAATAGAAGAAGAATCTCTTTTGAAACAGAATATTAAATTTAATTTAAGTATAGTATTGTTGTTGAGTTTCCTTCAGGCGGCTTTCAATACTATGAGTTTTGGATTAGATGTCAGAAATTTTCTTAACGAACATCAAAACGGTATGCTCTCAAGTATTCATTTAAATTAAGAAACAATTTCGAACTCTAACGAAAATTCAGTAATTCTCTTTCAAATTTATTTAATCAGATTTCTGGTTAAGAATTTATTTTTAAATCAAAATTCACAAATAAGTTGCAATTATTAATTCAATGTCTTATTTAAGAAACAAAATTAAGTTTCATTTAGAATTATTTTAATGGCCAACAAACTTATAGTTCATGTGTCAACAAATTTGGTGTGCATTTAGAATGACTATTTTGGGAAAATATTCAGAAAAGATTGAAATAGCGCATGTTTATACATAATTTTTAACTTTTTAAATGACGAGTTAAATGAGATAGATATGTTAATTGAACGGATAAGAGTAAATCTTGGGCCAGTTTAGAGTAAAATATTTAGGTGAAGAATGTACAGGAAATTTAAGGTAATGTAGTGAGAAGATTTCATATGCTGAAGGCTAAAGATATGGGTCGTCTTACTCCTTTCAGTCGCATGAAAATTGGTCAGTGGAAGGAGTGGTAAAAAGCCCATAGAAATTGATGTCCATTGGCGTCCTCGCATTATTGAACGAACTTAAACTGCTGAATAGTTGAAATTGATACAGAAACAGATGCCTATGTTCGCCATAGAGCACAGGTGACAAAGAATGATCTAGTGTCAGCAGCATCAGGATAGATTGATCGATAGTCTTTCTTAATGACGAGAACACTTTTCAGTTTTTTAGTAAAAATTTGAAGTTCGGACCAAATATAAACAAAACGAAATATGAAATAATAACTTTAATCATGAATGTTGTGAATTAGATGGGATGTTATGTGATATTAATCAATTTGATGTGCTAGACTTTCTTTGAAATGTAGATAAAACCACGTGCCAAATTTATTGACACAATGTATGAATGACTTACATTCCGACGTCAGAGTATTCAAACGCTAATATTTTAGAAAACAAACTTCAGTACTTTAATATTAACTAGTTTTAATTTCCAAGAAATTCTCATAACTTTAATTAAGGCTTAATCCTAGAAAACAGCATATCTCAGGTAAACGTAAAAATGTATAAAGTAATTCTAATAATGGACTTCATGGCATTTTCTCGATAAGTTTAATGCGACCCTCTTATCAGTTTTGACGAATCAGAAGATTAGCTATCAGACCAAATATTACTGTAAATCATATAATAATGTTTTTAAAAATTTCAAAACATTTTCTATACAAGTAGATCGAGCTCATTGATAGAAAATGAGAATGCTATTGAATGTAAATAAGGTCTTAATCAAACTTTAATTTATTTATTAGTCTTCGTATAATTTTTTAAAAAATAAAATTAGTAAAAACATAAAATATTTTATGAAATATTAATATGTGCTAAACATAAGAAAAGTAATTTTTATGTTGAGATATAACATTAAACGAACTTATTGCATTTTTGAGAGTCATATGAGCAATAATCTGTGCATAGCTTATTATTAAGTGTCCAAATATAATTTTTGATACAATTTACTTTACATTTACAATGATTTAAAAGTTCTGCAGTTCTGAAATTTTCAATATTAGACAGAAGAAACCTCCAATGCTGAATGAAAAAGTTTATTATTAGAATAAGCAGTGGTTAAAATGATCCATGAATTTGAGAGAAAGCTGTTTATGAGCTTAAATTTGAAAAATTTAATCCTTTATTAATGATATGTGAATTAGATTAAAATCCTTTAATGCTACAAAATTGATTAGATGGTCTACATTAAACTTATCGAGAAAGTGCCACGAGGTCAGTGATTCGCATTATTTTATACATTCTATGTTTGCCTGAGATATGCTGTTTTCTAGGATTGAGCCTCAATTATTCTCGTTCATTAAACTTACTATAGAATCATTTTCAAGGTTCTAATACGATAAAACTACATTAGATTTTATTCGATAATAGTAAAATTAACTTTTCTTATAGTTTGGTACAGCACAGGAGCATACTATTTCGCAAAATCAACAGTAGATATGATACCAATAATCTTAACATTCATACCCTTTCTTTGGATAACTAACTTCTACGACTCCATCTTCATATATTTCGGATACCTATACTTCATGATTCTAGGCTTATTATGCGCCCAAAGTTATGGACACTTGATGGGAATCATATTTCATGAAAACCAAGTTATAGCAATGCTATCTTCACTTGCAATATATGTTTCTATTGGCATGTTAAGCAACTTACTTATACCGATCAAAGAACTACATTATTCTCTTCAATTGTTGGGTGAACTATCATTTCTTAAAATTGTTTTCGAATCCTTAATGATTATCATCTATGGCTTGAATCGTTGTGACACTGGTAGTTTTTCGGGTGTTTTATATCAGTTTAATATCGATGATAAGGATATTTGGGCTAATTCTAGGAATTTATTGATTTGTTTTATCGTATTGAAATTGTTATCATTAATAGCATTGATGATTAGAGTGAATTTATTTAATAAAAGACAATTAGCTCGTGATAGACAAATTATTACCCAAAAATCGAGTGAGTTGACAATCATCGATACCAGAATTGATGTTTAAAACGGATTAATGTGATCTCTTTTAATCTGCCCATCCAAGATAATTCACAACTATTGGTTTATATAATTATTAGTCTTTAGGTCAAAATTAACGTCTAAAAGTCGAGTAATTTATAGATAATTTCATCAGCTTTAATATGAAAATTTGACTTCGTCCATGGTTCCGAAATATTGTACCAAATTCTTTAAGATAATTTAAAATTTTCAAACTTTCAAATAATTTCTATCATGATGTAGAATTGTTCAAGAAATACGTTTTCGTAAAAATTAATATTTTGTAAACCAACTAGTTTTTCCGAATAGAATGCTGAATATAATATCACAATAAAAATAATCCAAGAGATTGACCTTTTATCAGGGATACAGATGAACTGTAAAGTAGCTGCTGGAGATGATAAATCAAATGAATTTCAAGTGCAAATTTTAAAATAAAATTGATTAGAAACTTAATTTTGGGATACTATATATGAAATCATACATTAAATAATTTATTTTCGCGTAAAATGTAGTTTTTAAACGAAGTACCTATTATTTTTTTTATAAACTTATCTAGTTTTAAAGCACTTAACACTTCATTTACACAAATAGTGTTATGCTGATATGAATTTTCTGACTTTAAATCAGTTTTTTATTCTTTTAAAGTAGTTTGCCAAATAGTTATCTTAAAAATGCACTATATTTTATGTAATACTTTACTAACGCTTTAAAAGTTATTGTATTAACGTTTGCTATGAAATGCTGTCAATATTTTAAAAGAATAACAATTCAGATCTATTTTGCTTATATAATTCATGTTAAAATACTTGTCAAGAGAGTCAGTCTTTGGGCGGAGGCCTCAAGGAGAGGACCTCATTTTGCCTCTAAGCGAAAGTGGAAAAGTGTTAAAAGGAAGTAAAAATCTTTTAATATGTGAAAACCTTTAAATATGTTTATAATATTTAAAGTCTGAGCTTAGTTAAATAAAAGTTTGTTGACTGACCATCATTATTTTAAAATCAAAATCTAAGTAAACTTTAGGAGTAATCTATGATTTTAACAAACATCGCATAACTAATAGATATAACCTTAGTCATGTTGCGATTATTTTCATATCAGACTTTATAGAAATTATGTTCAGAAACAAAATAAATTATTTGATTCATATACAAATTATTTCTCATTTCACAAAAGATCAAAAAGTTTTGATAAGTTTGCATAATCTGTTAAATAATTATAGTGAAGCTGGTCGAAGTATTTTCTCTAAAGAGTTAACTTCTATAGTATTGAACTGACGAGAATCAAATTTTTTTAATGAATCTTTTCAAACTTTGTGTGTTTCAGTTTATTTATGAAGTTTGGAACTGTGATTTCTTGAAAATTTTAGCCCTATAAAGTTAGCTTCTTATCGCTTAGGAAATTTAAAATGTCTTAATTGTACCTATAGTTGTTTAGCTGTACACTCTGAGTAAAAACTTCGCGGCAACCCTGTACTTATATTGACTCTATTATCTATTTAAATAACTCTTGCTTTAATTTTCAAACGATATCTTTTTTGAACCTCGCTCTCCTCTAACCTGAGGTAAGAGATAAGAGACCTTATCAAAGCTCAGAAATCATGTGAATGAAAACTTGAAATGAAAATTAGATACTTCTGTATAATATGTAAACGATAGCGCACGCATTATAAAACTTGAGGCTTGCCCGGCTTACCACCTGAATCCGTCCTTTGGATTTGTTAGATCTCTCTTGTATAATTGGGGGCTCCTAACACATGTTTCCTTAACAACACTCGCTCTGACCTACGAGAGGCTTTATATTGACTGAGAGTACAGTTCTGATACACTACTCAATTTGACGTAACAGCCTTATTAATAACAAGCAAAGCTTTTAAACAGTTTACAAGTTTTTATTGTTAATAATTACAAAACCAATAAAACACTTGTTAATCAGCGTAAAATATCACTTGGGTACTGGTTCTGGCCTTTACACGAACGAAAAATCGTAGCTCAAAAAAAACTCCTCGAATGGACTTTTCTCGGCCTTATATATGGTCAAGAAAATTCGATTCACTCTCGTTCAGCTCCGGTTTTCTCAATCTCATATCCCTCGAGTATACAAAATTTGTTTGCAATACAATAAAGGACTTTTACTGTAATAACCAAAGACATAATTTTTCGGGAGAAAAATCTACTGTTTTCGGGTGGGGAATCGGGAAGTAAAAGATTCATTTTCGGAAATATTTTCTGGAATATTTTTTTTTTGAATAATATGCTTATTTCATAAAACAATACTATTTAATATTATTCGTAATTTAAACTTAAAATTTATATTTAAGATAGGAGTTTAAGTCATAAACAGTAATTCAACTATCGATTAAAAAACTGTTAAATTGAATTATAAGCATTTTCTCAATATTTCCTTGAGTAAAACCAGTTCTTCGATCAGTTAGAAGTCGTTTATGTCTCTGGTAATAACCGAAGATCAGCTGCAATCGATTTCTTAGAAATCAAAGCTCACATCTTATGACCTTCAACCTTTAATAAGAGGATTAAAATGTAAGCAGAAAATCTTAACAGTGAGCTGGAAAGAGTAGTAAACATCTTAACACTAATCAAATCCTTTTTATAAACATGAAAATAAACGAAATACGTTTGCGAAAATATATTAAGCAGGTTTTGCGTTTTCTTTGAGGTCATCATCTCCTTTACAAATATATACTACATAATACACATTTTTTTCGTGGGCTAAAGTTATCTCTAGTTAATAGTAATTATTCAAATATTTAATAAACGAATGATTTTTATACAATTCAAATGCAAGTGTAATTTAAAAACCGAAATTAGCTCGATCTTGAAGTTATTATTGCTATAAGGCTTAAATTCCAACAAAATCGTAAATAAGATAAACAATTTGTATCTATTTCATCGTGAAGTATTTTATTTTTATAACTATTTTGATAATTTAAATTTCATAACGGAAAAGAAGTATAAAATCACAAGATTAGATCTCATAAAAATCTCAGTGATTTGTGCAACTAGTACAAACATCTTAATATTTATGCACAACAAACTCGAATCTTCAGTAACCAACCAGTAATAGAATAATTAATTTATATAAATCTTTACTTTTATGAACAGTTAAGAATTATCTAATGAAAACATTTTCTTATCAATATCTTATATAAAGTCTATTAATTTTATGATTCATTATTATTATAACTTAAAACTACTAAATTGCCTTAGCATACTTGTCAGTGTCTTTTATTATCATTAGGATAACATATTAGATATTACATACAATTTTATTTTAATATGAAATTAAATGAGGGTCTAATAAAAATAGTAAATATGAATATTAGATAAAATGTTTTATTTGCGCGATTTGTTAAAAGTTCTCATTGTTAGACTATGTAGCTTTCTATTTGACATTCAAATTAATTAAAAATATACAGACTGTAACAAAATGATTAGCTTAAATTTTATTATTAAAGAACAAATGAAGATACAAATTAATAGAAACATTCAATCATTAACATGCTATCTGGACAACAGTATTCAATCTAACAGATTTATAAAACAGATTTATAACTATCTCGAAACGTAGATCTACTGAAATAGAACTGCCACCTCAAAGTTATTATGCAAAAATCCTATGAGTTTATCGTTACAACACACTGTTTAACTATTGTATGATTTAAGCGAGTGTTTGTAACATTATAAGAAACGAATAGTATTTACGAGTACACTTATAATTTTATTTACGGTTCAAAATTCAGTTAATTGTAATAATTGATAACAAAACTTCAATCAAAGCCAAGGATTTCACATTTTTTTCAATTCTTAGGAAAATCTTGTTACTCAAGAAATTAACTACAGGGTGACAAGAATATAGCTGATGAAACTATTTGAGTCATACTTAAAACCGAGTTAATTCTGGAAAATTCTAGAAACATATTTTAGTATAAAAGCTGGGGTTTTATATATCATGATCATTTTGTACAAGTCATCAACAAGAATGGATGCCTCCACTGGCAAATATTCACTTGTTGAACGCGTGGCTATTGTTAGTCTTTATTATCAAAACGGTTCGAGTCCTGCAAACACTGTTAGAGCATTTAAGACTCGATTTGGCAGCCACCCGACACTCAGTCCAAACACTGTTACAAGGTAAATTTTTAAAAATTTTATGTTAATAAGCCTACAACTATCGAAGAACTCAAGAAGGCGATTTCTGACACAATTGAGGCGATTCCAATAGAGATGATACGCCAGTCAATATTGTATTTTCCAAAACTCCAAAAGTGATTGAAATGAAGGGGGTCATTTTGAAAATATTATACAATAAACCCCAACATATATGCTATTAAATGAAATTAAAATGATTTAATTATCTTTTGTAGTTTTTAATAATTAAATTTCAAAAACATTAGCTATATTCTTGTCACCCTGTATATATTAGATTAAACTAACTCTTTCATTGATTAGAGTGTCACATTTATTTTTGTGACGAGGGACATCTATATACGAAAGACCCAATCTAAATGTTTTGTGTAGTCTTTCGTATGTGTGTGTTCAGGTTGAACGAATTGGAATCAGGGGTCTCAATGTAAGATCCCAATCCTTTGTTACCTATAATTTTATCAGTAAGTCTGGTAGGACTCGATAGAATGTGCTTTAGTAGGGAATTAATTTATAACTTACTTTCAATATACAACTTTCTTTTATTAATACAAATATATGATACAATAGTAGTTATTCACTATTTTCTTACGTACCATACAGTACAAAGTAAGAAATAACACTGTTCTTAATAAGAAATCACTTCTGCTTTTATACTCTTTTGATGTCCTAAACTTACTATAATTAACTCAATGGAAAAATTATGTTTAGATCAAAATACTTGTAATTTAGGTAAATAATATATAGTTAATTGGAAATTTACTTGTACTGTAACTAAAAACTCAGGACACCTAAAAGATGTAACTAAAATTTCTATTTTAAGATACATTTACTTTATTATTATCATATCAAAAATAGATTAATATTTTGCTCTTAAACGAAGAAAACAAACTAAATAAACATAAAAACTGTAAATAATATTTTTCTATTTCACAATAGTCTTTTCATGCAATTTTCATGCAATTCAAAGTTATTACAAACTAATAATCAGTTGGTTTAATGAAAAATATGTCATAGACAGTTATAAAATTATAATTTGTATTAAATCTTATGTTTATTCAATATTAATAAGAATAGTTATTGTTATTGAAGAGTTAATGTTAATAATATTGATGCGTATTACAGGTCGCCTGCATTTGAAAAGCCAAGTCACATAAGTTCTACTTACCTCTTCTAGCGTTTGCTTCAGTGCGTATACGTTTTGAGTTAGTTATATCAATGCCTATTACCTTTTCTGAGGTTCATTTAATGATCTCCCGAACTACATCGGATCAGTAATAGACATACGATGAGTCCAGGTTCAATCAAATTTTTAACTTTTAGATGTTTTTTTATTTGAGCCCTCAGTCCGTAGTCTGAACGACACAAGTCAAATAAATGTGGAAAGTGTGGCAAAGACTGACAAGTGATCATGAAAATCCCATTCAATTGAAGCCAACATGAAAATCTATTGCTCATTTGGATTAACTTCGGATTTCTTTCATTAGATCACGTATAATTTTGATGTGTTTATTATCAGTAACGATTGTCGTTCGACCAGATATTCGATTCTTGTTGTGATCACCATCTGACTCATAGATAGTACAGTCTCCACAAATTTTGTGCAATGAACGATGTACTATTACATGTATTCAGAAACATTGAGAATATCATATCTAATTAAGGAAAGATAATTTTGTTTTTAATATCATTTATGAAATATAATAAAAACGTCTTGAAAATCAGAATTCTCAATGTTTCTGAATACATGTAATATGTAGGAGACAGCTGTCTGAACAAAGTTGATAGATACGAAACTTTACTTCAAAAATGTACGGTAGACAAAATAAAACAAAATATGTATAAATTAAAAACTGGAAAAGTGTAACTGCACTTCTAATAAGATATTACAAAGTTATAGTTCTTATCAAAACTTTAACATTAAAAACAATTCATACAATACTTCAATAGTATACTTTTTATTCTTTACAACTTAATTTATGATTGGTTTTGCTTGAATTTTTCTTTCCCTAATTTTGTATATTTTCCTTATTATTAGAACTTTATCAGCCATATTCACAAATAACACTTAAGTTAAGAGCGACTTTTCAGATATTTATAAATCATAATCTTCTATTTTAGATTCTTTTTTCTATATATTTAGCCAATAGAGCACAGTTAAGTTTTAATTGTGAAAATTTCAGACCCAAACGAGCGTTCCTTCTCATTAAGGTAATTTGGTTAAGTCACACTTAAGCCTCATGTGCAGTTTACGAACACTGCTGTATATCTATTAGTATTAAAATTTTACGCATATTTTAATAGTTTTCCTAACTTTAAATTATCATATGACTATTTAGTTTTCTATACTGAACATTTTTCAGATAAAGTTTCATATAAAAGTTCAAGTTGTGAAAACTGTTATTTAAAGTATGCGTAAAATTTTAATACTTGTAGATATAAAGTTTTAATAAGGAAAATATTTCGAATAAGAGAAAGGCAAATTCTAACAAAACCTATAAAGATCAAGTTTTAAGGAGTTAAAAGTGTATTATTGAAGCTTTGCATAAATATTTTTTTATAGATGATTAAGTTTTGATAAGAACTATAACTTTGAAGCAATTTAAGATCTGTCTCAAAAATTTAACTTTAGTGGTTACCAATTTAAACATAATATCATAACTTAAAATTTATTCACAATAAAAAATGCTGATCACTAATTTTAATATTAAATAGATTAGATCAAAGTTTTAACTCCCTATAGCATGCTTTATAGAAAGTATTTACTATAAAAGTTTATTAACTTTTTAAAAACATTCAAATTTTATGTTAATTTAATATGAGTTTTTAAATGTTTAATAAGTAAATTTTTTAAAATTTTGATATATACAGTATGTTTGTCAATTAGCGTCTTATATTTGAGGCCTTATAGCTCAAAAACTAAATTATAGATTTTTATGAACAGAATATTATTTTAAAATAGGAATGTTTAAATTTTTATATCCCAAATTTCGATGAAATCATATATTCTTTGAGTTAAGACAGCTTTAAGTCAAAAGTTAGAATTTTTATGAAGTCGCATTATAACAATTTTTCATATTTGTAATAAGTAATTGTTGCCAGAATAGAGTATGATGATTCAATAATCGGAAAGTGTTATTAATCAAATTTCAACATAAAATCGGTATGAAAGAAATAACTTCTATTGGAAGAGCATATTTAAACTCACTATATTAATAATAATCAACTGAATATGCTCTTCCAATAGAAGTTATTTCTTTCACACCGATTTTATGTTGAAATTTGATTAATAACACTTTCCGATTATTGGATTTGTAATCAAATGTTATGTTTTAACTAGTTGTTTTGTAATATTTGAGTTTGCATACTCTATTCTTGCAACAATTACTTGTTATAACTATGAAAAATTGTTATAATGCGACTATCTGTTATAACCTGATTACGATTGCAGATACATTTTTTCAGTTTTGACTTATGTATATTTTGTTTCATTTTGTCTGCCGTACATTTTTATGGTAAAGCTTCATAAAGTGTTTTTTCCATAAAATTAATATGATGTTATAAAACTCACATTTATTCACTCAATACATGAAAAACTTTTCATCTAACGTTTTTTACAGTCTTTGTTTTGAATGATAACGAAAAACAATTAGGAAAATATTTTTGTGCCACATAAGCCATTTTTTTTCAAATAAAATGTAATCTTGAGTAATAAAATCTGTTTAAAGTTCAAGAAGTATTTGCATTTATTGCTTAAAGTATTATATATGTAACTCAATTTAAGAGAAAGAAACTACTTAGTTTAGTAGAATTGATGGTCATTTGTTAAAGTAAATTTTGATATTATGTCAGAAGTTTGTAATTAATTGAATTTTATTTTCCAATGTCTCTAATACTTCTTCACATATTCATTGTTTTAACATATATAAATAATTCTTTTGTAAATCTTTCACAAGATTTTAGGACTTCAAAAAGTGTAATATTTGTTATATTTGCATAAACATAAACTACATTTATACGAAAATATAAAAAATAGTTATTTTATGATAGTCAAAATATTCTTAACTAACAATATGGTATTAATCTTTAGGTGATTCGAGCCCCTGGTGACAATGTAGGAGTTATTATATATTATGAAAATTTGAATTTTGTCAACAGAAAGTTCTTCGTTGAAGAATTCAAACCTGTTTACGACAACTTGTGGGACATAATCAATCTCGAATTAGTTCCCTACGGAAATACAAGCTATAGTCAAGACACAAATTTCACGTGTCCTTATGGTGAAAAGCAATGTTATGCCAATAGAGTTCAGGTATGGTTTTACCATCAGTTTTACTAAGCATTCTTTAAATTGTAGAATAGTTTAATGCTTAATTTTGAATTTATTCTCTTCATAAATTAAGATATTTCTGTTTTAGTTGCTGACAGAAATCCATGAATTAAGGATTTATTTAGGCTCATAATTAGGCTCATACCGAATCCAGTCTTTTGACTATCATTTCAAAGTATTTGAGTCTATCAGTCTTCCCATACTAACTCCATATGGTAGATTGATTGACTGCTTCAAATTTATAATAGACTTGACTAATTATGATTTAACTTTATTTCAATAAGTGTCAGTTAAGATTAGTAGTTATAAAAAATATCTATTTTATATTCAATGTTAAATAACAGATTTTAGTTATAGTTATTCGTGTTTTCCATATACTTTTAATTCAAATAATACTACCAACATATTATATTAAAATAGACTATAATACGGTCAATAATATAAAACTCTATTTAATAGCTATTAAGATAGATAGCTATAATTTATGCATTAATGTTCTTCGCTATATACTTCCAACTAAGTCAGCTCCTTCAAATTTTACTAGTTCATAAGTCCTGAATAGAGTCCGGAAAAGTCCAGAGATTTCAGGAGCAAAGTCCAGAAAAGTTGGGAATATAACATAACTTGATGTCTATTATATCACTAATTATTCATTCTGTTTAAGGCATGTGCTATTGGACTATTTTGGAATTCGTCAAATCCAGAGACATACAGGAACAATGATACCGCTTTATTCACTCATTGCATATTCAAAAACAGAGAATTTAGTGATATCTATGATTTGGCAGCACATTGCGCAACATTTGACTTAGTAGATGAATGGCCAGAAATTGATATCTGTCAGAAAACAGATCAAGGAAATGCATTCCTTGATCAAATGAGACAGCAAACTGAACCAATTTCCAATCAACTTGTCAATGGTCTAGCAGTTGCGATTAATGGAGTCATACAGTCGGATGCTGTTAACAATTTAGTCAAAGCCGTTTGTGATGCCTACGTACCAGCAGATGTAAGACAATTATCTGATATGATGCGAAAGCAATAATTGTTTTATGAAACAACAGAAATGTCCTTATAAGGAGAAATAGAAGAGACAGTCATTTTATCTATTAATCAATAAAATGATTATCAAGTAATTAATGAGCCAGCTAATTAAGGAAACGATTTAACAGTAATATACCGTGATTTCTTCAAAATTTTATCTTACGAATTACCTTTCTTGTTAAGTTATAACACTATAAAACTTCTATTAAAACAGTCCTATCCTACAATCTAGTCATTAAACATTTGAACAGTATATGACTCCATCACAATTAGCTGATAAGATTTTGGACTAAGGTTGAAATTTAGTATTTATTCAAGCTTTCACATAAAGATACATGAGCAATAGATTTTGAAATTTAGATCATAACTAGAAACATAAGCTAGCCTAACCTAGCTCAGCCTAACCTAACTCAACCTGAAGTAATATAGGATAATGAAATTCTTAATACGTATGAATTTATTGAATCATAGGGTCAATCAAAACCAGATCGATGTAGCAATACTGATAAAGCACCTAAGGTTAGAGTAGCCGTTTACTACGAAACGCTTGATTTAGCCACACGTAATTTCTTAACTCGACAAATTGGACCGTTTTATCATGTAATTGAAGATATTGTAGAAATTGATTTGATTCCATACGGAAATACTCAATACGACAACTCGGCTGGTAGTAACGATTTCAGCTGTTCTTCTGGAAATGATCAGTGCATTGCCAACAGAATTCAGGTACCAGAATACTCTTAAAGGACGTTTTAACTGAGATATCGGAATATTCTTAAGATAATTTTAGATAAGATATCAGAATATTCTTTAAAACATTCTTAATACAGCTACAACAATATTCTCAAATACTAAAACAATTTAATTCACAAGACTTCAAATATAATCCCAAAATACTTTCCATTAGGCAATTGTCGTGAATGAGTTTCTCCTGAATCCTCCAAATGGTGATGAGATCGATGGTCCAAGTCGTGCTATCAATTTCATCAGTTGTACGTTTAGCAGCAATCAATGGCAACATGTATACATAGCTGGAGAACAGTGCTCTAATCTAAAATTGCCAATTGATGATTGGATCCATCTCTTGAGATTAGCTCAAAGTCCAGACAGTGATAACATTTATCTGTCAATGAAGACCAAAACAGATGCAGTCGGATATCCGTTAGCATCCGTTCCATTCACAACAATTAATGGCGAGCCGAGTGTTGCCACTCGTAATGATTTTATTCAAGAAGTTTGTGCGCGATATACGGTATGACTTGTATTAGTTTCTAATTAGTTGAGAAATATCTAAACAAAATCAAACATATTTACAGGGAATTAAACCAGCCATCTGTACAAAAGTTGATGTCGTTGTCTACTATGAAGCACTTAACCATAAATCGAGAAAATTTATTTTAGAAGAACTCAAACCTGCTTTCACTTATTTCCAAAATCTAATCAATCTTAGATTGTTACCTGCTGGAAGAGCCACTCTCGTGCCTGGAGAAGGAATCGTATGTCCTGGTGGTAATGAGCAGTGCGATGGAAATAAACTTCAGGTTAGATAACTTTCCTATAATAAGATTAGTTTCAATTGTGTTTACTGAAAATTCAATTCAATTAAAGGCCTGTACTATTGATTATTTCTGGAACGATGGTGCCAATTGGACCGATCCCGTTAGACAAGAAGTCATTGATTTCCTGTATTGTATGTCAAAGAATAAGAATGCAGTCGGTGTTTGGCCGGCAGCAGAACAATGCGCTGAGCGGTATATTGAAGTCGATCCATGGTTCACAATACATGCCTGTATGGCTGAAGGCGATGGAAATTCTATTCTTGATGAATATATTCAGGAAACTCAAAGTGCTGGTTTTAACATCACTGAACTTGGCGTTCCTGTTGTTACTATTGATGGTAATGTTAGTCAGTCTGCTGTTCAGGATTTGATTGCGGCCGTTTGTGGACATTTTGTAAGTTTTTGTCAATCGGTTGATAATCAATTGAATTAAATTATACAAATTTTCATTAGGACGAAGACCATAAACCCGATCAATGTTATGTTGGTAAAGCTCTAAAATTAGAGATCGGAGTCTATTACGAATCTTTAAGTGAATTATCAAGAAGATTCGTCTCTTTACAATTGAACCCCTGGTATACGACTATTGAAGAAATGGTCCAAATAGAACTCTTACCTAATGGTAATGTTGATGACTCAAATGGTACTAAAGCGACTGATGGCAAGTGTGCCACAAGACAAGATGCCTGCATGGCCAACAAAATTCAGGTATCTATACTGTTTAACACTTAATCATCTATGATGGCAACGAGAAATGTTCATTGTTGTGTAGACCTTCTTGTGATGAGCATCGATTTGTTGCCAAATTTGGCTTTAGATTCATTTTGATAACTATTATGAATATTCTGCAAGTTTCGCAATATCGTCAGTCTTATGATTCTACAAAAAGCATGACATCACAACACTGGTTGCTATCAACGATTATTTAGCTTTTGAGTGTACATAAAATTATTATTAATCTTTTATCATTTAAAGGCTGTAGTAATCGATGACTATTGGCTTCACGATGACGATGGAGACCAAATCGATGGAAGTATAAGAACTACACAATTCCTGTCGTGTGTGTTTACTCATTCCAATTGGACTAATGATATATACACTGCTGGAAAAGATTGTGCAAACAGTTATCTTCCTAATGATGAATGGAATGATATTCTGCTTGAAGTCGAGAGTGAAATTGGAGATCAGGTCTATTCTCAAGTACAGCAAAAGACACAAGACTTGAAAAATCAAATTGGATCTCCCAATTTGCCTTTGGTTCCATGGATTACACTGAATGGTGGTCATAACTTAAGAGCTCAAAATGACTTATTACAGACTGTCTGCGAACTCTATACTGTAATTTGAATGTTATTTTACAATCATTTGTTCTCTTAATCAACTTTTCTATACTTAATATAACTTCATAGGGAGACAAACCTTTGGAATGCACTCCTGTCACTGTTGAGATCTATTACGAAACACTTAATCCTCAATCCAGAAAATTCTTTTTAGAAGAATTGAGACCTACTTTGAGCACATCAGAGAATCGTTTACTTTTGATTTGATTCCTTTTGGAAGATCTAATATGACTGTCAATGGACCAAATGATACAACTTTTGAATGTCCAAATGGAGAGCAACAGTGTCTTGGAAATAAAATTCATGTTAGTTCTCAATATCAAAACTAATTGGTAATTTGTTTCATTTAGACTGAAATATCTATTTTCCACTTAAGGCTTGTGCTATCAAATACTTCTTCCATGCTGATGAAGATCCAAACAGTCAACAAATCGATGGCAGAAATCAGACCCTCATGTTCATTTGGTGTATGTACAAGAATGTAGATAATAAACAGATAACTGATGTAGGAGAGAAGTGTGCAAACACTTGGTTTTTTAATGATGCATGGGCTTGGAATATTTGGCCCTGTGCTGAAGGAGACGAAGGAAATCAACTAATGAGAGAAATGGGAGCTAGAACTCTCAATCTAGCTGAACCTTTAGAACATGCTCCTTGGGTTGTTGTCAATGCTGAGAGAAGTGCTCCTGCACAGAATGACTTACAGAAAGTTGTTTGTGATAATCTTTTGGTAATTATTTTCTTTTCAGTTAGATATCTGATACTTTAAGATCATCTTGCGTAAAAATTACAATTAATCAAGTATGATAAAGTTTGGTATATTTTCTCATTCTGATAGGGTGATCGTCCAATAGAATGTGCAACACCAAAAGCACCTAAGGTTAATGTAGAATTACACTATGTCACTGGAGGCACCGCTGATAAGAACTATATCATCAGTGAACTGTATCCATCCTATCGTGATGTTGAAGAGATCGTTGAGTTGGAAATTGTTCCATTCGGTAATTCCGATGCTATCAAAGGAGATGATGGAAACTGGACCTTTAACTGTCCTAATGGTCCGAATGAATGTTTAGGCAATAGAATTCATGTGAGTTATAAATAGCGAATAATTGAAGAGAAATTAGTTTGAAACTATATCATTGATGACATGTAGGCTTGTGTCTATTCGTACTATTGGCATAACGACGACGATCCGATCAGCGATAACATGGATATAAACGGAAGGTTGCAGACATTAGACTTTGTAGATTGTTATTTCAAAACGGCAATTGGCCGTCAGATCCCTCTAGAGCTGCTGAGCAATGTATTAATAATATATGGATGGACATGTGGCCTACAATAGACCAGTGCGCTCAATCTCCAGAAGGAGCCGAACTCTACGCACAACTTCAACAGAAAGTTGACGCACTTTTACCTTCATTGACTTATACTCCTTGGATCACCGTTAATGGCAAACACAGTCGGGCAGCTGAACTACATCTGACACGAGCTGTTTGTGATGCATATACTGTACGAACGAATGATTAGCTCTAATATAAATAGGTTTAGGTGTTTGATTAGGATTGAAATATTGTAATTTTTCGTAATTTAGGGAACAGAGAAGCCATGGGCATGTTATGCACCTTTACCACCACTTGAAAAGCCAACAGTTAATATACACTACGAGCCTCTGAACTCTCAATCACGCTCATTCGTTCTCTCGCAATTGGATCACTTGAAAACACATGTCGATGAAATTACTGATCTAAACATTCTTCCCTATGGAAGAACTATTAGAAGTAATAGTACTAAAGCCACCTTCCAATGTCCTAACAATGATACTGAATGTCATACTTTCAAACAACATGTAAGCTATTAATAATTTTCTATTCATGAACTAATTGAAACATTCAAACTATTTCTAGGCTTGTATTATGGACAGATTTTTAAAGAACTATACAGTACAGACATTAGACTTCTTAGTTTGTGCTTTTGGCGATAACTGGTTGAATGTACCACAAGTGACTGAAGATTGTGCAAACCAGCACTTCTTGGACCCATGGCCTGAAATCGACGTGTGCGCTATGACAGAGGGTGACACTCTTCTCGGTAATCTCGCAGATCAAGTCGCAAATTTGAATCCCAAACTATCACACGTTCCATGGATTGTAATTAATGGAGAACACGATCTCCAAGCTGAAAATAATCTCGTACAAGAGATTTGCGATGTTTACTATCCCGTTAGTTACTCTTAGATTGAAATCTATATTCTATTAGATATTCATATGTGATTATTTTATAGATTGATAAACCCCAACAATGTATTCCTGAATTACTACCAGTCGCTATCAACTATGAGAACATGGATCAAACTGTGGCTACATTTTTCTTGCAACAACTCACTCCTTATTATCAGTATTTGGATGAACTTGGACTTGTCGATCTCCTTCCTTATGGCACCACTACTCGCTCAGGTGGAAGCTTCACTTGTCAACAGGGTGATATTCAGTGCAATGCTAACAAAGTCCATGTAATCATAATTTATAGTTATTGCAGAATTTACCTGTAATTTTCTGGTTAGAATTTACACAGAATTTATGTAATTTTCTGATTAGAATTCACACAGAATTTACATAATTTTCTGATCAGAATTTATGCAGAATTTATCCGTAAGTTACTGTTCAAATGAATAATCAGCTATTATTCCACAATTGAAGGCGTGTATTATTCACAACTTCTACGATAAAGCAAACCACACACTACCTATTGACATCGATGAGAGTCGTTTGAAAACTGTTAAGACCTTCTTATGTGCTTTCAATAAAAATTTATCTGACCCAATCACTAATGCCGAACAATGTCTTAATGAAGTCTTCGAAGGTGACTACTGGAGACTAATTGATGGTTGCGCTCACGGATCTGAAGGAACTGAGCTGTACTCACAATTAGCCGATAAGACCGAGGCATTAGATCCAAAACTAGAACATGTCCCGTGGATTACCATTAACAACACCTACAAACACGACTCAGAAACTAATCTCATTCGAACTGTTTGTAACGCATATCTGGTAAGACATGAGTTTAATGAGACTTAAATTGGACTCTAACTAAATCTAGTATTTATTCAATCTAAAGACTGTACGTCCTCCCATTTGTTCAACTCTACCTGATGATTCAGTGAACGTAGGATTTTATTATTCGGGTGATGGTGATTCACGTAATTGGATAGTCAATCAATTGAAGCAATTCTATGTGGAATCGACTCCAACACGAGCGACATCACTTCAGCAGATAATAAGTACAGTCTTTATTCCGTGGGGTAGTACTATATATGATGCCAATAATACTGCACAACCGTTTATTTGCAATCGTACCAATGAATGCAGTATCAATAGAATACATGTAATTTTATTATTCTTTCATTATATATTTATTTTCTATTTTTATATTTATATTTCATTTATTCTTCACTTATATTTAAATTATTCTCTGCTTACCTTCAGTCTATTGTCCTCTTATCTTCGATTTATTGTTGACTTATATTTGAATATTTTTCACTTATTTTCTGTTCGTTTTCACTCATTATAGGCCTGTGCGATTGATAAACACTTTACTGAGCCTAAAGGACAGCTACATATCGCTCAATTCATTATATGCTTCTTCAGTCACGACGATTGGAATACCTATCCCTCTGTGGCTGGCAACACTTGCGCTAACAAAGTTTGGTTTCTCGATCCATGGCCTGAAATTAATGTTTGCGCCACTCAAAACTCTGAGGAGAACATTAATATCTTCCTGAAAATGCGCGAAAAAACATTGTCTGCTGGCTCCACTTATTGTACGAATCTTTTATTTTTAGCGACTTTTGACAATTTTTTCATATCTATTAAAGGGCCATTCTATAGCTTTTGATAATTTTGTAATTTAAATATAGTTAACTCATAACTTGTTTTCCAATTAGTTCCATGGGTTACAGTAAACGAACAGCACAGTTCATCAAGTGAAAATGATCTCCTATCATCGGTTTGCGATCGATATCCGGTAATTACCAATAATTCGTTTCTCATAACAAGTATCTAATTAATATTAATTTATAGGGAATCAAACCCAACGACTGCCTTATCTCAAATGGCTCAACAACTAATTCAATAAGTACTAATACGCCAACAACTCCAACAACTATTTCAACAACAATTCCAACAACAACCAAATCTCCGGTTATGTGTAGTCATGAGGGTAACGATAATGACACAACGATTTGGCCACCTGTATATCCAGAAGAGTATTCTATTGTCAACTGTTCTAATGGCAAAGGATTAATGAAATGGTTGTGTCTATCAAATGGAATGTTCGACCCAAGTGGACCAGATGTCAGCGAATGTTGGATCAATGATATTATTGATAAGATCGACAAAATAAATAGTACTGAAGAAGTCACTGATATTCTCGAAACTATTAATAATGGCACTGAAACTAATAGTTCTATAACTTCTAGTGAAGGAATAAAAATGTTATGTTTATTGTCGAAAAATTACATCAATTCGTTAATCAAAACGTTTCTGACATTAGTTTAACCGTTGCAACAAATATCACAAAAGGTTTTATAAATGTATTTAACAATTTAATTGACCAAAACAAGGCCTGGAATAATGCCACTCATTATGAAAAACCGAAATCGCATCACAAGTTTTACTAAATATTCAATATTCTTCATTCATCCTTAGCTGCAATTTAAATAGCAGTCAGGAGAAAGAAGGGGTTTCAACAAAGAATATTATTGTTGAAACTTATTCGACTAATTTCGAGAACCAGATTGACTTCAGAGCTAATGGATCTTTAATTTCAATACCTGGTGGTTTAGACATAAATAGGACCGAATCATGTGGTAATTCTTCAGTTGCATCACTTATTGATAAATTAGACAATTATTTATTGAACGGGATTAAAAAAAATCAATTAATCAATACTAAAATTATTGCATATAGTCTAACGAATGATAATAAAACAAACCAAATCAATAATTATCTCAAAGTTAAAATGAAGTAAGAATTAAGTCAATTAATAAATAATAGGAAAAATAAATTAAGTCAATATCGACTTAAGTCTTAAATAATTGTGATATTACTTTCAGATTGGGACACAATCGCAGACTCGAATTCGGAGATAGTATAGAATGTGTTTATTGGGATTACTCTAAAAATGAATGGTCTCCAGAAGGATGTAACTTAGTTAGAAATGAATCTAATCGTAATTTAACCGTTTGCGAATGCAATCACTTGACAAACTTTGCTGCACTTATGGATGTAACAGAAAAGAATGATGCTTTGAAATCATTCCTCACCACAATCTGTTGTGGAATTTCTGCTCTCTTTCTAGTTTTCGCTTTAATTATTTTGCTGATATCAATAAAAAGCAAAATTAGCGATAAAAGAAATATAATTGTTCTCAATCTGTGCATAAGTTTGATAGCTTCATATCTTCTTATAGTTTTCGGAATGGATGAAATCGATACAAGCCCTAAGGTTTTATAAAAATGAATAAATTCTCTCAAAACAAAAATATTTAAACCCTGAATTTTTCAGTGGATGTGCGATTTGTTTTCAGCGTTATTAACATATTCACTATTGGCATCATTTTCATGGATGCTCATCGAAGGACTGTATATATATAGAATGATAACTTCTGTTTTCGATTCTCATATAAGTGTTATGACTTCAATGATATTCGGCTATGGAATGCCTCTTATAATCATTGGGGTGTCTCAGTTAATTATCTTTTTTATTGATGGAGTTTTTATTTTTAATATCACAATAGAAGATCACTATTTGTAAGTCAATAATTATTTTATAAATTATAGAATTTCAAATCAAATTTTAACTTATAGCTGTTGGATATCATCTGATAAATATCCAAATCATCTTTGGGTTTTCAAGGGTGAATATTGATACAATGCCAATAATGATGATAAAAATTGTTTATAAACTAAATATTTATCTAATATTAGGTCCAGTAGTAGCTGTTTTTCTATTCAATTCACATGTTATGATTGTATTGTTTCTTAAATCATCCAAAGTTAATTCTCTCAGGACAAAAATGGCCAAATTGAGATACAAGCAAATTTTGAGCTTCTTTTTACTCTCAAATAATTTGGGAATAACTTGGTTTCTATTCTCACTATACTCACAAAAATGGAGCCCTTATTTCTCTTACTTTTCTTACGTATTCATTGTATTGAATGGATTGCAAGTATGTCTTTCAATTTTAAAAATATAATCATAACAAAACATTAATTCCAATCGAGAAATTTTAATTGATTGAAAATGATTAAAATTTTCTAATTTCCCTATTTTTAGGGATTTTTCGTTTTCATCTATCAATCAGCGCTCTATAATGGTCAAAAATCGAAAATGAAAAAGAGTAATAGAAGCACACCTGATGTTAGCGATAGAGTTAGCGATTAGTTGGAAGCAAAATTCTTTTGCTCATGAAAGTGATGGAAAAGCTTCTAAGTACACGCCAGACACTCTTTGTTCAAATTATTTACCTTAAAGTACTTGTTTTGCAAAATATATATATTTTTAGACAAACAAAAATATTTGTATTTTCTGTTCATTTATTTGTGAAATTTAATTAAAATTGTAATATTAGAATTTTATGGATTAATTATTATGTCAATTTTCACTCAATTATGTGATATTAAAATTAGATCACATGCATCTGATGAAATAAGAACTTAATGCTAGGAATCTCTGTTATCATGTTTAGACCATTCCAAAAAGTGTCACATCTAATAATAATTATGACTCTGTGAAAAAATAATTAGTAAATCACATATTATAATAATTTTATTAAGGGTTAAAAGTTAATCTACATAAATATAAGGAAAGCTTTATTACATAAATTTTTGATAACTTATACATACAAATAGAAGTTGAACCCGGATCTTAAACAGGAGAAAGATTTTTAGTTAGAAAATTACTTACTTGCAATATTTCATGGAAATCGTAATTTATTTCATGTGTAGTATTGATGTTATTCTTAGATAAATCTATCGTAAGTAAAATTGTATAGAACTTGGTTTCAATTTTGAAAGAATTCAGTTAATTTCACACCAAAATATGTCTCAAAACCTGTGAAGACTATTAAAGACGAAAATGCTTCAAACTTTTGGCATCCGACTTATCGGACATTAGAGACGGAACTGAGGAACTTTGCAATGGCGAATGAGTATAGAGTGATAGGAACTATCTTCAACACTCGCAAAAGTTCTATTGGAATTTGGGAAAAGTTAAACGTTTGAATGTTTGGCAACCAAATCTTTCGTCAGATTCTAGTCTGGGGGAGGGAGTGCTGTTGTGCTGTTGGATGTGACTGGAAATATAGCTTAGCAAAAGAATAGAAATTCACAGTAATTACAGTGGAGAACTTTAATGTTAGTAAATATTTAAGAATGATTTTTTTGCAACACATGTCATTTCTAATAATCATAGAATGCGTGATAGGATTTGAGCAAAGCTTGTATTTTATAAAATATAGTGTAAATAATTATTATGAAACTTGATAACATTATAGTAATTAATAAATTCTAAGCAGAATCATTTTGAAAATCAATTAGCTTATATATTCTTATATAGGCTTTAAATGAGATACTTTTTCGACAAAACTTTTTTATTTCACTTAAAGATCTGAATATTAATTTTTAAAAGTAAATAAAAGAGAGATCGATCCCGGAGTAGGTCTTTGGTTAGATGTCAATTGTAATGCTAACCAATTGACAGTTTGTCAAAAGTATGAAGGGTCAAAAATGTAGTACAAATTAATTAATTAACTAAAATTTTAATAAATAAAATTATGAAAAGTTTCCTTAAAACCTTATTTTAATTCATAAAATCAATTACCAAGCATTAAAAAATAATTCATTTTATTTTAATTTACAAGGATATTTATTTCCATAGGATTTAACTATCTGTGAGCTAAAGATAAGATTAAAGCTTTCTGCATTAAAAAATAGCATACACTCTTTCGATTATAACCACATTAAATTTACACAAAGTTGTTATAAGCTTTAAAATAGTTTTGGTTCTTATACTTTCAAAATCAATTTTCCTAAATATGCATTAAAAGGAGAACCGATATATAGAAGTCTTTCTTTATTATCATAACTAACTTCTCTGACTTCAGAAATACCAGAAAATCTGTTATCAGGTGATTGCAATGTTGTAATAATAGTACCATTTGAGTCAATCTCTACTGCCATTCCAGGCAATTGTTTAAATGCTGGCAATACAAATGGTAAACCACTTATCAAATTATCTCCAATTTCTATAATTGGCTCATAATTCATAAGACAACCAAAAAACTTGAGTACCCTTCCCAAAAGATATGAACTTCTGAACAATAATTTCCTCAAAACTGGATATTCACTCAACTTATCAGTAGTCATAAAATTTGATGCATTTCTAGCAAAAGACATACCAATCCAATAGGTCTCATCAGGTGACAGACTTCGTCTAATGTTGTCTGGTTCTGCCGGTAACTCATCGATCAATACCTGAGTTTTTCCTTTGTTCGGACCTTTGATAAAATGCTTTAAGATTCTACGTTTTGTCATTTCACAAACTAATATCGCATTTCTTTCATCATTGACTTCAATACCGTTTGGAAACCAAAGTTTATCCATAATGACAGTAAATTTTTTTGCATTTATATCATATTTAACTATCCTTCCATTAGAATCTGGTTCAAGATATGCATAAACCCAAGAACTGAGTGAGAATTTTGTGCTGACATCAGAAAAATAAATAACGTCTCCTCCTTTATGACCTGGACCTTCAATAATAACTAAATCATCTACAAATTTGGAAAAATTTTCGTTTCTATCAGAAAATTTAATATCTTCGACACTGAAAACTTTGATAACTGTTTTATTCAAATGTATTTGATATAAACCCAAATCTGCGATCACATATAAATATCCATTTTTGTGATATCTTATACCCAGAGGTCGAACGCCTTCTAGTTTTACAAATACTGAAAGTTTATCATTACTTATGCGATAAATGATTCCATCAGAACTTCCCGTATAGATGTCTTCATTCGGTCCTACGGCTAATGATTCAGGGCCTGAAATGTTGTGCTTAAATAATTTTTTACATTATTTAATAGGAAATTGATTTTTAGCTGTTCCTCGAATTTTTCAGGCAGTGGAATGCTTTTCATAGAAAAATAATAAGTTTACAGATCTTTTATTTAAATCTTAATATAATTTTATATTTACTCATATGAAATTGGATTTATGTCAAGTAAGAGATCATTTGCTGGCAAATACAAAATCAACAATGTGATAAATAACGGACACAATAAAATATAAATTAATTTTTTGCAGCACATTATTTAATTGTGAATTTTTTACATGAAAACTCCTCAAATGTACACGTAATATACAAATTAAATTGAATTTAATATTTGGATGTGGTTTAAGTCACAAATATATTTTTCTGTAAAAAAGTTAGACTAAAAGAAAGATTAATTCATCTGATTAGATGATAATTTGACTTCAGTAAACAAAGTCTAACTTATTTTATGTGACTTTTAGATTAAAATTTTTTAAACAAAAAATAAATCTATTACTTGATCATAAGAGGATAACCTTGATTTTGATGCTGCAGTTCATGTTGCGCACATTTTAAATAGTAAAATGCACTAAAGATGTACTTTAGATTAGATTGGTTAAAATATTTTCTCAAGTCACAATAAGGTTATGATTTTAGTGAATTATCTTCAAAGAAATCAAAACTTCATTAAGTTATAGCTTATAATAACTTGAAACTATTTAATTTATTTGAAAAAAAAATTCAAGTGTAAAGTCGAAGCTTGAAATGCCAGCGCCTCCGAAAAGTGCACTTAAGGCTATTTCCGAAATAGCACCTCAACTACTCAGCGAAGTTCGAGAAAAATTTCTGGCCGAAGCCAAGTCGAATCCCGATTTTTATAATAGTGAAGACGTAGAATGTGTTGAATCTAACGAGTGGCAAGTACAACGCTTTATTCTTGAGCATAAGCATAATGGGGAGCAAGCCCTTAAGGCACTGATAACTGCTATGCGATGGAGAAAACTATTTGGTGTGAAGGATCTAAACGAAACTAAATTTCCTAAAGAGTATTACAAAAGTGGTTCAATGATTACTTATGGCAAAGATCGTAATAACGCTACTGTTTTGATAATCAGGGCTAATATTCATAAGAAAATTAATGAATGGTCTGATATTATTAAGAAGTACTTCATTTTTCAAGTCGAAAGAATCGATCACTATAACGATGGAAAAGGTTTTAAAGTCTTTGCTCTTTGACTAACTCTTTGAATTGATTAGTCTTTTAGAAATTAGTACAAAAACTATTCGTAGCTTATTTCAACATCAACTTTGATGACTATTTCACTTTATTTTCTTAGCTAAAAACTAATGCAAAAATTCTTTAGCCTATGAGTAGTTTATTATTATGCTAGAATTTTTTTTTATTGTTGTTCGTCAATTTTTTTAATGCTAAAATTTCATAACTTAAAAAATATTTTGTATCGAATATTCAACTGAATTTTCTCTAAAAAGGCGTAACTCTTATATTTGACTGTACTGGTATTGGATTTGGAAATTTAGATCTAGATCTACTTCAGTTTGTGGTCACTTCATTTAGCAATTATTACCCAAAACTATTCGATGCTATAATTGTGCACGAGTTGCCATTTCTTCTGCAATATGTCTTCAAATTGGTTCAGTCATGGCTTCCAGAAGATGATCGAAAATATTTTCACTTAACGAACAAGAAAAACCTCAACGACTTTGTGTACGAAGAAGAGTTGCCTAAATTTTTAGGCGGAAAAAATCCACTTCCGTATCAAATAGTGCCTAAAAATGTTTTGGCTGCTGAAGATTTGGTGGCAAAAATAGGACTTAAGAAAAAAGATGCAGATAAACTTAAATATTTAGATAATTATATGAAATAATTAATTTTATCCACAGTTATGAATGTTTTTGTTTGTCATGAAATATAAATTTTTAAGTCTTTTGTGTTGATAGTTCTTTTCCTTTTGAATAGTATTTTATGAGTAGGCATTTACCCTATTATCTGCTTTCAAGTTATTATATAACTCATTTCTAGATAATATTTTTTGAAGAGTTCTTAAGTATAAAGTTTTGAGTTTCCAGAAAATAATTTTTTAATTCAATGAAACTGAAAATCTTTTCAACAAAAATTTTATTGACTACGTAACTTTCAATTAAGTTGTATTATTTCGAGTGCAATTCACAAAGGTGTAGGCAGGAATCGACTTTGGTAGGGTCAGAATTTCAGATTTTGTCTAAGTTATACGGGATTTATCTTATTTAAGGTTCTGGGAAAAATGATTAGTTAATTACGTAATAATACAAAACAAGTAATGTAATCAATAAAGCTATAAATTTCTGTATTGACAGTGATCGTAAGCTGTAAATAATTAATATTTTTCCATTAGGAGAATATATATATTTAAAAAATTGGATGATAGCTTATTGTTCGTGATCATGCCAGAAAGTAAAAGATCTGTGCCATACTTAGCATTTCCTTAAGAATCTAATATAAGATGAGAAATTAATACAATCGTCTTTTGATCATGATAGAACAATATAATTTAATGAAGAATAGTCTAGTAAAATATATGACTAAATCTAATTTAGAAGTGAACTTAAAACTGTTACTCTGACTATCTGAATCATTTGTATCGACTAAATGCATAGACTCTAATTGAGTGTCTCTTGATTAAAATTCATTTTTAAAGAGGATATGTGAGAAAATACATTTCTTAATTTACACATTCATATAATTTTTGAACCAATATCTTTTATACTAATTTTTTGTAAGACCTTGAAATACAACTTTGGTAACAAACTCTAACTACTTTTTAAACCAAACCAAACTAAAACAAGTAAATCTCTTAACGCTTAAATCTTGTGTATTAAACGAAAATAGTTAATTCAAAATTAACATTACTCAATGGTTCGAAAAACAATGATGGTAAGCCAGACTGAATCCCCTAGTCCCGTTGCTAAATGTTGTATCAATTACTCAAATTTTAAACAATAGTAAAGAACAAAAGAACTTAATAACAACATACTTGTAACAACCATATTATCACAATAAGACCTAACTGTTGCTTAAGTATTATGTAAGTAAAATATTATCAGAAATAATGTAGTCTCCAAAATAAGAAACAGTTTTAGTGCTTCAAATAGAGATGAGATATTTTGCGCCAAACATTTTTCATGGCTTTAATAAATGTAGTCAAATTAGATACTACGGATATTTTTGTATTTATATTATTTGTTACATGTGGTTAGTAATAAAGCATAATTCACAAGAACTTAAATATTTTTGAATAACTCTCATCATTTGCTTAAAAATATTTTAAATTTGAAATAAATTTTTGTTTAAATAAAGCCTAGAAATATGAGTTACATAGTAGATATGATCGTTGTTTAGATTTAAATGATGAATTCTCTGGTTGAAATTATATCCCATATTTATTTTTAATTTATTTTTAATTAATTATCTAACAATGTATTTAAAAACTAAACTTATACAGTAGATAATAAATATTTGAATATTGAAGGAAACTAATCGATTAGGAACGAGCTGTCAAAAATCACGTGACAGAGGATTGATCTAGAATATGCAGAATCACCATAGACTGCACTAATATTTTTATAAGATAATTGTAATGTACTCGAGTTACATTGATTGTTTAGTAGGTTTTAACTTTAACTCACTGTAATTTTTGAGTAATTATTAGTTTTATCACATTTTTACTGGTAGATAGATTAAAACTTTATTAAGAACCAAATAATTAATCATTTTCCGCAATTGATATTCCTGTCTCCTCATAAGAAACCTATTGACGAAAATACTAATTTATGTGATCTCAAGCTAACACTGAAGTTCATGCTTCTAATTAAAATTAATCTTTCATTATAAAGACGAAGTCCTAGAGTTAGGTATTTTTTCAAACACATACCACAAGTCTAAGAGAAAGATTAAAAAGACATTAAATTTTCCATTATTATAGATATGACGTAAGAATTATGTGATAAGTAAATTTTACAACTTTATTTGCACCTTAAATAATTAAATATACATACTAGTTAGTAGCCCTTAGTAACCAATTGATTCACTACTATATAACTATTTTCTAAAAATATTATTAGATCGAAGAATCTATAGAAAGCTTAAAATTCAAGGTAATCAAATTTTAAAAATCTAAACATATTCTTGGGCATAATTCAGTAATAATAAGTTTAATAGTAATGAAAAATATTATATTTCTAACTTTTGTAATGATCGAAAGTTTTGGGTTTATTTGTAATCAAATAAATTCTTCATTTGTGTGTCCAGAGCCTAATGGAAGTTTTGCTCACGAAGAATGTGATAAATTCTGGTTATGTACCAATAACAAATCCAAAGAAATGAGTTGTCCCAAACCTCTTCTTTTCAACCCTGAGTATAGAGCCTGTGACTGGCATTTTAATGTTGTTTGCAGTGGATCCACACCAACCACTCCTAACGATACGACTAGCTCTACAACAATGACAAGCACTATAACGATCTCGACTCCAACACAATCTACTATTGTGACATCACAGTCTTCAACTGTTAGAATAACATATACTACAGAATCGGAAGGAATAACCACCACTGAAGAATTTACCACATCTGAAGAGGTAACAACAACTGAAGAAGTCACCATACCAGAAGAAGTTACCACATCTAAAGAAATTACCACACCAGAAGAAGTTACCACGCCTGAAGAAGTCACCATACCTGAAGAAGTCACCATACCTGAAGAAGTAACCATACCTGAAGAAGTAACCATACCTGAAGAAGTAACCATACCTGAAGAAGTAACCATACCTGAAGAAGTAACCATACCTGAAGAAGTCACCACACCAGAAGAAGTTACCACACAAGAGGAAGTTACAGCAACTGAAGAAGTCACCATACCTGAAGAAGTCACCATACCTGAAGAAGTAACCATACCTGAAGAAGTCACCATACCAGAAGAAGTTACCACGCCTGAAGAAGTCACCATACCTGAAGAAGTCACCATACCCGAAGAAGTCACTATACCTGAAGAAGTTACCACATCTAAAGAAATTACCACACCAGGAGAAGTTACCACACCTGAAGAAGTCACTATACCCGAAGAAATTACCACACCTGAAGAACTCACCACACCTGAAGAAGTTACAACACCTGAAGAACTAACAACTGATACTAAAGATCCCACAGCAACTCAATCAACTGAAACCCCGCCAAAGCCTTTTATTTTATCGAATCAGTGCTCAGGCTCACAGAATTTAGTCAAACATGAAGAATGTACAAAGTTTTGGTGGACTTTTCAGGGAATATCTCAAGAGATTGATTGTGATCCTGGTTTCGCGTGGAATGATTTATCAAAAAGATGTGATGAACGATCATACTTTAATTGTATCAATTTTAGCTAATATTGATTACAAGTCTTAAGTTATCTAAAATCTAAATTTTTCTCTCCCAGACAGAGTGAAAGTTATTTAGTTAAAGAATTAAAATTGTTAATTATCTAAGAAGTTTAATATCTCAAACTTGTTTTTAATACTAATGTGTTTTAATTGTTTTCAAGAAAATAAAGATTAAAATCTTTATGATTTTTATTAGAGTGATATTCAAGTCATTCTTCGTCTCTTAATAATGCTTTATAAATTATTATCATTTCACTGCATGTCTTGGTACAAAGTGAGCAAAATTCCTAGAAGAGGGAGTTATCGAAAATTTAACGCATGAAATAAAGTTTCGTGCAGTAAGCACTTTCCTTCTCATTAGTATACGTCCTTATCACTTATGACATTGTGTAAGTTTCATCGAGTTTAATCGATTTTCGACAGAAACTAACTTAAGTTTATTCTTAATTAAAGATTACTGTTGTTGTAGATTATTGGTTTTAAACTATTTGAATTATGTTGAGAGCTATCCTATTGACATTTTTTGCGATTAATCTATGTTTTGGAAGTGATTTTAATCAAGAAAATACATTTGTTTGTCCAGAACCTAATGGAAAGTTTGCACACGAAGAGTGCAACAAATACTGGCACTGCGTTAACAGCATACCAAAAGAGATGACATGTGATATACCTCTTCTTTGGAATGATATATACAAAGTTTGCGATTGGGAACAAAATGTTATTTGTAAAAACCTACTACTACAACTGATTCTATAGTAACTTCAGTTCGTATAACCTCAACACCAGTATTGGTAACAACTACTACGAAAAAACCAGCAAATCAATGTTCAGGCGCACAATATTTGGTCCCACATCAAGATTGCACTAAGTTGTGGTGGATTTCTCAAAGTGGGCCAATAGAAATTTCTTGTGATTCTGGTCTTGCATGGAATAATTCATCGAAAAGATGTGAAGAACACGCATTTTTAATTTGTTTTTCTAAATCCTAATATATATAAACTGAATTTGAAATATTCTCATGTGTTCTGTTCTGCAATTTTATTTATAAGAATTATAAACCTACAATAGTTTAAATAAAAATTTCAGAATTGAATATTGAACAAACAATTAGTTCAAGTCAGAAATGAAAGAAAGAATTCAATTCGAATGTCTAACTTCTGATATCTTATTCAAACATAAAGTTTGCACAATGTTCTGAAGATGCCCAGTTTATAATCCCCGAGAACTATGCAGGTCTGGTCTGAAATATCATCATGTATAAAATTGACCATCTAAATTATGATTGTTCTCACTAAGGTAGAATCATTCGAATAATTAGATATAAAGGTTATTATGAATAGAACTAATATAATTCGATTACATTTTTATGGTATTATACATTTACTTCTTTGTATGCTTAACAAACAAGCAGATAATTGTTTCCGATTGTTCAGTCTGATTCATCAACTCTTAAATTTATTACATCGTTTGAAGTTCATTGCATATTAAGAAGTGATAATTGTAAACAGGCTATTGCTGAATGCATAATAAAAATATTTTGTAATTCTCTATCATTAACGCTTTGATAATCATTTCTGATATAATAAAAATTTTTGATAGTAAAACTCATTTCTTATAAAGCTTTCAACTTGAAAATCAATTTTTTCTCACATTAATTAATGAAATTTTATTATTCAATAAACTAACAAATATAATGATACTTTATTCTTAATAGTCATAAATAGATCTAATAACTAATAATTTCATGCAATTCGTTTCCAGACACGAACCGCTGTATTAACTGGTCTGACTTCACCTGCAGACACAACAAAACTCATTCCATACGGATCTCCGTGATTTCCACCACCAAAAACTGGTTGACTCTCTGTTCCATTAAGAGGGATGTCAACATTCAAATCAAAACCTCTTGGTGAACTGTGAACATAAATCTAACGCGGACAACTCCCCGTCTGATTAGTTCCAAATGCTGCAGAATTACCGCCTGAAACACGAAAGAAAAGTCCAGCATAATCTTTGCTGACTTCGGTCCACTCAAAAGTAGGCCACAACGCTGCTGGTGGCTGCTGATCAGGTAATTCGACATAAATGAAACCAATCGGAACTAATTGGAAGAACATAAAAATTTTACTCAAAGTAAACTATTTTTCTACTTTTCATTCATTTTTACTTTTGTTTGATATCTCATATTCCAAATTAGATCTGACTTTCATAAGAGTCGTTTGAATCTTAGGAACAGACCATGACTGATACTTTTGACAAACTATCAACTGTTAAATGTTACAGTTGACATCTCGCCAAAGACCTGCTCCTTGAACGATGCTTGTTTGCACTTCTGATTATAGAAAGAAAAAATTAGATTCTATAGATTTGAATGCAAAGAAAATTTAATTTACTAGTAAGCTATCCTTAAAAGTAAATCGCAATCGAAGCTCGTAGCAGAATGCATTAGTTTACGATTAATAAGTTTTTCAGAATAATTGCTTAAAATTCACTTATTGCTAATTTAAACAAGATTCATATAAAGCTATTATTTAGTTTATAATATCGGTTCCTAAAAGTTTATACTTGAATACTTGCCGACATTATCTTCTTCACTATCGGTCAATGTTTGTTTCGATTCAGCTGATTTTTGCATACTCAGTGCTGGATCGTTATTTCTGGTCAGACCCGATAGCATAACAACACATTCCCTCTGATTTGATTCTGACGGGGCATTTGGTTCTTATTTCGAATATTTAACTTCTGCTTCATCATTCCAATAGAATTTGTTATCGCTATGTCGTTTAGCCCTAATCCAAACATTATCACAAACTTGGGAATTGCTGAACACGTACTGTTCAATAACTGTTTGTTCATCTTCTGATAATATTTCTGCGAGTGTTGGGACATAGCTTTCACTGTCGTCGCTATCGGATCTCTCTTTATTGCAAAGAACTTCAGCTCCTTCTCTAGTCGCTGATAAACTGGGAGACAGAAATTTAAGACATTTCTCGTCTTTGTATGGCTTCTAGGAAGAGTCTCCGCAACCGTTGTAACCTAAGTTTAAATGAAAAACAAATAGTATTAGAAAACTTGAACGGCTTTTCTAAATCAAAACTCGCTAAATTATACTTACAATATATTTTAAACACGAATGATAGCAATATTATAAATGAAAGGAATTTCATTTTTGCATAGAATGTGTATTGAGTGGAAAATGTCTACTTTTTCGTGTTAATATTTTCAACTGGTTTTTCAATGTTAGTTCAACTCATATTTATATGGATAGACTGTCAAGAATTTATTATCGCACGCAAGAAGAATACCATATCTACAACTTTCACTTTTTATTGTTCCTATTTTATCTTATTTATCTTACTATTTCAACTTGAAACTTGAGAATTGTTCATGAGCCATAATTATATGTGATATTTCGTTATATAATTCAAAGAATATATTGCACTAAGATATTTCTTGATTCTTATCTAATTAATTAATAGCTAGTCATATAATTAATTGTTCTGAGAAATGAGTGAAAGTTGAAATGTTAATTCCGATCGATACGTGATTTAAATCAAAGCTTTCATATTATTCAATACTTTAAAATTTTTGCTTTTAGTTTTACTTTAAACACTGCCGTTAATGGCCCATCAAATTACAAAGAATTATTATTTATATGATTTATTCACTTTTTGAATAATTGTGCAATTTTATATTATGTCTGTTTTGATTAAATAGATTTAATCTATTGTAATATCTGATGGCGAATTTCTAGTTACAAATAGCTATTATGAAACAGTTCGAAGTTCATTGTTTGGAAATTTCTGTAACTACTAAAGTATAATATTATTGAGTCTTCATATTTTGACAAGGCTATTATTATGATTTTAACATTCTAGTGACATAAATTCATTGTTAGTGATATATATCGGAATTTCGATATATAACGGACTGCAAAAGTGCTTCAAAAGTTTTTGGCTTCAGTCATTTTTATTAAAAAAAACCAATTATAGATTATAATGCCATTGATTGATAGAATGAAACCAGAATAACTATTACCCTACTAATTTAAACAGCTTAAAATCAAGATATTAAGAATAAATAAAGCTGACTTTTATAAGATTCAAATTAAATTTTCGATGCTTGTAACGAAAAGCTATGAAAACAGCTCTTTGGTTATATTGAAAGAATTTAGTGTTTGAAAAATGATATTGAGAATTATATTAGTTTTGATATAAAAACTCGTGCATACTTTTTATGGTGCAAACACAAATATTTTTTTTAAATGATTACTTTTGGAACATTCTTTGGATTTGAGTTAAATTAAAAAATAGTAGTAAAGATTAAATATTTTTAAAGATATTTTTAAAGATATCAGTACATTAATTTTGTATATGATTTAATGATTTAATTAAAGTTTTTTAAAATTTGATTAGTTTACAAAAAAGAATATAAGCATTTTGTTTAAAAACATTTTACATGAAAATATTTTAGTATAAGATTAAATATATAGTATACGAAATTTAATTTTGTCATCAACTTTTAATTTAAAACTCCGCTTGTATTTCATAAGATTTTTAACTCTAGCAAATATTTTACAGCTTGTCTGTACCATAGAAAAAGAGTAATTTCTTGGATTATCTATTTCAATAGTAATGTTATATTCAGTATATTTATTGAATATTCATTTTACGAAAATGCATTTCTCGAAACATTTTATATCACGGTCGAAATTAAACGTTTGAGAATTTTGAGTTAGTCTAAAGAGTTTGACATACTATTTCATAACTATGAAAAAATGAGTTTTTCATACTAAAAGTAACAATGGAAGTGATCTAGAAAGTACTCAACATATAGGCATTAATCTTGACCTAAAGACTAAAAGCAATAAGAAATAATAGTTATAAGTTATCTTAGATGAGAAGATTAAAAATAATTACAGTAATCTGTTTCAGATGCTGATCTTAGTAGTAATGATTCTGTTTTCTCACTCGATTCTTGGGTAAAATTTTCCTTATCACGAGCTAATTGTCTTTTATTAAATGAATTCACTTTAATCATTAATGCTATTAACGATAACAATCTCAATACGATATAATAAATCAATAAATTCCTAGTATTAGCCCAAATATGTTTATCATCGATATTAAACTGATATAAAACACCCGAAAAACTACCAGAATCACAACGATTCAATCCATAGATAATAATCATTAAAGATTCGAAAACAATTTTAAGAAATGATAATTCACTTAATAATTGAAGAGAATAATGTAGTTCTTTGATAGGTATAATCGTATTGCTTAAGTTAAGAAAAGACACGTATATTGTAAATGAAAATAACATTGCTAAGACCTGGTTCTCATGAAATATTATTCCCGATAGTTGTCCATAACTTTGGGCACAAAATAAGCCAAGAATCATAAAGTATAGGTATTCGAAATATATGAAGTTTGAGTATAAGTTAGTTATCCAAAAACGGGTATGAATGTTAAGATTATTGGAATCATATCTACTGTTGATTTTGCGAAATAGTATGCTCCTGTACTGTACCAAACTATAATAAAATTAAATTTTACTTTCATTAAATAAAATCATTAGTATATTATATCGTATCAGAATCGTGAAAATGATTCTATAGTAAGTTTAATATAAAAAATAAGAATAATTGAAGCTATGAAAATTTCTTCGGAGCTAAAATTAGTTGTCAAAATACTGACATTTGTGGTCAATGACGACTAGCTAGGCGTAGTGATTATAAAAATCATGTAAGGGTTCCTTCGGGTAGTACGCGATGAGAGAAGTTCATCCACACACACTTTTCTGTCCTGCCCACTTCTCAAAATAACCAGAAATATACTCCGAGTGGGCGGAGCGTAAACTATGCACGACATTAACTCCATACAAGCCCCTTCTAACATGCACCCACGCTTTATAGTTCTATATATAATTTATTCATACTTTCTAAAAATCTACCTTTCTAAACTAGCAAAGGTTTATTTTATCTAATCCTAAAATTTAACTGTAAAAATCAAATTTTATATCATTTGAAACTATTGAATATTTATATCACGGCGAAGTTTGATAAACTCTGTAAATTTTAGTTTACAGCAATTATATTAATTAATTTTCAACAAATTACTTAGTGTCGCCTGAAAATGTCATTGAAGGTGAAATGGTGAGCCTTTCAAAATCAATGACAACTTCGTGCGAAAGATTCGCCGGGTTAGCATCTTGTGTTGCCCGTCGGCGCCTTGAAAAAGACCGGTCATTCCAGGCTGATAATGCAAGATGACGTATTACGAGTGGATTGGGAGAAGCTAGAGTGATAGAGCAGGTCGCTTTGAACGACCACACCCCCTAATCTCTTTATGCATCACTGCTTGTTCGCTAGCACCGCAGGGGAGATAAGAATGTCGAATGTCAACTGACTCCATAACAAGGTGGATTTTTAGGAAGTATGAATAGTTTATATAGAAACTATATGGCGTGTGCGATGTGGTGGGAGGAACTTATATGGAGTTAGAGCGATGTCTAGATAATGCTTCGCCCATTCAGGGTTTATTTCTGGCTATTTTGAGAAGTTGGGAGTGGTTTGTAAACGAGTGAGCGGAGTTCGAGAGAGTATGGGGATGAATTTCTCTCATCGAGTACTATCCGAAGGAACCTTTGCCTGATTTTTATTGTAATCGCGCCTAGTTAGTCGTCATTGACCAAATTTGTTTTCTATAATATTGTTTGAAGAACTTAACATCGAAATGTAAAGTCATTAATGCAGTTTTTCAATAAATTTGGAGCTTGATTTATCTGTATTGCAAAGAAACAGTTTAGAACAACAAATCGATTAATACCATATAAAATTTCAGATAGACTGTGTAATTCACAGTATTCATGATTAATCTTATTATTTCATATCTCGTTTGGTTCATAATTAATTCGAACTTCAAATTTGTTACTAAAGCACTGGAAATTGTTCTCGTCATCAAAAAGACCATCAATCAACTCATCATAATGCTCCTAACAATAGAACATTCTTTGCATTTGATGAACAAAGGCTTTGATTTCGATACCAATTATAAAAAATCAACAGAATAAGTTCGCTGAATAATGCAAGAGCACATCAATGAACATCCATTTAAATGAGTTATTTTTGCCACTCCTACTGGCCAGTTTTCATCCAAATGAAAGGAGTAAAATTTAATCAAAGCCGTTAGTCTTGGGTATATGAGATCTTAATCCCTTTACTTTGAATTCCTTGACCTTTTCACCCGAATTTCCACTCTAAACTGACATAAGACTTGCGCCTGTCCCTTCAATTAATTTATCTGTATCACATACCTCGCTATTGAAAATTAAAATTTTGTATAAAAGTGCTATTTTAATCTTTTCTGAGTTTTTCCAAAATAATATTTCGAAACGCATGCCAAATTTATTGAGTCCTAAACTATATACTTATGGCTATTAAAATACTTCTAAGTGAAATTTATTTTCAATTCATAATAAGACATTGAATTGACGATAATATCTTTTTGTGAATTTTGGTCTAAAAATAAACACTTCAACAAAAATATGATTGAATATATTTGAAAGAGAATTGTTGAATTTTTTAAAGTTTAAAATCGTTTCCTAATTGAAAAAATTAAAATTTTGAGAGCATACCGTTTTGATGTTCGTTAAGAAAACTTTTGACATCTAATCTAAAGTTAATAGTATTGGAAGCAAACACAAGCATATTCGAGAATAATACTGTGCCTATATTAAATTTAATATTCTGTTTCAAAAGAGATTCTTCTTCTATTTTCTCAGCAGTTTCTTCACAGTCTTCATCTAGAATCGAATAGAAATCTACACATCCATCAGGTTTCGAAATATCTTTTGCGTATAAATAGGTTATCGAAAGTGCTAGAACGTGATAGAATATTATTTGCAATACTATTGCTTTCCATTGATATATAAAAGTGGAAGTCATTGTTCGTAACAACAGATACCAAAAATCTATCAAATGAAATCTCTTGGATCTGAACCGAATGCCATTTGGAGATAGAAATGTCTCATTATTACATCTATTTTTATCGATTGTTTCGTTTGTGATGTTTTATGACTTAATTGCTTTATATTCTCATCAATTATGTATTTTGAACAAAATTTTAATAAAACTTCAATCGGAACTTGTTTTTGATTGCATTCAATGTCGCATTCACTTAAATATGTTTTCAGATCTAGTGGTAGACCAGAATACACACAAACACCTCCTTTTGATAACACATAGATATTGTCGAACATCACAAATAAGTCATTACTTGGTTGGTGTATACTTGTTATGATTGACATTTTGTGGTGATGTGATAAATTTTTCAGACATTGAATTACCTATAATTTGATATGAAAAATTCAACTATAAAAATAAATATAATACTAATGAATTAAATAACTCACAACATTTGCTGCATTGCTATCGAGTCCACTCGTGGGTTCATCAATACACAACAAGTTTGGTTTTATATAAGAAGTCAATTCCGATGCAATTACTATACGTTTTTGTTCACCTCCACTACAGTTCTCGATATAAGTATCTGCAGTATTAGCGATCATCAACTCTGACATCAAATCGTTGATCATATTTTCATGATCCACTTTCAATTGCGTTTCGCTATTTTTTAGTTTCGAAGCGTATATCAATGTTTGTCTTGCAGTCAGTCCTTTATGCAAATGTTCACTTTGATTCTGGCCTATAAAACACTTACGAACCCTCTGTTTTGAGCTCAAATAAATTTTTGTTTCTTCACTTAAACCAAAATTATTTTTTCCATTAAGACATTTCAATAGAGTTGTCTTTCCAGAACCTGATGGACCCATCAGTGCATTTAGTGATCCCATTTCAATACAACCACTTATATTATCCAAAATTTTGTTCTCTTTTCTAAATAAAGTCGATGGAATAGTAAACGAGAGATCAATCCACGCGACTAATAAATTCCTATCTAGAAGTCTTTCGCGTATATTTAAATCATTTCCAATCAATTCGTCATTACGTTCATCTAAATTAATGTGATTTTCAAATGAAAGCTTTCGACTGATATTCTCATTATTATTATTATTCGGTATATCATTATTTTTTGATTGACATAATTTTCTCATCCAATTACTAACAGAAGATTTATTTGCTTTAAACATAAGTGTAATAAATCCCAAGGCCTTAAGAACCAAGAAATAGTACAAAATGTATTTTGAATTATTCCAAAAAATCTGATCATCATCAACATCGTATTCATATAAAACTTTTGAAATCTGGTCTGATGGACATCTCCCAAAGCCATACAATAAAATAAGTATTGAATTAAATATATATTGAGCATAAGAGTAATCACTCAATATTTGTCCAACATTTTCATATCTTTCCGGAGTAAGAAAAAATTAGACGAAAAGAAGAGAATAGCAAAGATTACAGTAGCTATAAGAATAGCTAATTTTGAATTTTTGATGGAGATTATACCAACTAACGATCCCAAGGCTTGAGTGCATAGAAAACCAGCACCTAGTATATATATGTATTTATAAAATCTACCGTTTTCGTTAACATTATCGCTTATATAAAATGCAGTGAATGAGTAGCAAATTGAATAGACGATTATTGGAAGCAATTCTATTATAGTTTTTGACCAATAATAAGAACCAGTGCTATACCATCCTTAAAATTGTAAAAATAATTATTAGTTTTATTTAGTTAACGAATAATGACTGGAAAAATTAAGTTTCTGAAAGTTCACTTAAAAACTATTCCATCAAACAAATAATGTAAAACATTGAATTGTATTCAAAATGTAAAACTCAATACATTTGAAAAAAAACATTTTTCAGTTCAAACCTTTACATTTCATAAGTCATACATCCAGCAAAATGCATAAATGTATATAGTTTGCATATTATGCGAAACATGCATATTTGGGCACTTTTTTCATTCATATGCATGTGTATCCATTGAGAAACTGAGGGACCCAGCCCTTTAGTATTCTATACTCCTAAATATAGCTCAATTTAAACGATTTTTTGAGAGAACATGAGTTGTAGAAAACTATTTTACAAGATGGTATATTCCTCCTCTCATGGGACTGTCAATAATAACGTTAATTCACACAGAATTAACCAGTTAATATTTTTGAATTATGATGAATGGAATCAAAAGTACATAAAGAATAATTAAATACATATATTTTGATGGCTAAAAATCAACTTCAGAGTTATAGCGCATCGAACTTTTAAAAATGAAATTTTCAGCTGAGCAGAACTTTTGAACAAAAGTCCAAATATCTTAATGTTGATATCAAATTAAAACTTTTAAAAAGTTCTTTCTAAAAAATAATTTGCTCAAGTATTCAATTTGCTCAATGATCCTTAGGATCATAATATTTGAACCATAGCTATAATTCTATCTAGCATTCTATGGTTAATGTTGTATTTTCCAAGGTGTTCAGTACAAATATGAGCGTGAATTTAATATTTACTTGCATATTAAGTAATTAAAAGTGTTTAAATTACAAGCAACCACATCATCCAGTATATTCTACTCTAATGCGCAATAATATTTCATAAACATGTTCGCTACTCTTGTAATCTCTGTAATTTGATGGTCCGGATACTTGACTCAACCCCTAATATATGTACATAAGCGCATATTTCGGTAAAATTATGTGCATGCTTTTCTAGATCATATTTATAAGATTTAAATGAGAATTTTTTTATCCGTTTATAAAACAAATCAATTCTTTTTCATATTGTCCATATGTCTTACAACCAAATTATTCATCAAAACTTTATTTATCGAGATCTCAATTGCTCGTCTCCATAGTTCAGTTTATAACTGAATAGGCTTTTCTATTTTTGATTTTGCATTTAAAATGTATTGTATGCTTCAAAATAATTCAATTTTGATATGATTTTTGTCAAGACTAATATACATTTTCAAAGTAAAAGTTCAAAAGTGATTTGCAACCAACTTGAATTTCTTAAATATAATTCTAATAACACTTTAATTGAATTTAGAGGCAAATAATCTAAAGAATACAAAAGAGTTAATTCACTTCTGAGACTTACTGTTTCGGTGTTCAGTAGAAAATATTCTCAGTTCTACCGAAGAAATGAATGTTGTTATCAGTATCTGAATGAATAAAACATCTAACAAACAGATAAAATGAAAAGTTGAGTTTTGTTCGAGAATATATTTTTGCTCATCGCTTTCTTTGCACGTCATGTTTGAACTTGAATTGAAACTAAAACATCCATCAATTTCTCCAATTTTTTCATTGAAAAATTTCCGAAGTAATATCGCCAAAAATAGATAGACAATTAGAGGAGATATTAATACTTTCCAATGATACCAATAGTTGTAGATCATGGCTCTTAACAACAAATAGTAGAAATCTCTTAGATTGAAGTTTTTAGTTTTGATTTCAATGCCATTCGGAGTAAAATTTGTTTCACGATTACATCTCCTTATTAATGATTCTTCCATTTGTGATGCTTTATAAGATAACTGCTTAACTTTATCATTAATGCCTTTTGACGAAACAATTAGTAATACTTCTATTGGAACTTGAAGTTCGGTGCATTTGATATGACAAGCAGTTAAATGTGTTTTCAGATCTTGCGGTAGACCCGAATACACACAAACACCTTCTTTTGCCAACACATAGATATTGTCGAACATCATGAACAAGTCATTATTTGGTTGATGTATACTTGTTATGATTGATATCTTATGGTTTCGTGAGTAAGATTTTAAGCATTCTATCACCTTAATGTTCAAAGTAAAAATTAATTTTAATTCATTTTTATATAACTCATATAAAAAGTTTGAAAACTTACAACTTCTGCTGCATTACTATCGAGTCCAGTTGTCGGCTCATCAATGAATAGTAAATTAGGCTTTTTATAAGAAGTCAACTCTAAAGCAATACCAAGTCGTTTTAGCTCACCACCACTACAATTTTCCACAAAGTTTTCTTCGATATTACTGATCATTAATTCAGACATCAATTCATTTATACTATTTTTATGATCTACAATCACATTTTCATTACTATTCTTCAACTTTGAGGCATAATTCAAGGATTGTCTAACAGTTAAACCTTTATGTAATCTTTCATTTTGATCCTGATATATAAAACACGTTCGAATTTTTTCTTCAGAGTTGAGATAAATTTTGGTATCTTTTCCTAAACCAGATTTATTCAGTCCACCCAAACATTTCAATAAAGTAGTTTTTCCACAACCACTCGGACCCATCAAAGCATTAATTGACCCAAAATCGAAACCACCACTAATATTATTGAGAATTGTTTTCTCTTTGTTTAATAGAGATGATTGAGCTGTAAAAGTGAGATCAACCCAAGCGATGGCCAATTGATTATCCATAACGTCTTACTTTTAAATAGATTAAAGTATAGTGGAGTATGTGAAAACGACAATTTTAGTTAAACGTCGTCTTAATATTTTGAGTGTTAATTTCTGTATTAAACTAGCTTTAAAGCAACACAAATATCTTGATTGAGCAACGTATACTAATGAAGTTTTCTCTTAATGTAGTGAATTTTCTTTTGAATAATGAGGTAATACTCATGGACATTCCATTAAATCTGGTTTGACATTGAAAGATATTATAATACGTTAGGGTGTCCAAGTGTCCCGGAATGGATAGGATAGTCCTGGATTTTAGTCTTTACTTTCAGAGTCCCGGGAGTACACATTCCAGGACGGCTTATGTCCCAGAATTAAGCATAACAATTATTACAGGCTAAATTTGCAAAACAAGAATGTTTTGCAAAATAATTTTAACCTTTATTTTCTCTTTTTCTATTTTATCTGAAAATAATTTTATCAATTTGACTAAAATTGTAGGATATTTTTAGCAATACCTATTAATAATGATTATGTTGAGCGCATTTTTAGTGTAATTACAAGTGTATGGACAGATGAAAGAAATCAAATGAGAATTAGCTTAGTAAAAGCAGAGATTTGCACTAAGTTTAATTTTGATATACCATGCACAGAGTTTTATGGTTTTGTAAAAAACAATGTTGTTTTACTAAATGCTGTAAAATCTGGGAAAAATACAGTTTTATTAAAAATAAATAATCTGTTAAATAAGAATCAAAAACATATTAATTTAGATATTTTTGAACTAAAAGATTCCTCTGTGATGTCCCGGAATTAGGTTTAGAAAACTTGGCCACCGTATATACGTATATTTGGAGATCAAGTATTCAATGCACGTGTATTCAATGATTTCCTAATTTAAGTCAAGTTTAAGAAAGGATAGTAAGTTTTAAACCAGTTCATGATATGAATGCAAAAAAGGCTTTTCAGACTTTCAATGCAGTAAAAAATTTTATTACTTAAACATTTAACAATTATTAATCATATTAGTGTTCGCTTGAGTTAATTGTTTGAATAATTGTTTGTTTAGTATTTTGCAGAGAGAAACACATTTGAATATTACTATTAAAATACTTGTTATTTCAATAGTAAAATACATTTAATCTCAGAATTTGTGTAACTCTACTGATAATAGTTCTTCTATTTTGGTATTATGTTTAGTATTATGCAGTGGCGTAACCTTAAGTAGCTTGAATAGAGATTTTGTACAAGTTTTTCTGAGTTTCCCCAAGCTAGTACAAAGTTATTTAGCACTATTTTCAGTGTCATATGACATTGTAATATTATTATAAGCAATGATGAGCAGTGCTCGAGCACCTTACCCTCGAGCACCGAGCACGAGCACTTATTCCTAATATCAAAACTAATAAGAACGATATCAAACCAAATCTTTATTTTAACAATAGAAATATTTCAATTTAAAAAGCAATGAATTGAGCTAAAGTTAGAATTTAATATAAATATCAAATCTAAACAAATTTTGATTTAATTTTAAAGTTAACGTTCAATAATTATTTTCATCCTTTTATAAATAGTTCACTTATTTTATTGCAAAATGATATCAGTTTTTATTGTTAAGTATATACTTGAACGGCATTTAATCTTACTTTTGACGTTTTGAATGTATTTTACATTATATATGTTTAGGATTAAAGCTTTCAATAGACATAAAGTTTGGACATAGTGTTCAGTTGGTGCTCGGTGCTCGAGCACCTTCAAAATACGAGCACCGAGCACGAGCGCGAGCACTGAGCACCAAATTTTGTCTGAGCACGAGCACCAGCACTGAGCACGCTCATCATTGATTATAAGTAACGAATTATCTCTAATATTTTTCAAACATATAAGAAAGAGTTTCGTCTTCTTGCGGAGATTCAACTCTCAGGGACCAAACATGAAAAGTCAGAAATAAATTTTAAGATCTCAATCCTTTAAGTGCGTAAATTTCGATTTCAATGTTACTGGCATTTTTTCAGCATTTTTTATTTCTTCTAATACAAGTTTAAAAAGCCCTAAAGCTAGCTATAACTATTAATTTCCAGCTATACCTTTGTACTGTACATCGGCGTGACGTTCATGACGATTAAAATAAAAAGAAATTCAAATTGAATTTAATTGGCATAACTAACTCCTCATCTCATTTAAAAGGAAAATTCAAGTAATAACAGCTTTTTATTAGATTAAAACATATATAAGAGAAATATTTTCACATTATTATTGCAAAAATATTTGTAATTTAAAATTTCTATTGCCTAAAGATTTTATCTGAACTTATTTCTCGATCGGCTTTCTAACAGGTTTACGACTGAATGTCACAATCGTTTGTTTGTGACGTTTGAAAGTGGTTTGTTGATCAATATGTATGTAATACAGACTAACATCGTGTTGATCAATCAATCAATGATTATATTTTTGAACTATAAACTAAAGAAAGAACTTGTCAGAAGATTATGCTAGTTTTTGCCTTTAGTTAGATTATTCACAGAAACACAAAAATCTTTGTTCTTCAAAATCTCAAAAACGCAGTAAGTTAACTAAACGATACTTTGAGGACTAAAAGTGATATAATAGAGCATTAATATGAGTACATGAGGTTTTCTAACATTATTCTCAATGCATTTTTATTGTAAATTGAAAAACGAAATCTTTCATTTCGACTGTGTTGCCCCAGGTGTTTCAACTAAATCTCTAATCTCACATGTTGCCCACCTCTAAAGTATATAATTCCATAATTTAAAATGTGAAAAACGGGCTTATATTGCGTCTTAACAGAAAAGAGTCGTAATTAAAAAATATAATGATTTTATTAAAATATTATCAATGATGAGGAAACGGGACGTAATTGATAATATTATAAATCTATGTTTGATGATATTATCGTAATATTATCAATTACGTCCCGTTTCCTCATCATTGATAATATTTTAATCAAATCATTATATTTTTTAATTACGACTCTTTTCTGTTAAGACGCAATATAAGCCCGTTTTTCACATTTTAAATTATTTTTATCACAAATTTTCATAATTTAACAACAATTAAATCAATTTTGTCACAGTATAAAGTTATGTAATTAATTAAGTGTTATGTTTATGTTAAAGTGCTTTTTGATTGGTTAAAAATTTTGTGTAAGTTTCATTATTTGTTAAGACCTCTAACTCTAGGGGTGTTTTGCATCTTCTTTTTGGACGAATAATATATGAATTAACTATTCTTCTGTTGGTTAGTTACAGAAGATCCGAGTTTGTTATACATAAATATTAAGACGTTTGAGCTAATTGCATGAATCGCTAAGAATTTTATGAGATCTAATCTCATGATTTTAAACTAAACTTTTCTCGTGAAATTAAAGTGATCAAAATAATAATAATGAAATATTTCGTTACGAAACAAATATAAATTGTTTATCTCAATTTTTAATATTCTGTTGAAATTTAAACCTTTCTCAATAAAAACTTCAAAATCCGAGCTAATTTCAAATTTAGTTACATTTGTATACGAATTGTATAAAAGTCATTTGTTTATTAATTTTTTAATCTTTACATTTAACTAGAGATAACTCTAACTAATGAAAAAGAAACATGCATTATATACAGTTATCTCCAAGTCTAACTAGGAGGGTAAAACATGTTATATTTCTGAAGCCTCTTGATGAAATTGTATGAAAATTTGCATGTACATACTTAAACTCCCCCGGTTGATAAATATCATGTTTGTTTTTGAAAACATTTTAATTGAGGGTGATAATTCGATGAAAATGTGAAACTAAGAAATTCATTGAAATTCATATAATAAATCAAATTTAACTTAATTTTTAAATGAGCTATACAAACGATTGTCTGAAAACATTTGTAAACAAAGGATTGAGATTTGATTTAAATTGTGTTCAAAATGCCATTTAGTGTGGAGGAAAGGGAACTAAAGTTCCGAAAATTTATTAAAATGAGAGCACAGAAAAGGAAAAGCTCTGCAATAATGAGAGAGTGCGGTAAGTATTAAAATAATTATTAAACTAATTGCTGCTCATCAAAAAATGAGAGATGTCTCCTGGAAGCATTTTTACATTAATTTGATCGAGTCAATGCCACAGAGATTGGAGGCGGTGAGACAGGCTGGCGGGGGTCATACCCACTATTAATTGGTCTGAAATTAAATTTGAATTTCTTCAAAATATGTAATTTTTCATTAAAATTTAAATTTCTCATTCATCCTTGCTCATTTTTCAAAATTTAAAATTGATTTATCAATCGGGGGGGTGTCTGTCCATGATCATGTCAAATTTGGCCAGAATATGTATTATGGTTCCTGAATTATAGCCTGTTTTATCGTCCTAGTTAGACTTGGAGAAAGCCGTATTTTATAACAAGTAGAGTGTGTGTGTGTGTGTGTGTGTGTGTGTGTTAGCATATCATACTAGAATATCATATTTATATACCTAAACCTTTTTTTAAAAAATATAATTTTTGGACGCGTGAAAACGTGGACGCCTTTTCATTCTTGTGTATAGTAATTAAAATAAATTCATTTTGCATCTTCGCAACTTCATGAGTATTAACTTATAACTTAAAAAATCTATACTTCGAAATGAGTAGTAAAAATTCACTTACTGTTAAGAGTAGTAGTAAAAATGGTTTTTTGAAACACCAAGTTTAGGAATAGAACTTTTAATGTATAAAATAATGTAAATTTGTTTTGATTTATTAAGCTACTTTTCTCTAATTAATTTTCATTGGCTATAGACAACTAAATGAACTAATGTTTTAGTTTGGTTTTTGCTGATTTCCTAATTTATTTACGCTTAAAACCATTTTCTCATTTTTATAAATCCGCTCTATACGAATGCTATATAGAAGAATGGAAAAATCCTATTCGCTGTAATCATAACACTAGTTAACGATGAATTTTAATTTAGAGCGCATACAAAATCAGTAACTTCCTCAGGATGTTATCTACTTCTGCTTATCGACTTGAGTAGAGATTATTGACAACTAGACAGAAATAAAGTTCTTGTTAATCTGCCATATTTTCTCTAACATCACACTTCCTCACATTCAATGTTATTGTTATGCTAGTTTCAAAATAATAATCTATTACGCGTTTTAGTTTCAAAAATTAAAGTTATGTTAAGCTGTGGTATAACTCGATATCTCATTTATCCAGTATTAGCAGTTGTGTTATCGGCTATTATTAGTGCAATAAATATCTCAGTAATCAATACAACACAAAAGCAATTATTGAAATTTATTGGAGAAATATTGATAAGAAGAAGTAATGAAAAAATTTATTTTTTTCATAAAACTCAAGATTCATATGAAAGTGAATTTAAATTTCCAGAAAGAATAGACAAAATATATTTAATCATAAAGTATATATTTACTGTTGGAGGAATATTTGGTGCACTACTAAACGGATATGTGACAGATAGGTTTGGCCGCAAGAAGTGTCTTATTTGGAGCAATACTTTAGTATATCTTTCACTGTTTTTTATTGGATTCTCAGAAATGAGTAATTCATACGAAATGCTAATTACTGGTCAGTTTATATTTGGTACCTATTCTGGACTGAATGCCTGTTTAGGACCTATTTATTTGACTGAAATATCACCTCTTCGTTTTCGCGGAATATTCGGATCCGTACATATTCTTAGCACTGGTTTAGGAGTTCTTGTTATGAAGTCTCTGTTTGAAATGACTGAAATCAAGAATTTGGTATATATGTTCCTATCAGTGATAATACCGTCAGTTCTGATGCTCGTAATGCTATCTAAATGTGAAGAATCGCCAAAATACTTATTTATTATACAAAAAGATGAAATTTCAGCACAAAATGTATTAATAAAATTACGAGAAGATTCTGAAGTCAGCGATGAATTATACGAAATGAAGGTTGAATATCAATCAATTGAACGCGATTCAAGGTTCAGAATATCTGACATATGGAATAAAACAGTAATTAGAAATGCGTTATTCATCTCAATAGCTGTTATCTTAAGCCAGCAGTTGACTGGAGTGAGAGTCATATCACTTTTTTCGACCTCTATCTTCAGAAACGTGGGATTTCATGGAATAACATCATCGATTATGGCAATAGGATTACTGGCTATTAGTATATTAACAACATTTATATCTGTGTTTCTAGTCGACAGGTTTGGTCGAATAACTCTTCTATTGGTTGGAATGTTAGGGATATTTTGCAGTTTAAGTTCCCTGACCTTTTGTTTGGCTTTGAAAATATATGGAAAATTCATAAGTTATTTAACCTTACTATCATTATATGCTTATTTTATTATGTTCTCATTGGGTCCCGGTTTTATTCCAAACTTCTTATTCACCGAGCTATTTCGAACTGATTCGAGGTCTGTTGCTGCAAGTATTTCGGTCGTAACCCTATATTCAGCCAATCTAGTCACTGGTCTATTCTTTCAATCATTTTTGGTATTTAATATTTTGAATGCAACTTTCAGAGTTTTGATAAGAATTAATACTTGGTTTTCATTGCAGAGGGCATACGAAATCTATGTGTTTGCTTTTTTTGCCACTTTGACGCTTATGTTTGGTGTTATTATCTATAAGAAGGTTCCTGAAACTAATGGGAGAACTATTGAACAAATCACTGAAGAAATAAAAAACTTATTTTAAGCTATATATTGGTAAAACTGAAGTATGCTATTTTTTATAGAATATTTACTCTTATTAAATATTTTGCACCAAAACCAGATTCCAATATGTATAATAATAATAAAGTACAACAGCACTAAATAAGTAGCTATCTTATATTGTAATGCTCCGTTTCTTAATGAACGATCAATCAACTAGGCCTACAAAAAAATAGTTTTACTTTTCTTTATTAAAAATTATGCAACCTATTCCTAATAGTAATCTGTTAATTAAAATGAGTTTTTCGATCAAAGAGAAAAACTTTTATTTTAGTGGAGATGGAATTAACCTTTTGAAGAATGTTGAATAACTATTTCATGACAATATTTTTTACTTCAGTTCATTTGTGAAATTATTAACTTTCCTTCCTTTGTAAAAATTAAAAATATGAATTTAGAGCACATATGCTCTGCAAAAAATTATAAAAATCTATACTCATCCTCTCGGTTATTGACCAAAACGGAGACAAATCAGTTATATACTGAATTAAAATAATTTTTTTCAACCAATTTTGCTCAAAATGACATAACTCTTTTATTGACTATTATTTATTTTTCTTTTAATTACCTGTTATCGGAATAAACCATTCAGTATTTAATAGATTAGAGGTCGAAATTCTTATTGTTTATAAAATATCGAGTAAATTAGAGGTGCGCACCTATGAAGATTTTTGCACCCTTACCCTCCCGCAAAAAAGTGCGGGTCACCCGCAATAACCAGCAAATAATCGCAAAAATTTTTATTTTAATTAAATAGAATGTAAATACAAATATCAACTATGATTAAGTACAAAATCTATATTCTGCAAAATAATACCAAAATTTAATCTTATAAGTAGCGGTTTATCGAGTTTTCTGGATATATTGAACATCTTCTGTCTGTTAAAGGTAATTCAATGTGAATGAAATCTTTCACAGTGGATAGATTAGTTACCGGTATAGTTAAAATCCCTTTTGAAATAACGCTTAGTTTAGAAAATCTATCCTTACTTTCGTCCCGAAATTTCAACAAACCATGAGTACAGTTGAAATTACTTTGTAGATAGTCATAACCTCTATAATACTAGTGTTATAGATTTTGTTCATGATCAATGAATTCAAGCACACATTCGTTCATGATATTAGAATCTTGTGCTACTGATGTAATACTTATCTCGTTAACCATTGAATTAAGAGTTTTAATTGCAGATTATTTTAGGTACAGGTGTGGAAGATAAGAATTTGCAAACTCGCACTCGCCTGCACTCGCTATAAACCCGCTGGTGCGGTGTAAAATGCGCACCTCTACTATGAACTAGAGTTTGAAGATAAGGTTTGATACCAAATAATAGTGTTGGGAAATTACTCCGGGATTAAGTCACTATTATAGCAGTGATTACAAAGTGAACATAGATTTTAGGTTTTCTGTAATAGGGTATTACAAAAGTGTAGATATGAATAAGAGTTGCAAAAGATTTGGTAAGAATTATTATGAAGTGTAGCAATAAAATTGCAAACAAAGTTGAAGTAATTTAAAACCTTGTTAGTTAAGAATTAATAAAGCTTTAAAATAAAGATTAGGGTTTAGAGTTAGTTTTATCGAAATTAATGATAAAATAAATTGTAATGAAAATTGGAGCCTAAACTAAAATCTTGACTAGCGCTCTCTTCTTTAATAGATTCCTCTACAGAAAATGGTAGAATAAGTTTCATTAAGCATTATTTTCTTTAATAATAAGTGTCTTTCACAATAATCATTTATAGGACTTCCACCATCGAGACATTCCTTATATTCACCAAGCTTTGTAAGAACTGCATCTACATATCTAGACGGCGAAAAACGAGAGTCAATGACTAATAATTGAACCAAAATTATTGACTAGTTCAAAGTTTACTCCAATATCAAATTCTTACGCAATATGGCTGATAAATTTTTTCTTCTTATGTAGTAATGATTATGAGATATGATGTCATGCATTCTGATGATAGATTCAAATTAATATCTGACAAAATCTCTAAAATTTTAGTCTTTCTCTTTTGTCAATTGCTAACAATGAACCACAAACTTGTTGCCCTCTCTTCGATAGTGCAACGATTCTGAGATATGTTTAATATTTTTGCCAACTGTACTATTCTTTCCATTTTCGTGAGATTTTTTCATTATATAGACAAAACTATTTCATTACAAATATTATCATCTTCTTCATAGCTGGTCTCACTATAATCGTAATCATCAGTTGTACTGTATTACAATATTTCAGTTGTTTTGACTAAAACCTTATTTTCATATTCATTACCATTCACCTCAAAATTAAGAATATAGTCATTAAATATATGATGAGTAAGTTAAATGATTTACTGCACATTCTTATATTTATCAAATGGTTTTTACATTTATTTTACTTGGAATTTGAATCTTTTTACTATATCAAATATAAGTGAAAGACTTGGTAAACATATTACTATTGACAAGAGTATACTTGAAATTATCACAAAGTTATTTCACAAAAATGGTCTACTTTCGTGAAAATGTGACTTGAATTAAAAATTTTTCCAATTCATATTTATGAGAACATAATTAAGATTAAACTGACATTTTGAAAAGTTTTTGATAAGAAAATATCCGATTGTTTCTTTAAGCAATTAATGAAAATTTTCAATCATATGCAGACTTGATAATTATGTTATAGAGTAAGAAAGTTTTTAATTTTTCCTGAGGTAGAAAAATGAAATTTTCAATCATATTCAAGCTTGATAGTTGTTCGAAATGATTGTTTCATTTTTCTCTATTATTGAGAGATATCACATTTTGATGGAAAAATTAATATATGATAGCCAACAGTTTTATTTACATAAAGCAATTTGAAATATTATTGAATTTTCTGTGAAATTTTCAAATGCTGAAGAGAAATAAAGTTACTTTCGTCTAAACGAAACTTTAATACATACATAAAAAAATCTATCCTGAAAACTTCATTCTTCTTATTTTCTGTAAATAACTTCAGACCAAAGTTATTATTTAAAAATTGTCACTAAAATTAATTATTACTATACATTTTTTGATTAAAAATAAAATTCCCACTACAAGTATTGATTCACTAAAATTTTTGGCGATAAAAATTTTGATAAGAATTTTAGCAGTAATGGAATATATAATTGGCATCGATCACTCAATATTTCTATAAAAATCATATTTCTGTGAGATCTTTTATAATCACCATTTCTCAAAATCATAGAGAAGCTCTCAAAAGAGTGTAAAACGTGTTATGTGTAAAGAAGGACAGCTAGACTAATGGATGGAAACTCCTGAGTTATCTCTAGCTTTGGTCATACTTTTGGTTCAAGTTCTGAGATATACATTTCACAATAGATCTGAAGTCTATATGACAGGCTATAGGGCCTTATCTGTTGCCAGGATTGTCGATAAGGGTTGGAATAAAAATATGCCGGATATATTTCGACATGTTTATCGGCCTTTTAGTCATTCAGAGAACTTACGCAATCAGAAAAGATCTGTTCAATTAACAACTTATTTAAGCTATAGTGAGCATCTGTTTTTGGCTAAAAGCCATAACGATACTATCAAAAAATGCTGACTTTTTCCTCATAGGGATGCTAATTTAGACCGAATATAATTGTTTGAATAATAAATTATATGATTTATATGCTAAGCTCTTATTGAGTTTTGTGTAAAAATCTTTGACTTTGTCTTTGTTTATGTGTATCGCTTAAATTGTAGTAAAAATTTAATCTGTCACTAAACTTTTTCTCAATTGACTTTTGATATGGTATCTAATTCTTCGTAAATTTATCTAATTTTTCATGTAAGTAAATATTTTACTGAGTTAAATCTCAAAAATGCAATAAAATTGTAATCAATCCTCAGATAAGAATTACCTGAAAATAATATTTTCGAAATCGAAATATACATCCGCTGAGGATTTAGAAACATTGATCGAAAGATATGCAATCGAATAGTTATTGACGTTAACTGTTTATGAAGTTTATACAGAATTAACTATGAAACTCACGTAATGTCTCGAAGTCGACGCCCATTTTTCAAACAAAATTTAGGCACTCATTAGACTTAAAAAAAATAATTATTCTATAATCATATGAAATTTTATCTTATTTTACTGAAGGGAATTTCTAATAGTACTTAATTTTGAAAACATGCAAATATTAAACATTAACATTTCTTCCCTTACATTGGAAAGAATAACTACTTCTACATGAAAACTAATTTGAACTTGAATATTTATAATTTTGCTTTTTCAACTGGAAAACTGATAATGCAAAGCATGTTAAGCAGAAATTAAATTTAGTTATGGAAACTTACTATTATCACAGAAAGGACATCAAAACCTGTTTAATCGTGTGAAATGAGAAACTTATACCTTTTAGAAATAGATTGAGAATATTGATCACTTTTACTAAACCTCACAAAATGGATGCAATTCAAATAAATGAGGTTTCATTTAAATATAATAAACAAGTCATACTCAATAGTATTAGTGCAAAAATTGGCGAGAATGATGTCTATGCACTTCTTGGTCAGAATGGTTGTGGAAAGACTACTCTTTTAAGACTGATTTTTGGTAGAATTAAACCTAAAAATGGTTCAATTACTGTTTTAGGCAGTGAACCAGGTTTAGCTAATAGTTCAATAAGTTATATGCCTCAAGGATGTGCTCTATGTCTACAATTCACTGTTAATCAAACTTTTGATTACTTTACCAGAATTTTTCGAATTTCTAAACAGGATTACATTGAAAGGTAAGAAATAAAATCTACAATTTATGATTTCTCAATTAATGAACAATTTTTTTAATACTCGAAAACAATTTCAAATTTGACAACTTTCTCACTTGAACATAGTCACATAATAGTCATTTTCTTTCACCTTATTTAACCCTTAAGCAGTAATACGTTTTAGATTTGGAATTTCAGTATTTTTGGGTCATTTTGATCAAACAATTGACCTTGTAAAGTGTGTTAAAGTAACGGATAGAGTGTATAGCAGTTATAGTGTTTATTAAGTTATTCGTATAGTCATCTCGATGTAATTTGTTTAAAACCTTAAATCAAAACTTATTTACGTTAATACGCAACTTTAATGCTTAAGCTTAGATATTATTAACTTTAAACTTATTTATATTTAAATATAAATATTATAAATAATTCATATTTTAATATGACCCTCAAATACTTATTTGAGAATACTATAAATATTTTGGATATTAACAATCACATTAATTAAAAAAATAATTTTTATAAACTTTTGGGTCATTTTGACCCACGTTTTATTGCTGTAGGGTTAATACTTTACAATTAGTACGAGACTGTTTCCATATAATTCATTTAAATCAGTTTTCATAAAACAGACTCATTTTATCTAGTTTAGAACTTTTAACTGAGATTTCCTGTTTAACAGAAAACAAAAATTAGACGAAGTCATGAGTATTCCTGAAGGAAATAAATTTATAAGTGAATTATCAGGGGGCCAGCAAAAGATAGTTTCACTCGCGGTCACTTTACTTAAAGAATCAAAACTAATAATTCTTGACGAACCAACTGTTGGAATAGATTTAATGACAACCAGTCATATTTGGAAATATCTTTGCAACAAATGTGAACAGGGATTGACTATTCTATTTGTTACACAATATGTTGAAGAAGCGACTCATGCAAATAAAGTCGCATTCATGAGAAACGGAAAAATGTTGGTGGAAGAAGAACCTTCTGTTCTTATGGAAGAATATAATGAAACCAGTATAGAGAAAATATTTCTTAAACTTTGTCTGATTGATAATAATACGGATAAAAGCTGTAAAACGGATAGAAATCAAGTTGATAATACACAAAATTCGTTGACTTGTACGCCAATTGAAGACAAAAAGTTGGAAAATATTTCTAATGATCGGAGTTGGGAAACAATACTTTGGATTATATTAATTTTAATTCGAAGAAATTTTCTGAAAATGCGTCAAAAGGGTTATCAAAATATTCCGTTATTTCTATTTCCAGCCTTACTGGCACTAACGTTTTGTTTGATATTTAGCAAACAACTAATATATGTATGAATTTCGAAACATTTTTCTCAAGACTGCAAAGCTTAATCAATGTTCACATTTCTGGTATTGCCTCAAAACTTTACAGCTATCAAATTAGAGTTTGTTCATAAACTTTTCATATAAACCCTATAGTTTTTAGAACAATTATTAAAAGTTTTTATGTATTTACCAAAATAATATTTTCTGAAAAATTGAACCGACTTTGAAAAGTGATTAAGTTATTCTTTAAAAATCATAAATTTTTGTGTCTCAAAGTAAATTAGTACTTTTGATTGAGTTCCAATTAGTCGAATTGAGTTCTGGCCACAAGATCTCTTGCCTCAAATAAAAATTAAGTCCCTGATATTGTTTCTGTCAAGATTTGACACAATACTAGAAATCTCATTAGAGAATGAGCTAAGCTTTTGTGACTATGCCAAAGATAATCTGATAAGATTTTATCATTATAGATTCAAACAGCGATCTTCAATGAAGATATAGATCCATACTATAGTAAAATGTTGTTATCATCTTCATTGGTAAGCATTGATCAACACATCATTAAACCTGTCAACTATTCGACACTCGATTCAGCAATAAATTCCATATATAATAACGAAGCGATAGCTGTTATTCATTTCAAACAAAACTATTCTCAAGCTATTAGTGACAGAATTGAAGATCCATTCAATATGGATAACAAAACTATAGATGAAAGTAGTTTACACTTATATCTGGACAATTCAATAGCCACTTATAGTATCTATTTCATGGTTTCTTTGCAAAAATCTCTAGAAAAATTCTTAGTTATGGTTTATAACGAAAGAAATTCGGCATCATTTGAAACTCCGATATCAGTCGAGAAAACTACTTATAGTGAAAATCTTTCAACTAAAGACTACTATTTATCTGGATTTCTATTGTATGCGCTATACGCTTCATCAATGATCACATCTTCGCTCGCGTTATTGGCAGAACGAAAAGATGGTCTTTTTGAGAGGTCATTGATTGCTGGTGTCAGTTACAAATTGGTCCTAATATCACATTTAATAACTAGTATAATATTAGCATTAATGCAAATATTACTCATGTTTTTCATAATTTTCATTATATTCGGCAACAGAAATGAGGGCTCAATACTATTATTATTTTTCCTCTATTTATCTCAAGCCATTAATTCCATGTCGACTGGATTTCTAATATCCTCGATAGTAAATGATGAACATGTATCTTTAATACTCATAAGCTTTATAACGGTTCCGCAGTTTTTTAGTTCAGGCATCATTTGGCCAATTGAGTCGTTGGACAGACCTCTGAGAGACATATTCTATTTGACTCCTCTATTACTACCCATTAAAGCGATCAATGATATCATGTTTAAAGGATATGGCTTAAGAAAACTTAGTGTTTTGCATGGATTTGCTGTTAATCTGTTTCCGAGTCTGCTTTATATATTGTTAACTATAATGATAATTAAGAAAAAATAACAAATTTACTTTTTGCTATAATTTTTACAATATTTAAACTTTTATAAGTTTGTTATGCAGATATAAATTCTCTGATTTTAAATCGGTTTTTCATTCTTTTAAAATAGTTTGTCAAACAGTTATCTTTAAAGTGCTTTATATTTTATGTAATGCTTTACTAACGCTTTCGAGGTTATCATTGTATTAACGTTTGCTATGAAATGCGGTCAATATTTTAAAAGAATAACAATTCAGGTCTATTTTGTTTATATAAAACATGTTAAAAAAACTGGTAAAGAGAGTCAGTCTTTGGACGGAGGCCTCGAGGAGAGGACCTCATTATGCCTCTAAGTGAAAGTGAAAGTGTTAGAAAGAAGTAAAAATCTTTTAATATGTGAAAAACTTTAAATATGTTTATAGCATTTTTATGTATCAATCAAATAATGAAATCACGTCTAAACTTTATGTTATATTTCTTTATCTATTTGTTATTAAATATTATTTTAAATACTTATAATTTTTAAGAAAATAAAAGATTGCAATCAAACAAAGTCTAATATTACTAAGGTTTTAATAGAATATTTGTTTCAGAATTCTGGATAAATAGTTAATTTTAGTCCCCAGTTATACGTTTAGGTTTATGAGCTCGAACCAGAACGGCATAACAAGTTTATTGCAAAATAAATTTGAGTTTTTATTTTCTTTGATGTTTGATATTCGTATGTTTTACAATATTTTGTTAAATATTATTTAAGCATAGTTAGTGATAATTTGTACTATGAATTCTAAGCAAGTATGTGTTTTTCTATCTTATTACGGATCTGGGCCTAAAGACCGACGCGATCAAAAGTATTACCGGTATTCAATATTGTGAGAGTGGTTTTTCTAAACTGTAGTTATAACTCTTACAAGGAAGAATAGGGAACTGTAGAAGTCTCGATTTTAAGGGATTTTTTACGATATAAGCACTGTATATTCAAAAATTATAAGGCATTCATTTATTCTTAAAATTGTTTTTATAACAATAAGGACCTGATAAATGTTAGAAGTTATAAACGAATTGGTGAGAGCAGAATATACAGGAATGGTTTTGTTTCTTAGAACCCTTAAGGATTACGCTCTAAAGTATGATATTATTCAAAACTACTAAGTAATCCGAGTTGAATGAGATCACAATTAGAGTCCGAAGACTTAGGGGGACAAAGTTGGGTTTAAGCATCTAGGTACTTCCCCTAGGTCTACTAGATTTTATATTCAGGTGGTACTCCACCTCCTGATAATTTCTACACCCTACACATGATCATAGGTACAAACCTTGAAGCACTTTACTAAGAGATCTAAATTAGTGAAGAACATTAGTCTGAAATTGTTTCCTTATATTTTATCTTAATTCAAAAGCTGAGAGCATTAAAGATCACAATACCTATTGCGATTGATACTTTCGAGTGAGATATTCATATTATAACAGCATCTTATATGAAAATAAGATTACTAGCCATATATCCAGCAACATGTATCTCAATAATATTAGTCTATAGGATTGATCGAAGAATTCTCTAATTGATTGGGATACTAGAGATGTTTTGCACTTTAAATTTTCTATAATTTGGTTTTGCTTGCAAAGAAAGAGCATATTATTTTAACTATTTTTATCATATGAGATTTTTATGATTTGTTTATGTGGTCCCAGTTATATCCCAGATTTTATGTTCAAGGAATCATTTGAAACTGATTCGATATTGAATTGAATTTTTATTATTTATACACGCCGTTCACTCAACTGTTGCTGGTATCATGCGAGGACGTGTTTAACAATATAAAATACATTATAATAAAATAACAACAATCAAATTTAAAAACTAAGAATAAAATGAGCAATTTTTCAAATTAGCTACAAAATTCTTGAAATTAATAATTTTACGAATATTGACATCTATTTTGTTGAAAATTTTTACTCCTGAGTAAAAAATAGAATTAAGAAAAACATTCAAATGACTTTTAGGTAAACTTAGCTCATTATTAGTTAAAGATCTAGTACTTCGATGTTCTTTTAAATTAAAAAAGGAATGACATCTAAAAGCAGATAACTCGTTTAAGCATTTGTATATAAAAATACATGAAAAATAGTTTCTTCTTGCAATGAAAGGAATCCATTTGAGTTCTTTAAAAAGAATCGAGTAATCTGAATTAGAAGAACATATTATTCTTGCCGCTTGTTTTTGAAGTCTGACAATTCCATTTAAATGTGATTCGTAGGTAAACCCATAGACACAAATTCCATAATCAAAAATAGGCAAAATAAGTGACTTGAAAACTAAATTCAATGACTTTTTAGGCAGGACGTAACGAAGTCTTGCTAAAAAGTTTACTCTTTTGGTAATTTTACCCTTGATATAATTGATATGACTTTTGAAAGAGAGCCTGTCATCAAAAATCACGCCAAGAATTTTAGTTTCATTTATTCTCTTTATAGCATTACTACCAATGTTTATATTCAAATCATCACAAGAGCGACCCGAAAGGTTTATCAGCATATGGTTAGATTTATCTATATTTAGAGAGAGTTTGTTACAGTTCATCCAGACATTGATATTAACAAGAGATCTGTTGATTTTCTGTTCCAAATCAAGGTAATTGTCAGCGGAGAAAACAATAGTACTATCATCTGCATAAAAAAATATTTCGCCTTCAATATCGACTGCAGATAAATCATTGATGTAAATGGAGAAAAGAAGAGGACCTAAAAGGCTTCCTTGAGGAACGCCAACAGATACTTCTTTGCATTGCGAGACTTTGTTCCTTTCTTTAACAAATTGTTTGCGGTTTCTTAAGTATGAGACGAACCATAGAAGTGATTTCCAGTCACAGCCCAAACAAAACAATTTATAGAGAAGAATATCATGACTGATAGTATCGAATGCCTTCTTTATATCCAGCGTTAAAATACACACTTTTTTCTTCATATTGAGTTGTGTGTAAACTTCATCTTGAATTGAAAGTAATGTATCAGAGCATGAATGATGACTTCTGAAACCGAATTGAGAGTCGCTTAGAAGTTTATTTTCAATAAGATATATCATGAGATGGTCGAAAATGAATCTTTCCATTATCTTACTAATATTAGGTAATATAGATATTGGTCGATAATTTGAAAAATCTGATTTTTTTGCCACTTTTGTAAAGAGCTTTGACTGATGCTGTTTTCCACAGTGAAGGAACAGTTAGACTAGAAAACGATAATTTGATCAATAATGTGATAATTGGCACAAAAACATTAGATGAGATCTTAAGCAGTTTAGATGGAATGCAATCGCAACCCACAGCTTTCTTGATATCAAGTTTGGCAATACTTTCACTAACTTTCTCCTCAGTGACAGTTGGAAGAGAAAAAGCGCTTTTTGTGATCGGATTTAACTCATTCAAATTGATTTCATCTGAAAAATTCTGTAGTAAAGTCAATGGAGTTGATATGAAGTGATCATTGAGAACATTGACATCTAGTTCACTGTCTTTTGTATCGCTTTTGGCAGATTTCTTTGTTTCAACAACTTCTGACAATACTTTCCATAATTCTCGAGAATTATTACCACTTTCTTCAATTCTTTTTTCATACCAGAGTTTCTTTAATTTCCTTAATTTGATGTTCACTTCATTTCGTAGTTTTTATATTCATCGAAAAGTTGTGGAATATTAATATTTCTCTTTTTTAATCGATCAAAATTGTGTTTCATTCTATCCCTGTCTTTCATGAGCTTAAGAACATGTCTATTTATGAAAGGGATTCTCGTATTTGATTTGACCCTTATTGTCTTTTGCGGTACATATTGATCGTAAAGAGATTCAACTCTCTTTGAGAAACTTTCAACCGATCTATTTATATCACGCGCGGTGTGAAAATCGCAAAAGACTTCGTTGAAATGACTATTGAATTCATTTTTATCAAAGTTTCTCCAATCTCTATATGTTATGATATTGTGTTCATTAAATCTGAAATATTTCTGGAAATTAACTTTGCGCGCAATGAAAACAGGTTTATGATCACTGATATCGATAGGAAGAGTTCCACTACCGCTGATGTGAATCTGGTGATTGACATATATGTGGTCAATACAGGAACTGCTATTTTCAACAACACGTGTTGGAACACAAATTATTTGTTCAAGTCCTAAATCATTGAAATTTTCAAACCAATTTTTATTCTTTTTATCTAAAAAAATCAATGTTGAAGTCACCTCCAATTATAAGTTCTTGGAAAGATAACTCATTCAGAAATTCGAGCAGTTTTTGATCAGATTCAGACTTTGAATTTGGAGGTCTATATAAACAGCTCACGAAAAAGTGTTTACAATGACATTGACTAACCTTCAAAACAATCAAATCGTATTCAATGTTTGGGTTTTTGTCCAAAATTTCATATTTAATTCTCATAGACTTCTTTGTATAGATTATGACACCTCCACCACGACGACGGACACGATCACATCTCCATAAGTCATAATTTTTTATACTAAATTCATGATCGCTGTGTTTACTTGAGAGCCACGTTTCAGATAAGCATAAAATATCAATATTAAACTGATTTAAAAACACTTCAATTTCAATAAAATTTCTTACTAAACTCCTTATATTTAAAAATACTACTTTCAGACCTTTAAGTTTTTTTAAAATAATTGGTTTCCTCAGAAAATTCACTTCTGTTTACATCAGATGTACGCATGTCATATATATTCTCAAAATTGAGTAAACATTGTGAAACATTCAGACATTTGTTTAATACTGTATCATATCTTCGATTTAATTATTCTAAAGGAAGATTGTGATTACCAGCTCTAATTTATTTTAGTTTGACTAAACTCCATTCAATAGTTGTATTCAATACATGAATTAAAAGATATCAAAATGTTGATTCATGTCTGGAACAAAGTCAACTGAAGACTTGAATGGAGACCAAATTATTGGCTGTAAGACAATGATAAGTCTGATAAGTAGTTTGCGTCAATTCGTGTCTATTTTTCACACAAAATTCTTTCTCTTTATTGGCTATATTTTTGAGAATCACATTAATTTCTATTTTATTTGTGTTGGTTTGGTTCAGGATAATCACTTTATTCTTATCTATTGATAGCTGTAAAGATTTAGTTATGACAATTCACATCCACATCCATTCATTTTATGTCACTTTAATGTCATATAAAGCTGCAGTAATGTGGTAATTGATATGGTCTTATACCATACTTTAATTTTTTTACTTGGGTGTCGCCTCTCTGTCTAGAGGATTAAATTTTAGACCTAAATAGTGTCAATTTTGAGGATTTTATGGCAAAATTTTCCATTCACTCAAATAGGCAATATAATATTTGAGGATTTTGCCATAAAAATAGGATCCTCTAGACAGAGAGACGACACCCAAGTAAAAAAAATTAAAGCATATCAAGTATTTTCGTGTTTAAGATCTCAACTTTATTATAATAAAAGTGTTTTATCTAATAAATAGAAACATAAACCTTGAACTTTAGAGTGTATACCATTGTAAATAAAGTATTACAATATATAAAACTTTTAATATATAACGGTCCCCCTTTGGTATGAAATCTCTCGAATTTGGCCTAAGTTGATCTGGCAACCGTACACAGTATTGATATAATAATAAATGTGAATACTATTTAAACAGCGTATAGCTATACTTCTGTGTTAAATAAATTGAACATAATATTATAACAATATTTACATAAAAATAATTGAGAAATCTATTAGTGTTCTGTATATTCTTACACCACTATTCACTATGCTTTGAGAGCATAATAATTGAAATATTCCTCAAGGTCTCTGCGCGTGCTTTTGCGTATTCGCTACTTGATGCTCAGAGATCATCGATTTTCAGATGGGACATAGATTCTTGTTTACTAGCCATTTGTCTTCTAATATATCATTTACTTTGATTTATTATTATTGTTATAATGTTTTCAAAATTATAATTATGTGAAAACTTTAAATTTCAAACAACACTATTATGATTAGCTGTGGTATAAAAAGATATTTAATATATTCTATTTCAGCAGTTGTATTGTCGGGTATCATTTGCGGAATAAATCTTTCTGTTTTGAGAAGTGAGTCTCCAAGTTTTATCTACAATATATTGAAACAAAGATTTGAAAAAGTAAAAGACTTTGAAGCTGAGTATGGCTTTTATAATGACTGGTTTTACAGATCTGGCTATGTATACAATGCTATAGAAAATATTCGTTTTGTCGGAGCAATATTTGGTGCACTACTTAACGGATATGTGACAGATAGATTCGGTCGCAAAAAATGTCTCACTTGGAACTGTACTTTAGTATGTCTTTCACTAATTTTTATTGGACTCTCAGGAATGGTTAACTCATACGGAACGCTAGCTATTAGTCAGTTCATTTTTGGTACTTATTCTGGGTTGAATGCCTGTTTAGGACCTATTTATTTGACTGAAATATCTCCCACTCGTTATCGCGGAATATTGGGTTCGATATATTTTCTCAGCTTCCAATTTGGATATTCAGTCACTTGGATTTTCTATGTCAATTATCGGCTTCTTATGCTCCTATCAATGATTATACTGCTTATTTTCAAACTTATTTTGCTATTGAAATGCCTAGAGTCCCCGAAATACTTATTCATTATACAAAGAGATGAAAATTCAGCACAGAAAGTTTTGACGAAATTAAGAGAAAATACAGAAATAAGCGACGAATTGCACGAAATGAAAGCTGAATATCAATCAATAGAAAGAGACTCGAGATTTAAAATATCCGACATATGGAGCAAAAGAATAATAAGGAATGCGTTATTAATCTCAATGAGTGTTGTCCTAAGTCAGCGCTTGACTGGAATAGAGATCATAAATCGTTTTTCATATGATTTTCTCTGGAAATTAGATACTGATGGGTACTCCATTATTGTTATAGCAACACTGATCACAAACCTGCTTGTTTCACTCATCTCTGCATTATTTGTCGATAAGTTTGGCCGAAGAACTTTTCTATTGGTCGGATTGTCGGGAATGTTTTGCACTTTAAGCTTGCTTACAATATGTTTGGCTCTCGAAATAACCACATATTTCAAAGATTATATGATTCTTCACTCATTTTATGCTTTTAATATCATGTTCTCGTGTGGTCCTAGATTTATCCCTCTTTTTTTGTTCACTGAATTATTTCGAACTGATTCGAGATCCGTTGCCGCCAGTATTTCGGTCGCATTATACACTTTGGTCGTCTTATTGACTGATCTCTATTTTTTCTTCTACCAGGTATATCATTTTTGTTTATTTCTCGATATAAAAATTCAGACTTTGGTTCCAAATACCGTACAGTATTTTTGTAAATCATGTCTAAGTCAAGTTAAGGTTAGGTAATAATGATGGAGAAAGGCATAAGCCAAACTAGGACTTGTCAGTGAGCATAATCTACAACAAAACTGCATGATATTGGGACTAAAACTAGAAACTTTGGATTTCATTTCAGGAACAAATTAATAATCGCATGTTCGGGTTGTTTGTAACATTGGCGCTTATGTTCGGGATTATTATCTATAAGAAAGTACCTGAAACCAAGGGAAAAACTGTTGAAGAAATAGTTCAAGAACTATAATCGTTTATTTTTCTGCACCATTTTCAATTGTATTTTGGCTGTTCTACTTTAAAATAAGATTTCGAGAGTTTTTGGGTTAATGTGCCAAAATTTAATTCTGGATTTGATATAATGACAGATGCAAATGACATTTAGAGTATTTTTTTCTAAATACTTATCTCTTTTTGTATACAACTTTGAAACCCTCAAACTAAATATATACTGTAGTCTTAACCTGTAAAAAAGCTGTTGAATAATTAATAAATTTTAAACAAGTAAAATAGTTACATTTCTCTGAGAACATGCTACTTCATATTCTTGCAAATGTTTTGAATATTTTGAGATAATAGGCAGGAAAGTTTAACTATTTATGATATAACAATTATATTCATTGCTACTTAAATAAAAAATTATTACACGAGTTCAAATTAAACACAAGTTTAATGAAATTCTGCAAACTATATTGAGTTTTATTTTGCTTGCTTCAGACTAGCCAAAAAGACACACCGTTGATAGATCTTACTAACTTACGAAAGAAGTTCGGGACTATGTAATAACTGATTTCAAAAATATTTTTATGGCATAAATAACATGTCATATGATGTTCGAAAAGGCATATAAAAAGGCTGACCGCTAGACACGAGTTTTGTAGTCAACTTTACTTTGCAGTCTGACTACAGCGATATTTGAAAGGCTTGTTTTGTTTTAGAATGACTTTATTGACTAAATAATAAGAAATGGCCCTCCTTTCTACAAATTATCGCACTTCTTATATAGGACGAGGATTACCGTTTTAAAGAGTTGCACTTCTCGAGGGAAAGTGGGAAATTTCTAGTGAAGGCAATAGATAAACAAACAAATAGACAAACAAACAACGGATAGAAGTTTAGTAAAAGTTCAAATTATAACGTAGAGGTTGCTTACAAGTTATGACCACCCAAAAAGTGATTTCCTATGGCTTATTACTATTGATTCTTGTGTATTTTGCCTATCAAAATGTACTCTAATTCAGTCAAATTACTCAACGGATGGCAATAATATTGTTAACAATGAAAAACTTCAAGGCATTTTGAACAAATAAAAAGATAAGCTGAAATTTCATATCCAAAAATAAGTTTCTATATATCAGTAGATCTAAATGAGAATGCCCAAATCCTATGTAAGTTGGCCCCCAAGGTGCAAGGTGAAACCTATATCATTCGATAGATCTCTTTGAGTACAAACACTTTGTCTCTGGGCGCTTTGCAATCGGAGTATCTCCGAGACGCTAGGGGTGAAAACTGTATAAACTGGAAATTGCGCAATTTCAGTGTGTGGATAGTGTAATCCTACTAAATCAGATGTGCTGAGTCGAATGGTGAAAGAATTAAAACAATAAAGTCAACCGCAACCGAGTTACAGGGGATGGCGGGACTTATTTTTTTGAAAAATCGATTTTTCAAAATTGCTTTTCATGCATGAAATATATATCAATGAACTCTTTCATCATTCTGATCAAGAATATATATATATATATATATATATATATATGTATAGTATGTTTACTAGAAAGTGTCAAACCAGACCATTTTTATCTTAATTACTTTGTTTTATCCTTCAATATGTGTAAAGGAATAGAAATTAAGATTATTTTCTATTTATTAAAAGATGGTTTAACTAACAGTTTTATGTTGATTGCAGTTTGGTCTAGCAATAAGTTTTCACAAGTTTTGTATTTATTTTTTATTTAGAGTTAACAGGTGAAAAGGTTTCAAATATTGACCTTATAGGGATTAAAATAGCAGGGGATTAAATCTTTTGAAGTCGCCAGAAGTCTGATTCTTTCTGGTCAATCACCTGTTTTATTGCATTTCTTACTCCTTATATACAAATTTTAATCGAATGTATCTTTAGTTTTCATTTTAGTAGGCAAACAGTGAACTTCAAATAAAGTTATCATTTTTAAAGACTAAACACGAAAATTTTACATATGTCTATTTTACTTGAGTGTTTTATTTGACCATAGCATATCTAAAACGTTCAAACCAACATATATAACGCACACGACGAGAGTACTTTAATGATACCCTACATATCGAAGTGAAAACAGTTATATAGAGTTAAAAAATCAAAGGCCATTAACAGGTCCTAAGGCCTTTCGAGAGCAACAATGAGGTATCGACGAACTCAGCTCGACGAGATGATTCGAATGATATCCCATATGATGACTTTGAGGCGGGGTTTAAAGTAATAGGTCACATGGTAGGATCAAAGGTCACTTTACAGGGTCAAACATGGTACCAATATTTTCAGCTCGGTGAGCTGAGTCCAATGATATATAGGTCGAGGGGGTAAGACCACAACGTCCAATTAACGTAATTTTTAGCCATACTGGTCACAGGGATGTCTCAATTGACCCATTCTTTATATATTCTTATAGTACTCGAAGAGACTTTTCAAATGATATAGGTCTCTCCTTCCACCTCAGGGGGGCCAAAATGGGCATTCTTCTTAATTATTACATTCATATGTTTTATTTGGTTATAGGAATAAGCGTTGAATATGTAAACTCGTTGCGATATAGATTTACCTGTTAAAGCTTTCATTTGAACTTACTTTTAGAAGAAATGCGTTAACTCATAGGCCTTTTACTATGGGTTAAAAATACTTTCTGTATTGAATTCAATAAAATATTTTTAATCCATAGTAAAAGACCTATGAGTTAACACATTTCTTCAAAAAGTAGGCTCAAATTGAAAGTTTTAACAAGCAAATTTATATCGCCACGAGTTTACAGTACCTAGCAACCGAGTGCTACGAAAAGCGTTACCGAAAAGTAGTTCAAATTGATTTAAGATCTACCGAATTGTTCGAACTATAGAATAATCCTAAAACGATGGAAACCCGTTCAATGAATCATTAATCTATTAATGTTTCTAACAGTGCTTTATGCAACTGTACTGTTATTACATAAGTCTCGAGTTTTTTGCGATTATTTGCCAAAATATTTATATTTTTCCTGATGTTATAACCATTATTAATATTATTTAGATATTTTTGTTAATTTACTGGTGCTTTATCTATTGTTTAGAGTGGAATAAAATTAAAATTTAACAATCATTTGACTGAAAAAATAATTGAAGCATGAGTTTTAATAAAAGTTTAGATTTTATTATCGACCTCAGATTAATAAATTAGAACCAGTGTTAAGTCAGGAATAATTAATTTATAATAATTAAAATTACTACTAAAAGTTATGAAAGTACACAGTTAGACATTTAAAAATACCCATATTTTAAATATTTAATTGCAAAGAGATACATAAATTAAAGAAATAAAAATAGTTTTGAAGTATAAATAACTTACGATAGTTAGAGCGAGAAAAGTAGCATTAATAATAAAGTTTGCTTCTATTGTATAGCTATGAGGATTCTCTTCAATCAGCATAGTATTTTTGGTTCTATTATTGCTCTTAAATTTTCGTTCCAATGATTGAATTCTTGTCCCAAAGTTATCATTGAATGTGATTTTGGAGGATTTCTTAAACTTTCACATTTGGCTTTTTTTAAACTTTTGTATTGAGTCAAGTTTGTAAATTCGGTTTTGCATAAAATAATGCATTGCAGAAAAATGTCATTAAAATATATTTGAGATTATCTGAAGGGATTATATGACTAAAATAATATTCTATAGTGTAGAGAAAATATTAGGACATTGAAAAATTTTTATTAGGATTCAAACAACAAGATATAACTATGTCGAAAATTATTGCAAACCTTAGTTTTCTACTTAACTTCCGTCTATTTTCTATAGCTTATCTAAATTTCCGTTTTCCAAAAAGAGCTGGTTTTGATATAAGACTAGTTTCGCTAAATTTTTGACATAATCTTCAGTTTTACTACATTTTATCAGATTTCCCAACACTGATATACAATTGTCTACTCTTAGCAAGTGACAATATCTTCCACAATCTTTTTTCGTGAAGTTGGCTAAAGTCCAAACTGCAAAATAATGAACTTCTTGTGGTACATTACCGTTACACTGAAGTAAACGATTCAGGGGTTTGAATGAATTGAAATTGATAAAAATGTAATCTATTTTCCAATTTACGATTCGAATTTTCAATTCAGATAAAACTGTTTTCCTGTTCACAATTTGTTCACGTTTAGAATGCATTCTCCAAAAACTTTTTCCTTCTGATAAAATATTAGCCAAAATATAAGAAGTCAGGTAACTAACTGAACTATTTTCGTTTGAAAGCATTTTCAATATTATTGAAATTAAATCTGGTTTCATTAATTGATAACGTAATTCTGTGAACTCTGATATACAGCACAGTGTGCCAGCCATTGAAATTAATAATTGCTCATTAAAAGGAAACAGTTCATAGCATTGAATAAAACTATTGATAATATCTTTATCCAATAATCTTTCACTCATATCAAGTGAATCATCACTTAAGTGCCATATCCATTCCCAGGAATTCATCATTTCCTCATTACAAACCTTATTCTTGATTTCATTATGAAGAACTTCAACTATCTTATCGAGAATCAAGACATCATGAATTGGTTTCAGTGTCATATATATAAAAACTCGAAGTTTTCCGATTTTCAAAACTATAAAACTTTTGCAATCAATGTCATTGGAGTCCAAATTATTTCCGATAAATATATTCCAATTGCCAGGGAACTCTTTATTGAATTTTTCACACAAATCGTTCGTATCGAAAGATCCTTCATTCAAGGTATCCGATAATATTTTAATCAATTTCTCTACAAAATTATTTGTCATGTTTGTTGAAAGCATCTCAATTTCATCGACATTTTCCCATTGATCCAAAATCGATATTCTCTTTTTCGATTCTTTGAGATCATTCTCTAGGTCATCAATTTTTGTATTCATAGTATTTATCATATTCAAAGCACTATTTAATTGTATTCTCAAATAGTCCACACAATTATTCTGGTGCTTATCTAGATTGCATGAATCAACTTTGAGACCACATTCACATAATATACTTTTATTTGGATTGAAAGTACAGTTATTTAAATGAATTTCAAGTTCTCCTAATTTGAGATATTGTTTGCATCCATTTGATGAATATTCACAATTTATTTCGAGTTCATTCAATAGATTCATGAAAGATCGTAAAGGCTTATGTAAGTTATGTTTAGAAATTTTGTTTCGGTCAACAGGACAATTGTCTAAATGAAAGAAAAGTCTAATGAAGACATTCAGAATCACTCCATTTAACACAAGAATGCTGCCTAACAGGATTTGATCTTAAATTCGAAGGTACAAAGTCATTTTTTCATTCAATATCAATAACTGGTTCTAAATAGGAATTTTAGCCTTTTCTATTTTTCATATACAAAAAATAGTTAGGCTTTGATTAAAAAGTACTCGAAATTATGCTTTGTTATGAAGGTACAGTAGTTTCAAATATGATAGTGCGGACACCAGATCTAGCTCATGGGAGGATCATCTGAGTTCATAATTTAAGGATAATTTTTCTGGAAGTAGAAAATTTTTACCATTTTTTGTCTTTGCCTTTTGGAAATTTTTCCTAATTTCTAAAGTTGTTGACCAAACAAAACTCCATATCCATAGCCTATATTTACCTATAAACCTTAACATTTCCCTCCGTTTCTATCTATAAGTATGTTTACTAGCTAAATTTTACCTACTTCTAAATGAAGCAGTATTAGTTACATTTCTATAAAATTAAGAGTTGATTCACTACTTCTAAAATTACCAGGAGGCCACGCCTAACTTACATTTCTTATAGTAAAATCTGATAGATCCAATAAAAAATTTGGGTAGAAGACAGATTTTTACATTTTTTTCCTGATATAACTCGTTCGGTATTTTTTCGTTAAGTCTTAAGTAACTTTACTATCAAGCAACCTGCTATTCCCCCTATCAGATAAAGTGACCGAAAATTTAATATAAATGTTTCCCGGCCAACAGCTTAGACATCTAAAAGGATTTCGAGGGGAAAAGTACTAAAATTTTCTTAGAGAAAAATTCGAAAAGTAATCAGAGATAAAATCTCTTTCAATCCCAAAACAGAGACTTGAGGAAATTTCAAAATGATGGCTTATTGAAATTTAATGTACTTAAAATGTGCATTTATTTCAACTGATTTCCATTCATTTTAAGTAATGCCTTAAAATCTTAGGAATTAATAAATTTTAATTAAATTGATTTGGAAAAAAGATTAAACGAACCTTGTTCTCCGATCCATTGTGTGATGCAGTCAGAACAGTATATGTGATCACATGGATCTATAACTAATGGGTCTTTCATTACATCATGACATATGCCACAAACGAATTCTTTGTTAATATTGAAGTCCTTAAATCTGTAGATATCGTAACCCATAGCTTATAAATTAAGAAAATAGCTCAAATTTATCATTGAATCTTTTACGACACTTCAATCAATAGCTTATTCAAAATAAATTTATCCTATTTTACAGCCGATGAGACGCACTTGTGGATAAGTCGCAGCAAATAATTTTTTGTTAAAAAAAATTAAAAGTTAACACTTTTAATTCAACATATAAATCGCACCAACTTCTAAGTTGCACATAGAAAAAAATCATTAAAAATTAATTCTTAAGGAATAAGATATTTAAGTTTGTCAAGGTTGTATCCAAAATTTTTTGAAGTTCAAGCGTCTTCCAGTTTTAACTTAAAAATTTTATAATAAAGTTCATTGTCTAAAGTATATCTGCAAGGTAATCTTCATATAAACATATTTTTATTTTTCTTTTAAGTGAAATTTCTTAAACATAAATGAATTTAAAAATCATTGAATAAGCAAGTCGCACGTTAATTTTTTCAATAAAACTTACTTTTTTCTTCTTAAATACGCGTTTAATCTGCCACATAGTAGGGTATATAATAAAAGTCTATTACACGACTAAAGTGTAATTTTGAGAGACTTATCGCAGCCTGGAAACAGTTTCTGCGACAAAATAAGTAAAGTATAAGTCATAATAAATTTTACCATCTAATTTATAGGGATTTGAAAGCCGGTTGCTAGACTTGCTGATAAGTCTTGTTAAGAATGGTGGGAGTTAGATAGAGGTATGTTCAAAAACATGAAAATTAATACAAATAAAAGTTTTACTAGAAATTTTTATCAACAGTTATCTGAAACACGAATTAAGGGCTAATCCTCTTTTTCTGATAATCAAAACTAAAGAGTTCAAGAAATTCACTGATCATGAAATGTGGCGATGCCGAAGAAATAATACTTATTATTATTTTTATCATATGATCAGTGTTACTGAATGTAAAATTTGTACATCCTTTGAAATATGTTTGTAAAAGTCCGAAAATAGGGCGTAGCTCTTTGAGAAGTGCAAATATGAAATAGATTAGAGGCAATATTCGGCGATAAGAATTCATTAAACAAAGTTTCGCATGGCTATTGGTAATAAACTTTCTTTTGTCAAGAGTTTGATTGATAAACGTTTGTAATAAGTTTTTAAGCTATTAAACTATAAATAGTTAAATTTTGTTCCACAATCCCCATAATTTTGGTCTGAACGTATGATCAATAGTTTCGTATTTAAGCATTTTAAAGGAAACAAGCTGTAATATAAATATACTCGAGAGAGGAGTTAATTATTCTATTGATTTATAATAATAGAAACCATAATTTTTAGTACTGAGGAATATTACTCTCTCGAGCATGTTTATATTATATTCAACAATAGTAATTGTTTGCATATAATTTTTTAGCATTTCCCCAAATAACAGTCAAATGCGTCCACATTCATGTCTCTGTAAATTCCTTTTTCGCAAATAAGCCCTATTTTCCTATAGGTCTAATAAATATAGTAAAACTGATTTTAAGCCAGAACTTGTGCATTAAATATTTTGTTATCAAAAATGAAGCAAGAACTCAAAGCATGCGCAGGTCTACGGCTTAATAGGTAAGTTACTTTAGCAATTCTGTACTAAATACACTAATTTTTCTTAAATTAAGCTTAAATCCAGTAAGTTTTTGATCATCTAGACGATAAATATGTTTCAATTCAGAATCGAATTGAAAATAAATTCATCAAAATCTGAAATTCAAAAACTTTATCCTTCACTACGTATGTTTATCAAACTTAGATAAAATATCTTTCAAATTATGTTAATTATTTTTTAAATTCCTCGGTTTCTACTCGTATTTTTACGACTTTCTATGAATTAAAGATTTCTTGTGTTATGAATGAAATTTCAATCATTGACTTATTAAAACTTCTTGAATAAAACTTGAAAGGTTAATTCAAAATCTTATTCAATATAATTTTTTAGGCTTTCTTCAAGTGGTATAATCTGATTTACTTTTGCTAGTTTAAGTACTAGAGAGTTGTGTCAATGATTATTATACCAGAGATAAGTAGTCATTAAAAACAATTAGGGGTTTTTGATACGAATTGAATCAGTACTGGAGAACGATATCAGAATTATAGCGAGTCTCGGCAGATTTTTCTATTAATTTTATTACGAATTACTCAATTTTTATTTTGAAAACTAAAGTCTACCATGACTAATGACTAACGGTGGCAGAGATACATTAGATGTATAATACATTGTGTATTATACGTGTATAATACATGTATAATACATTTCAATTTTTGAGGTTTGATGTATAGTACATGAAGCGCCATTTAAATTTCTATTCAATAACCTTTTTAAAAAATTTTTTAAACTTTTGTTGTTTTTATGATTATTTTAATGATAACAATGGGTCACAAAAAACCTAAATCTTGTGTTTGGGAATACTTCACAATTAATGATAATAATAAAGGTGATTGAAACTATTGCCAAACTTTCTTATATCGTTCCTTTTTAAAAGTTTGTTTTAACAGATTTTCTCTATGAAGAATGCGATGATAATTCGGATGAAGATTTAATGATCATTGAAAACGAAGAAAACTGATTTTCAATTTTTATAGTGAAATAAATTTTTACAATCTTTTACTTAATGTTTCAATTGTCAAATAATTTCTTTTCTCGTTTAATTACTCTATATTCAAGCATTCATCTGTCATTATTTGCGAATTTATCTTTTATTTTCAATAAAATCCCTATATTTAAGAAAATACATGTATTATACATGTATAATACATCAACAAAAAATTTTTTCGTGTATTTTGCCACTGCTACTGATGACTACTAAAAAATGTTAGTTGCGTGAATTGGAGACCTATCTTGAATGAAATAATAATTGTTTCCAAATAATTCATTCAGATAAGACTTAACTAGTATCTCTATAACATCAATGTATTTGTATTGATTGAAATTCCATTAATTCTATGAATTGATCCTAAGCCATACGAAGCAACACAACCCCAAACAGCTACAGAATTGCGTCTAGATTTTTTTTTAAATAAATTGAATGTTATCTCTTGATAACATGTTTCGTAAATGCGCAAAACTATTTGTGAATGAGGATTTCCCGTAACAAAAGTAGACCCATAACAAGATATTCTTTCAGAAGAATCTATGCAAACTTGAATTTTCATTAAGCTAATTACTCATCAACAATTCATTTGAATTAGAGGATAGTTGAGGCTAGATTCTAGAGATTTAAACTTTACCGAGACTCTAGAGGTTTATTTCCCGAAAATAGCGCAAAACTAGCTTATTGATCAAATTTGAAGTGTGAAAATAAGTTTATTCTTGGGTAGTTTTGACCTGTGAACAATGTTGTTACTAAGAAATCACAATGAGGCACGAATTACGAGGTAAACCTATTGATATACAATGATTCTCAACCTTCAGTACTTAGGGTTCGAATTATTAGTGTAAATGTTAATTTAGTTCTTGGAAATAATTTGAAGTCGGTTCCAGTACGGTATGTGAATTTTAACCTTTAAACAGTAAAACGATTATGATTAACGATTTCAGTAAAATAGGTCTTTTTGGCCTATCGATTGATTTGGAAAAGTATGTTATCTTAAGGGTTAGGGTATATAACAGTTAGCGTTTTTTGTACTTTGTTAGTGTTGTCATCGTCGACGTAATCAGTTTAAAGTTTGAGTGAAAAATATCTTATAGAAATTTATCGCCTAAACTCAAATAGAACTTTAAAAATGATTCAATTTAAATATAAAATTTGTAAATAATTAATTTATTGCTTAATACGATCTAAATATACTCATTTGAAAATACTATCAGTTTTATTAACATTGGAAATTGCATTAAATAATTATAACAATTTTTATAGACCTTTGGGTTATTTTGACCCATGAAATACTGTTCTAGGGTTAAAATGAAACTGAAAATTTGCCAATAACTTTTCTTGCTTTATTCATTTTAAAAATAGTTAGATTAATAATAGAGTACTTGAACAGGAATATGATTTCCAATTTCTTATTAATTGGACTTATTCATAAGTGAAGTGAATGACAGAATAATAATTAAAATTATCTAATTATAAACCTTCTTAAATATAAGTTTGATAAGAAAATATTCGAAAATAGATTCTTACTAATAGATTATTTCCATCAATGTTTGTAATGAGCGATAAAATAACTAAAGCTTGCTATGAGTTATTGTATTTCGACATTGACTTATTTGTAAATGCAATTATAGTGTTCACTAAAGCAACTTTAAAAATACTATATAGTTGAAAAATTTCGATTTCGCTTCTAATTCTACACTCTGTATCTATTACATATTAATGTGTTTACCTTTAAGTTTTGAATACAAGTATTCATCCAAGAGATCGCAAGAAGATTCAAAATTGAACTATGATCTTAACAATGATTCTTATTATCTAAACCAAGATATCTTTCAGAGACATTATTATTACGATCGTCTTGTTGTTCGACAAAAATGTTAATTGACAAGTATTTACTGGTATTTAAAGGTTGATCCAATTCTTGAGAATTCAAACTTAAAAAGTAACGTCTTAATAGAATTGTACTCTAATACTTCGAGAAAGAATTTTTGCCAAGATTTGCATCATAAATCAAGTAATTTATCTAAATTTCCATTTTCTGAATAGAGCCGATTTTGATTTAAAACCAATTTCGCTAAATTTTTGACATAGTCATCAATTCTACTGTATTTTATCAGATTTTCCAATACTGTTATGCAATCATCTTCTCTTAGTAAGCGACAATATCTTTTACAATCTTTTCTTATCAGATAGGCTAAAGTCCAAACTGCAAAATAATGGACTTCTTGTGGAATATTATCATTACATAGAATCAAACGATTGAATGGCTTAAATGTAGTGAAATTTAAAGCAAGAAAGTCAGAATCCAGTTTCCAATCAGAGATTTTATGTTTCAATTGAGCTTTAATTAGATCCCTGTTCAAAACCTGATTATTCTTTATGTATTTTTTCCAAAAATCTTTTCCTTCAGACAAAATATTGGACAACAACTGACAAGAGAGATAACTAGTTATGTTGTTCTGATTCGAAGTCAACTCAAGGACTATTGAAAGGAATTTTTGATCCATTAATCGATGCCGCAATTCTTTGAATTCTGATATATTAGTAAAAACACCAATCATTGAATAAAATGAACCTTGTTGAGTAGAAGTCAAGAATACATAGCATTCAATAAAATATTTAGTAATATTCTTATCCAATAATCTCTCGCTTATGTTGAGAGAATCATCAGTTAGATTGTAAAGTAGACTCCAAACATTCATCATATTTTCATCCCAAACCCTTTGATTAATTCCCTTATCGACACTTTTAATGAGTTTTTCTGCTATTAAGACATCATGTATAGGTTTAGTATTCATGAATATAATGATATCGAATTTTCCAACTTTATAGATAATGACACTTTCACAAAGAAATTCATTAAAACTCAACTTTTGTCCTGTAAATATATTCCAATTGCCTCCAAATTCATTACAGAATTTTTCACATAGTTGATTATTATTGAAAATTTTCCTATTCAAAGAATCGGTTAATATTTCAGTTAAACGGTCATACACCATACGAGGCATCACTTTCAAACTTATATTCAACTCTTTAACTCTATGCCACTCACTGATTATTGAGGTTTCCTTTGCAGCTTCTTCGAGCATGATCTCTAGTTCGCGATTTTTCGTTTTCATATCATTAATCATAGTCAGAGCTCCTTTCAGTTGCTCTTTAAAATATTCTAAACAGTTATTTTGATGTTCAATCAGATAATTCGAGGCAATAATAAGACCACAATTACATAATATATTTCTACTAGGATTAAAAGAGCAGTTATTTGTATGAACTTCAAGCTCTCCTAATTTAATGTATAATTTGCATCCAAGTGACGCGTATTCGCAATTTATTTCGAGTTCATTTAATAGATTAATGAATGATCGAAGAGGCTTAAGTAAGTTCTTGCTCGATATTTTGTTACGATCAACAGGACAGCTATCTGTTAGGCAGAAAATCAAAAGAACTTTAAGTTCTAAACACAAGTAATTTTCTAACAGATTATGATTTTTTGATTAGAAAATAAATAAAGATTAATAAATGAAATAAATTGGTTTTATTTGAACAAACCTATTTCTTTGATCCACTGATTAATACATTCAGAACAAAAAATATGTTCACAATTATCTATAACTAATGGACTTTTGAGCACATCGTGACATATGCCACAAATAAATTCTTGATTTATGTCTGAATCTTTGAATCTATCGACATCATAACCCATTATTATGCAAAATTTCGAAAACTTCTTGAATTAAATTTATAGAGCTGAGTGTTAAATCGCTATTTTAAACTCACTTCGACATTTTAACGTTAAGTCATTATCAACATTTATTGCATTACTTAATAATAATTTTTGAAAGCTTTTTATCTCAAAGAGTATATTATGAGCATCGTCAAGGCTCTTGCATTGAAATAGAAATATTTGGACTTTGATATAAAGATTAGTATATTTGAGTTGTAAGAATGCATGAAAATATTGATTAGAATAACATTTTATACTGCTGTAAAAAGATTGCACTAGACAATGGTTGCATGACTTCAATTGAGAGGTAAATTGGGTTGTATTCAGGGTGATTAGGCGCCCAGGAATGGAATTTTTTTTCAAAATATGAGAATGAATTTTTCGTGTAATTATGAACTTTATTTTATTCAATCACTAATTAGGTAAATACTGTAAATAGCAATAAATCAGTTCAATAGCGCTCCTGTAGTGAGTCCACTCTCTTTTGAATAATTATTAAAAAATTATAACCAACCAAATCTGCTGAAAATTATCGGAACTGTTATGGCGATCCCAACTGATTATGATTTCGTAGAACGAGTTTTTAGTATAATGAAAAATATTTGGACTGATGAAAGAAATCGTTTGAATGTTTGAGTAGTTAAGGTTGAAATTCGCTCTAAAGTCAATTTTCAATAACATGTAATGAGTTTAACCCTTCGAAGGAATTGTGTTTAGAATCACTTAAAGGGAAAGATGGGGTCAAAAAATCGCGGGAACTTTCCTGGACGAATCTGGGCTTATTATGCGTAGAACTCAAGGACTAAACAAAAATAACCCACTATTCCATTCACATATCGTATTGTATCCAAGTCATAACATTTGACATCACAGTTAACCCCTTTCTTATTGGATTCATCCAAATTGCATTGAAATATATTACGAAAAAAGTTACGTGAATAGAAAGGTTACGACACCAGACTTTTACTTATTTATTTTTAAAATTTTAATTATAAGTAATATTAAAATGAAAATTATGTAGTTTTGTTAAGAAATAGTTTGTGATAGAATACAGAATTTTTAGATTTTTTGCATTTATGGTTTGTTTTTAACAGAATTTCAAAGTATTGTTAGGACAAAAAAGACCCCACAGTTCCTTCGAAGGGTTAAAGTTCTCGCATCTCAAAAACCCTAAACTATTTAAAGATACTAAATCTAATGATAGATATTCAAAAAATTGATTTAAATTTCTTCAATAATTTCATTTTTGTCATAATTTCTCATTCAAGAGCAATAATTGGAATATTGATTAAAGAAATTACTCCTATTTCCGAAATAACACTTTTTGAAATTTTCCTCTAAAGTATTTAACTTGGTCCCCCTTACACCTTCAAAGTACAGGAAACGACTCAGTAAAACCTAGTCACCCTGGTTGTATTTCAACTTCTAATACCTACACTTATTTCTCTTAGAATATTAAGTAATTAAATAGTAATGAGTTTTTCTCAGGAATACTTTATTTAATAGATATCATAATAAGTCTCTTAGCGGAAAATGAAATGAGGTTCGAGTTCTCATTTTTTATGGATAATATGTATGTTTTAGATAAAAATAAAAAAAAATTTTTGTTTCTCTAACTAATTAAAGCACTAACAATGGAAATACGCTCTCAACGCTATCGATACCAATAACTCATTTAAAGCTTATGTAGTTTGTATTATGTCTCGAAAGTATTTTCAAATTTATAATAAGAAAAAAAACTTCCAAATCTAGTTAAAAAAATAAATCGATTCTTAGTGTTGAAGAAATTGCGAGTCATAATCCTTGAGAATAAGCTGATTCGTATTTTCGCATTTATAATAAAGATGTATGGGGCATTTTATAATTTCTTGCCAGAGAACCACAGCCCATACTCATTATCTGAACAAATCCTACATTATATAAACAAAGACAGTCTGTCATAATGCATCTTTTGCATATCACAATGTTTTATCAATTGATTAATGATAATGAAGAACAGCGGTTTATTGAACATATTCGGTCTATCACAAATCGTGAAGTGAGAGATGAACTTGAGAGATGCTATATTAAGACATTTATTGACTGAAAGTAGGTTACCAATAAACTCCGCCGATCTCTCCGATGGGTCACTAACCACTGGAACAGGTCTTATGATGATTGTACTCACAATAGCGATGCAGATCGACCTCCTATGCTTTCTCAAGAAAGTCAGGATATTATCCAATCTGCGAGTAACGTAAAGAGAAAGAGCTGATCAATTTTGGCACGAGAGATCTTGGGAAAGCGTGGAAAGAAGATCAAACAGACAACAGTTTGGCGGTTTCAGTCAAAGAGGGGATCAAACCATTTCACGTTACCCCAAGACTGCTTAAGAGACAGACTCATCAAGGACAAGAAGTGGCTATGTGATTGAGTGGCAGATTAGGGTGAAGAAGACTTCCTCCACATTGCTGCATCAGACAAGCTTTTTGTGTTTGTAATTAGAAGAACTAATTAACAAAATGACCGGATCTAGGCTAAAAGCATTGAGTATATCGAATGAGGAATATCAAGAAATTGTGAGAAACTCAACTTGTACCGGAATTTTTGTGATGTTCAAAGCCATAAAAATGCTGTAGGCCCTCAATGAGCAGGATCAGAATTGGGATAGGCAATATTTTCGGAAAACAGCTCTCAAGGAAAATGTGATACATTCTCTTCACAATCCCGAGAATGTCATTAACCACGAAAAAGTCACCTTTCTTCATGATAAAGTATCGTATATGAAGACCAACGCCATCCAATACCTTCTGGAGAGCGAAGGAGTGAATTTCCAGAGTAGTGACATTTGGCCTGGCGGTTTACCCTATATGAACCCAGAGAGACACATTGGTGCCATTATTAAGAACAATGTAGAAGGATTGGTGGTCAGAGAGGATCGAGGTGTTTGCTTTCATAAAATGTACTTAAAAGTTTGAAAAATGACTGTGATCTTTTTGCAGATTTGCTTTGCAATATAAAAATGCTTTGATGCTTGCCGTTTGGCCCAAGGAGGGCACTTTCGAATTTGAAAATTTTGTAAATAATGTACATTTATAAGTTATTTATGATCATAATAAAATTAATGTTTTAACCCGCACTGTTATTGCTGTGTGCCCCTGCAAGAAATTACAAACGCCCCATAGAATATCGAGAATCTGCTGGACTATATATACTAAATCATATTCTTTATTAGTCATAATTTATAATTGTAATGGAGTTACATTTCCCTTTAAATGGATTCTAGCTGTAGGTCATAGTGACCCTTACGTTCTGTTATAAGCAGGGCAAGTATTTTTCGGGAGTTTAAAGTGGTCAAATTGGTCGGGAATCGGGAGCTTAAAAGAACCGAAATCGGGACTTAAAAAGCAAAAATCGGGAGTTTAAAAACTTCATTTTCAATCATAATACAACGAAAATAGTTGTTTTCTTTCTTCAAATGTATTAAACTGTATTAACAGTCCTTCAAAAATTTATTGTACTGTATAATTAGATTGATCTCCAATTTTTCAGGTGAAAAACACTGCCGATCTTCTGTCAAAAGATTTTTATACACAGTGAAAGAGCGCTCGGCATACACAGATACCAAAGGCGCATATTCTCTGTTCAAACGATGCTCATAACTATTACTTTCAAAAAATATTTCTATAAAGCTTTATCAAGATAATGAATTTTCGATTACAGTTGTGATCAATTTTTAATATTTTCGTTATATTTTAAGTCAAAATGAGATAAAACTTTAAAAATCTCATATTTTAAACAAAACGTTCTAAATCGGGAGAAACTCACGAGAAGCTTAAAATCGGGAAAATCGGGACATTCAAATTATTTTTATAGAAGCCTGAAGTGACCACAAGTACATTAATATAAAATTCCCGAGGAATAACTTTAGGGAAAATTATTGGGATTTCCCGAAAAATACTTGTCCTGGTTATAAGTAAAAGAGGCTTCAGGCAGAAATTTAGGCCTTAACAAAAATCATTCCAGACTGAATGCAAACAATGGGCGAGGTATAGAATATAATAGCCGTTTGAATCAATAATGATTGTGGAAAATATTGAAAAATTAAATGAGAAAATTATTGTTAAAAAATACACATGAATTTCGTATTTCGGAGAGGATATAGCCTCAAATTGAAATATTTTGGGAAAATTGATTAAAACGACTGAATAAAAACTTTTAGTCATTTTAATGATCAAGAAATAATACATCGTAAATATTATGACAACGGAATTTTGTTTACTTGCTTAATACATTAAGTTCTTTTTAAAAAAGTTGTTAATTAAACTCTAGATTAGGTTTATTATCAAATTAAAATTGAGAATTTTTCAATATTTTTCATACATTCGAATGTTTAGACAAAAATGATGAGCACATAATTCCTTTTTGAGAATCGATCCTATGTTTGAAATAATATTTCTCTTTGATTGCTATAAAACGCTAGACTTGTGAAGAAAGATGAAATTTCTATCACAAAATGATGTAAAGCTTGATCTAGAATTCTCTCGAATATAAATACGAATGATTATGACAAGCTCTAAACGATGAGTATAGCCGAGATTTATAGAAATAAAAAGCGACACTTATAAGGGACTGTTCTGAGTGTTCAGAAGTTCTTTTGTCAATCATTGAAAAGAATTACTTTGATTAATTTGACATTAAAAAATGACGAACTAAATAAGGATCAATACAAGCTTGTTATTAAATTAAGTTAGTACAGCCGTGGGATTTTGTATTGAGACACCGTATGCTACCTTTCATAAAATCCTTAGTCAAATGATACCCACTTTACTGATCAATTTAGTTTAAACCTTCAACTTATGATAAACTTTGATTTACAATAAAAAACCATGCATTAGAACACGTATTGCTTTTATAAAATGAAAACACGACTTCAACACTCAATCAAAGAGCTAGAATTAACTGGAAATTAGGGTAAAAAAATTTGAGCGCAATAGCTAGAGTTAGTTGTGATCATAAAACAGTCAGAATAGGTAACTATTTTCTAATTCATAACACTATTAAACCGAAGAAAATGATAAGATAACGGAAAACAACTGAACAAGAAGATAAAAAAAATTGTTGAGGCCTCTATTTTTTACAATTATTTAACTATTAATAAATTGGTAGTCGATACTAAAAAATATGTTAATCTTAAATTTAAGAACAATTCTTTCTACACAATAAATAAAGCCTGTAAGAGACTTATTGGTAAGATTTTATTTTTAAGATCTTGCTTTTTAATTTTCAACATTAAAGAATTAAAGCATGAGATCACAATTTTCGAAAGTTTAAAATCAATTATAATATTTAAAAAAACATCCACCGAAAATTATTTCCGAGTCAAAATATCACATACAAAATGTCGCACGAAAAATATCGCATACAAAGATTATTATATGTAATATTCTTGTGAGATATTTTGTCTGATACCACAAGAATATTGGATTATTAATAAATCAGAATTAAATTTCTATTATTCATCATACATTTTCGCTGTTCATCTAAGTTATACGACAGGTTGCATACGGTGTCTCAAAATATTATATCAAGACTGTGCAACAATTTATCAGGAAATTAAACAAATAAAGTCAAAATCACTTTTTTGCACAATCTGGAATTTCCAAGAGTAATAGAATCATAAATTCATGCCTAGATTGTATATCAAGTTTTTTAAAACCATGCGGAATCTTTGCCCAGAAATATATTTTTAAAACTTGATAAACCGTAAGAACTTAAGGTTTGCAAAAGAAGTTTGGGAACTGCGATTCTTTAACCACAAATTTTTGAGTTTTAAAGATAATAAAATAAAAACAAATTTGTAAACTTTTTATATGGATAGTTTATAGTAATAAATTTCTAAGAATTTTCCTAATTTCCTATTATTCTATTCTATATTAGTTTTAGTTTATAAAATTTCATTCTAATTTGAATTTGAATTCTAAATTGTTCTACTTTAACATTTGCCATTCTCTGCATAAACACTTTTAACAAGCTGTTAGAGTAATTTAAAGTTAGAATTTAGCACTTCATCCTCTTTTATTTATTTTATGAGTACATTCTTTATGGCTTTCGGTTAGCTTAACTCGATTATCTACTTCTATGAAACTTTTCATTTGACTTTCTTTCACATTGGCTTGTGGTGATCTTTTTGATTTAGATCTTTTTGATTCGAGCTCTTTGTATTTTGTTGTCGAATGATTTTCTTTCACTAAATGAATTTAATTTAATGACTTTTCATTCTAGTTCGACTCTCGTTTTCAAGCTGAACCATTACTGATAAAATACGTAGAGTGTTAAATTTGATTACAACTATTTCGAAGGTTTATAACTTTGTTATTTATTAACATAGTTGGGTTTTCATTTATTTGATTAATCTCAACTCGAATGTATTGTTGTAGCGAATTGAGGTTTGTTATTTTATCTGCATATACCTTATCTTTTAAGTATGTCCAGAGAAAGAAATCTAGGATGATCTAATCAGGTGACCGAGTAGGCCATGGAATAGTTCCACTGGCACAAATAAATCGGTTTACAAATACTTGATTCAATGAATTTTGAACTTTAATTGTGATATGGGGTCTAGCATTACCATATTGGAACCAAAGATTATTAGAGAACGCTAGACTCAACATCACAGTTAAATTTCAAAATTGATTGAAACAGAAAATTAAAAATCGATTCATTGATGCTGATGGATCTGTTTCATGGCCTGCCCGGTCGCTTAATCTGACCAGCCCTGATTTCTTTCTCTGGAGATACTTAAAAGATAAAGTTTATGCCAATAGAATAACAAACCTTAATTCGCTGCAACAATATAATCGAGTTGAGATTGGCCAAATAAATGAAAATCCAACTTTATTGCAAAATGTCAATAAAACTATGTATAATCGAATTCACTTATATATCAAAAAGTGATGAATACCTAGACATTTAGTTAAAATTTTATTCTTTAGTTTTAATTTGATATATCATGTTAAAATATCTTAATAAATAACAAAATTATAAACCTTCGAAATACAGTCTGACCCGGTTATAGACAACTGGTCAGTGCGTAGAACATAAGTTGCCCATAAATGGGTTTGCCTATATCTCAACTCTTTAACATATGATTGGATTAGTTGGTGCCGAATAAATCTTTTGCTAACAACTGGGTTTGCCTATAACCGAGTTGCTAATAGCCGGGTCAGACTGTATTTGTAATCGAATTTAACACTATATTGTCAATTATAGTAATTTGATAGATTGTATTTACTCTGATAGTAGTATAACTCTAAGGTTGTGAAAAGTTGTAATCATTCGAAGTTTATAGGTTTGACAGAAACTGATGAAAGCCCTACTTCTGTTAAAAAGATAGTTCAAATCTTCAAATGAATAAATTTTAGTAAAATATCTGACTCAAGTTTGGGAAATATTGTTTATGAGCTTAAGACTATTATTAACTAAAACATAATAAATATAGTTGAAAGCGACTGAAACAAAATCATTTATTTCAATGTGTTAATTAATGAAACATTTTATGGTTGAATATAATTTAAAACCTTATGTTGTTGTTGGTCACGCTAACATTTAATTTAGTTTTAAGTTTTATAAAGGAAGGGCTACCACCCTGTAACCAATTTTTATGATTTACTTCATCGAAAGTTGTGATTGTTGAGAGAATGAATGTAAAAGTTGATTTTACTTTGTAATTCAAATTAAAACTATTCCGTTGTGTTTTAAAATAGCGGTGCTCTCCGATTTCTACATTGATATCAACTTCTATTATATCCTATAATTCATTAACAAAATCTCGTGATAGATTTCTCATTTGCGTAATATACCTTTGACTTGCGATAGTCTAACAATAAATTTAAGAAAAAGATTTATTTTCACTATTTTTAAGAGTAATTTCTCGAAATAGATAAATTAATAATAAACACGCTATTTAAAATTTACTAAAATATTGAATTATTGGTGAATATATTTTTGAGAAGCTTATGTTTATTTAAATAAAGTAATTAATTATGAAAAACCACGAAATTTGGTAATAAAATTTGCTATTAATTCGAAAAGAGTCCATTTTTATCTCAGTATTTGCAGTCCATATAAGTCAAGATATCTGAAATCTTAAAGTAAAAAATATCTGTAACTATGGATAAAAAATTAAGAAAATTTAGTCCAAACGAATTATTGCCTGAAAATATTGTTATCAATAATGCTGAAACTCATTTATATAGGATCGGTTTGTCTTTATTTCCAATTGGATTAATCAAAAGGAGTAAATTTAATAATCCTGTATTGATAACGATCATTCTCTTACAATTCATTATAAGGTCTATCATTGCATTGCTATTGTCTGATGAAGATTCAGATCTACTCGAATTAGTTGGCGATTTTTCTCACTTAATGAATCTTAAGGTTCACTTGAATATCACTATAATTCTATTCGCATTCTTAGCACTTGTATCACAAATCATTCATTATTGCAATTATAAGAATGGTATAAAGCCCTCATATCTCAAACCATTTGAAATGATTTCTGGTTTGGTTTCACCAAAAGTATTGGTCTCACAAATGAAGCGGAAGTTAATAAAATGATAAAAGTGTCGAAAATATCATTTTCAGTTTGTCAACTCTATTCAAATCTTGTATTACCTCTAATGGCTTTCACAATATGTATCGTTACATTTGGTCAAAATGCTTCAGTTGAAAAGTTTATTATTTTGTTCATTCCTTATAGTTTATTTATATGCTTATCCTCGATATGTATGTTTAATTTAATTTTATGGCAAGTAGTTTACTTCTATATAGTTTGTTACTACTTGAAAAGTAAACTCAGAGTTATTAATGAAAAAATAAAACAGAATGACAGAGTATCGAACTTATATAACATTATCAAATCACTGAATGCTATTTATTCAGAGATCGATGAATATAATAACAATTACTGGTCGAAATTTTTATTCTGGATTTGGATTTTGTCATCAATACTCATAAATACATTTTTATATGGATCTATATTTGGAAAAATGGTTTTATTAGTCAGAATTATTTTTACTTTCTGTGCAATCTTCTTCGTCTTTGGTCTGATATTCATCATAAACACCGCTTCTTCTATCAATTTTGAAGCCCATAAATCATATAAACTATTGAACACATGTTCTATTTATTTAGGCGGAAGAATTTTATCGAACAGCCAAAAAATAAAAGTAATATCTATCAGTTTTCAAATCATTTATTACCAATTTTTTAATCCACAGTTGATGTCATTCATTGAAAGAATTGGTAAGAAAAGAGTTGGATTTTATTGTTGGAAACTATTTATCATTAATTATTATCGTGGATATGAAGTAAGAACTTTCTTATTTTTAATGAAAATATTCGAAAACTTTGAAAAGGACATTTATTCAATATTTAATAAATAGATAATTGCCATAATTGGAATGTTTTTTCTGAAGACAATTGATATTTCATCATAAATCACTAAACTATTTTGTTTATCATTCGTATTATTGAAGAAATATTCTTCTAATATATCCCAAGTTAAACATTTATTGTGTAAGGATATTTGAGTCAAATGTTTGTATTGTTCAATAAGTTACAAACTATGTTATCTAATCTTATAAAAAATAGTCAGTTTAACCTTCTGTTTGAACCGTAAAAAAGTTACACTGTATGAACCGTGGCCGATTATTTTCCCAATTGATTTTCTATGGAAGTGAATCGTGGCCGATTTTTTTCTGGCTTTAAAACGTGTTAACTGCATGAGCGCTAATGCACTGTGAAAGCTATGAGTGAATCGTGGCCAATTTTTTCCAATCAAATTAATTTATAACTAAAAGTAATAAACCTATATTTAACATATTAAATCAATAGTGTTAATAAAGTATGAGGCATTCCTAGAAGGATTTGTCTGCAAGTGGCAGGATTGATTTTATAAAAAAAAATAACAAACCTTGCGTGGCCAAAAAATCGGCCACGGTTCAAACCGAAGGTTAAAGATATTGTACCAATTTGTTTGCATCAATAAAACCTCATCCGTATAAAAGGAGCAGTTATGAAAGGAGTTAGTCAAATTTCGCTCAATCGTGCACCAAGCCAATATGGGTATCAAATTAAAGCTTGTGAAGAGTAGAATCTAAAAGAGAAAATTTTCCAAAAATACGATGGTTGAGAGAAGATATGAGTTTCTTAAGATTGAGGTTTAAAAAATAAAAAATCAACATTTATCATCTTCATTTTAAGAATAATTAAGCAAAAACTTTATTGAAAGACACTGAAGTATTTTGATCTCTTCTGAAAAAATATATAAAAGCCACCGAAAAAATCTTTTCTTTAGATAATGGCTATGCCTTCATTACGTTTTATTAGATATAGCTAAAAGCGGTGTTGAGGCAATAGTCGAGTACTGTTGTCAGTGCAAAAATGGCCTTAGAACCGTCGGATGCTGTGTACACATTATGACGGTTCTTTGGTATCTTGGGTACAGCAGGTACGTATTCCAGGACCAGCAGCATCCCTGGATGATGTCTGTTTGGCCCTTGAAAGCACTGATACAGACTCTGACGAAGTGGGGCACCTCTAGCTACTATAAAAATCTGAGGTAAGTGGAACACCATTAGTCACTTTAAATAAGCTCGTTTTCACTTAGTATTCTCTGGATAATGCTAACGAGCTTTTTGAATACAATTAATAATTCTTGATATTAAATACATTTAAAAATTCATATCTTATCTCAGTCATCGTATTTTTGAAAAATTCTTTTTTCTTCTGATGCTACGCTTCATAAGCTTTAATTTGATACCTATATTGGCGTGGTGAAAAATTAGGTGAGATGCCTATATATTTTGGACTAACTTCTTTAGTTAAATATTTTATTTATTAAGTTATAAATCATGATATCTTATCCTTAATGTGCATTCTTTTTTCTAAAGCATAACATATTTCTAAGCTTCAATAAAAATATTTTTTTCAAAAAAGTGAATAATGTTAAGAAAATTAATGGTTTAAAGTAAATCATTTAAATATTTTCAAAAGGCTTGTATTAATTTGTTATTACAATTATAACAATATTTTTTCAAATCATTTGAAATTATTTCTGGTTTAGGCAGAAAATCATAAAATGGTAAAAGTATCGAAAATATCATTTCTAATTTGTCAGTTGCATTGTAATCTGGTGTTCCCTATTATACCGTTGACAGTATATGCTGTACAGGTTGTTGACGATATTTTGGCAGTATGCTATAGATATTTATTAGTTTAAGTTTGTTTCTTTAACATACTACAAAGTCTGAATAATTTACGTGATTTTAACCCTTCGTCACAACTTGACTTCCGCAAACTTAAAATTAACTGTGGGGTAAAATGTTACCCCACAATTTACGCGCTTTATATCTGTTCTAGGTTGGTCCTGATGCTCTAAGAATTAAATTTAGCCTTTGTTTTGGAAGTTTAACTTACTAACTATTTAATTTCTAGTTATTATCTGCCACAGCGTTATCAGCGGTTTAAATTACTAGTAGCGACATCACAGCACTGCGACACATACAGTAAACACGAAGCACTGCGACATATATAGTAAACACGGAGCACTGCGATGTTAGGCGAATTTCCGTCCTCAGAAAGACATGTTGCCAGGGAAAAATGTTTTAAAATAAAGTTATAAGTCTAAATTAATCACGTGTTTAGTCATTCAAAGTCAAATATACGAACGCCTCGATAATAGAAAACCTATCCTTTGAAGCAATGAAATAAGTGAAACGCACTTAAAGTTGCTTTTCAAAAATGTTTATAAAGGTCTATCTCATTAAAACTCAAATATCAAGTTTATTAATAATAATAACGTATAATTAAACATATATTGAATTTTATTACATGAATAAAGTATGAGATGAGTCCAATGTTTAAAACAGAATCCGAAAAAAGGTTAACTCGATATAGGTTTTTTATTATCAGGACGCTCGTATGACTGAGAAATACCTAAATGTTAAAGAAATGACATTTTGTTGGTTTTAGCGAGGTTTTTAAGGTAAATCTTGGGAAAATTTTACCCTGCAGTTATGACGAAGGGTTAATATTGGTCGTTATTCTTTTATAGATTTATATTTTGAATTTGATTTAGCTGCTTTCAATAAATTTTCCTTTTTAAAAACATATTCAGCAAATTCATAAAATTTAATATTAAAGTTCACTTTCGTTCATATTTCAGCTTTTACAAAACATATACTTAAACAATTACTTTAATTTTTCGACGTTTTTTTCATTATACTTTCAATTGATTGATTAGAATATTTTGATAAATTATTAACCTTTAGTTTTCCAAAACATGTTGAAATCAAGTTAAGTGCTAGAAATTTTTTATTTGAAGTAATTTTGAATAATGACTAAACTTAACGTTGAGAAATGTTTTCATAGACTTCTTTCAAAGCTTTGATGCGAAATGAATTGAAAGATTGACTTTCGCTTAAAGGATAATTACAGTAAAACCTCTATATGTTGAATGCTTTCTAAAAGCTGAAAAAGATTTCTGGACATTTCTCATAGATCATAGTGTAAAAAACCTCTATAACTTGAACACTTCTATAAACTAGATAAGATTTACCCTTCCCAAATGTGTTCAACTTATAGAGGTTTTACTGTATATGAAAGAACGAGAATTGAAAAACAGGCGCTGTTTTGAAACCTGTTACTTTTGAAGTTTATCTACATAATCGTTTTAAGAAATTTTTCTTATCGAAATATTTCACTGCATACGGAGAAATAGGCAGATATTAAATTTCCAGACCGGAGACCGGAGGACACTCTCAAATACCGTAGATTCCGTTCTAATCCCGGGGACCTGGTAGTCGTATCTCCTTTCCATAATGATTGATATTACCAAAAAGTTGTTTCATTATATTTAATATAAAATATTTATTGATTAGTCAATATATTCGAGTTAAACTTTTGCATCATTCGATCAATTATAAATTATGTAATGATTGTAATTATGATATCAATTGAACTAAATAACTTGCACTATGCACCAAAAAATTAAACAAATAAGATGCTGCGTTTATAAACATTGTATCTGACAGAGAGAAGAGGTATCGTGTAAACGAGTTTTGCGATAAGTTTCAATTCTGATACTTGTTTTCAGTAGTGAAAAGAAAAAGTACGTCTCAGTAAAACCATCAAATTTAAGCACATGTTGATCTTATTTATCTTTATCATAGCTTATGAGAAGACTTTCAATCACTTTCTACGGACATTATATATATGCAATTTTGAGTGTGTTACACAATTTCGTCACTTTTTGTTCGTTTTTGTGCTTCGCGATACCTCATTTCTTTGGTATCTGATAGCGATCTTTTAATGCATGTAAGTCTGATATCTGTTTTGATATTCAACACCATTTGATATATATTTCAAAATATCGAGTGTTTAGCGTATCTTTTTAGTCATCATATTGAGCGCAAATTGTAGGTCAAGATTTAGATTTAATTACTTTTTTTTCAAACCTTGATTCTGAATATCTTTAATAAATACTCAAATATCTATAAATAAATTTTAAATATTGATTTTGTGATAGCTTATGTTTCAAAAAACTATTTTTCTTAATTTTAATTTAGGCTTCAAAATGCAAATCGATAACCGTAAGTGTTTGTTAATTTCCTATTAAGTAAAGGAATAGATTCCATTAAAGGCTAATATTTCAAATATTGGAAACTTTTCTTAGTAGTCTAATTATGAAATAAAACCTTTTCCAATTTATTTCAATATAAAAACTGAGTCGTCTTTATTTTGTAGATGAGCAGCAATTTTTCTATTTAATTCTATTATTTACTGACAAAATTGGATAATCAATATTTTCGTGCGTCAAACATCTCTGACTTCTGCCATTTATAAAGAAAGTAAGAAAATTCAATTTCGTAAATAAATTTTCTAAATGCGTAAAATAATAATTGACATGCAACATTAATAATATAAAAACATTCGCATTATAGATTATATATCATTTTGAAAAGGAAATAATATTTTCTTTAAATTTATAGAGCAAAATATTATCTAAAAACACGAAATCTACTAATAAACTTATTATTCATTCAATAATATAACACTGTCAGCAACGTATCTACAGTTTATGTTGTATTACACTCAGTACTGTAATAACTGAGTCATCTTCATTTTGTAGATGAGTAGCAATTTTTTAATTTAATTCTATTATTCACCGACAAAATTGAATAATCGATATTTTCGGGCGTTAAACATTTCTGGCTTTTGTCATTTATAAAGAAAGTTAGAAAAGTAAGAAATTTCAATTTTGTAAATAACTTTTCTAAATACATAAATTGATAATTGACATGAGATATAAATATTATAAAAATATTCGCATTATAACATATATGCAATTTTAAAGAGAAATTAATATTTTCTTTAAATTTTAGAGCAAAAACTACATAAAAACACGAAATCTACTAATAAACTTATTATTCATTCAATAATATAACACTGTCAGCAACGTATCTACAGTTTATGTTTGTATTACACTCAAGGTATCTAGAAGCAAGCTAAAATACTGAAAATGCCAATTCATATGGATACAAAGTTAAGAAAATTCAATCCAAACGAACCACTACCTGAAAATGTTATTATTGAGAGTGCTGGGACTCATTTGTATAGAATTGGATTATCTCTATATCCAATTGGATCAGTCAAAAGAAGTAAATTTTATAATCCTATGTTTATACTTATCTTCTTCTTACAGTCTATCATAAGATGTATCATTGCATTGCTATTGTCTGATGAAGATTCAAATCTACTTGAATTAGTTGGCGACTTTCCTCACTTCATAAATCTTAGAGTTCATATGAATATCGGTATAATTCTACTAACGCTTTTAGCACTTGTATCGCAAATCATTCATTATTACAATTATAAGGATGATATAAAGCCCTCATATCTGAAACTATTTGAAATGATTTCTGGTTTGGTTTCACCTAAAAGCATTGGACTAACGAATGAAAAAGAAGTTTATAAAATGATTAAAGTGTTAAAAATATCATTTCTGGTTTGTCAAATCTCCTCAAATTTCGTATTCCCTCTATTTGCTTTCTCATTATCTTTAATTTCATTCGGTCAGAAAGTTTCAGTCTTAAGGTTTATAATTTTGGGCATTCCTTCTAGTTTGCTTATTAGCTTAGATATGATGTATTCGTTTAATTTTATTTTATGGCAAATGGTTTATTTCTATACAATTTGTTATTACTTGAGAAGTAAACTCAGAGTTATCAATGAAAAAATGAAACAAAATGAGAGATTATTGAACTTATATAAGATTATCAAATCTTTGGACATTATCTATTCAGAAATCAATGAATACAATAAAAATCATTGGTCGAAATTCTTATTCTGGATTTGGATTTTGTCATCTATATTCATAAGTAATATATTTTATGTATTTATGTTTGGAAGAGTAACTTTACAGATTAGAATTATTATCATTGCCCCTGCGATATTCTTTACCTTAAGTCAAATATTCATCATAAACACCACCTCTTCAGTTAGTTTTGAAGCAAACAAGTCATATAAATTATTGAATTCCTATTCCATTTCTTTAAGTGGAAGAATTCTATCGAATAGCCGAAAAATTAAGGTAAATATCTATCACTTTCGAAATCATATATGAATTATTTTTTCAATTCGTAGTTGCTGTCGTTCATTGAAAGAATTGGTCAGAAAAGAGTTGGATTTTATTGTTGGAAACTATTTATTATTAACTACTTTCGCGAATATGAAGTAAGAATTCTTTAATTTTTAAAATACTTTTAGGACCTTAGAAAAAGATTATAACTGTCATAATATCCAACTTGAAGATTATTGCCATCATTGGAATGCTTTTCCTTAAGATAACTGACATTTCATCATAAATCTGGATTGATTTTATTAAAAATTGTTTTATTATGCTTAAGATTAGGTATTTATTGATTAGTCGACATATTTGGGTTAAACGTTTGTATTATTCAATAAGCCATAAATCATGTAATCTTATAGTAAAGAGCCAATTCAGAGATATTTAAAAATCTGTTTGCATGAATTGAACCTCTATTGCGTAAAAAAGCAGAACTGTAAGTCACTTGTTCTCAATCAGAGTCAACTATGTTTATACTAGGGTGACCAAGTGTCCAGATTTCAGGCTAACTAGTCCAGGAAGGACCCTAATCTAGATGTGTTTTGTGCAGACTTGAGCTGAATAAGTAGACACTTCTATCAAAAATGCTCTATCTTATTAGCAATTAAGTGTATATTGATTCTAAGCTAACGTATTTTATTCTATGGGTATTTCTCATCTTTAGTTTCTTGCTCAAAGCCTCACAATTATGTTACGGATAACCTATACTGCTCAATGCCGCAGTCACAGAAGAAATATAATTAGTTTCACATTCGAAATGTATTCATTGAATACTGTTGTGAGATCAAAAACAGATCCTTGTTCTCGATCTTACAGTATTCAGATCATTTTAATAATGCCTTATTTTCTTGACCATCATTGTCGCCTAAGAATGCAAACTGACCATTGGATAGAGGACAGGGTTGTTTGTGTCCTCTTTTCTTTAAATGTAAGTTCTAAAGAAAATTCTGTAGAAATAAGAGTAACGAGGTCACATATCCTCAATTAGTAGTTGGTCAGTTAGTGACCAACAACAGACATTTCTAGAAAATTTTCCATTAATACGTAAACAACTTCTAGCCCTATGTATAGAAGTGAAGAGACTCTTACTCTTCACTTCCTAAACTCTTCAGACTAAGTGATTTCTGAGAGGGGTCAACACTAATAGTAATAGTGAATGTTTAAAATCTAAACCTTTGAATTTCTAAACATTTTTTGTGTAAAGTTTCCTTTAATAAATAAAATTTGATTTTCTTTTAAAAGTGTGTATAAGTTTTAATTGTTGAACTTAGCAGAGAACTAAATTAAAATAAAACCTTTGCACTATTAAACCTAATGTCAATCATATTTACTTATTAGTCATTTTAATCAGTATTTTAGTTATATGGCTGATATTGAATGTAGTTATAAATCGCATTTATTTATTATATTGCAAGTTTTATTGATATTCGTTGTTTTTTGGGTATTGACTGTTAGAATTTTAATTGTCGATCTTAAGATGCTTCTTGTTCGGTAGACGTCCTCCCGAGTAAAGACAAACGAATTATGATGATTGGTGGGCCCTAAGTAGTCAGTTATTGAATTAAAGATATACTATTTTTCGAACACTCGGCAATAGTCATTTCTATTAACGGACTATGCTATGATCAGATAAGATACCGGTCAGTAAATATTCGGCTATATTTCGGTCATAGCACAACAGAACCTTTGTAGTTATATGGCTAAAGATTATGTTCTTTACAAAGTGAAAATTCGAAATACTATTGATTAAAGTGTAATTGAATGCTGATTTTAATAGTGATAATTAAGCCGTGCTTCGTGAGATCTCATATTAAAAATTAATTGGTTTTTCATAGTGGTAATAAAATTATAAACTGTTAAAGAAGCAATATCAAAACATTAGTCCAATAGAAAAGAGAAAAATAAGAATTCTTCTAAGAATTTCTAAGAATTTTTTTGACAAAGAAGCTCTTTAACGTTTTTATCTTTCAATGAAACCAGCTAATTTCTAGTATGCAATCTTATGAAGCATACTACTATTATTGGTATAAAAATCAGAGTTCGAATATATCAGGAAAGATGTTGGGGTGGAAACTTATTGACTGATCTGATATATTTGATTTTTCTAAATATATAAAATATATTAATATTTTATTAACCTATCAATAAAGAAAAGTCCTAACATCAGATACCTTAAAGGTGTGAATGTCTCAGTTGGAATCAAGTTTGTGTTTGTTTTGATCTATAACTTTAAGTGATTTTAGGGATAAATTACCCATATATTGTTGTCAATAAAGTTTCATTTAAGTAGAGGTCAAGTAATAACGAAAAGAAGGATATTGCTTAAGCTCACATTTTAAGAACAAAGGTATTAATTAGATTTTTTGAGACCCAAAATAAATGTCAAGATTTCGATAAAACAAATGCGATTTCTTCACTGCATTTGTAAGGAATATCTGAGTCAGAGATAAAAAGTTTGATTTAAAAGTAATTTTTTTTCGATTAAGAAATAATTCGAATTCTTTATAGCATAACCTAAAAGATAAGATTCAGTTAAACTTAAAAGTAGTGTTTATGTCATTAATTGTTTGTTAATGTCATTAAATATGTCAGCCAAACAAAATGATCGCATTATTGTTCTTAAACGTTGCTTAAAAATGGAAAGATAGACATCTGAGTGGTAACACTTTGTTACGTTGATACACAGTAAATAGAATTAAAGCTAAAGTAATGAAGAATTAATATCAAAAAAGAATATCTCTAACTCATGACGTTATGAAAATAGACTTAAGAAATGCCTCTCATTTCGATCATCAGTTAATGAATATTTACCTTCTAATGCACACGTCAACAATTGTTACGCGATTTAAGTACTATTAATATGTTTGATTACAAATTGATATCTTTATTCTTTAAACAAATATTGATTCCTATGCGTTTATAAAAACTTTAATATAAGAGAATACGGTAATTTATGATCCAAATTTACAATCATTGAAAGAATAACATAATTCACAAAAAAGTATTTGCATCTCAAGTTCTTATTTCCCTCAAAAAATCAAAAGTTTTCTAAATAACTTGGAAGTAACGAAAATCTGTGAATAAAAAACTCAAAAACACCTCTCAAGCAATGAAAATAAAATAAGCAAATTATTTCTGATTATTTCCATTAAACGAATGATTATTATTTTGTAAGTCATGTACAGCTATGTCAGTATAAATTCCACCAATGAAAAAAGTTGACTTTTTAGGTATTAAATTTCAACTTAAAAATGTAAATTAGCTTAAGGCAAATATAACTTCTACTCGATTGCAAAAATGTTTACAAATGCTGATTATCAAGTGATAAAATGCTTTTATGTTAGTTGTTAGTCATTTCTTAAATAAGAGTCATAACTGACTTATTTGCATTCAAGGTTATAAAGTTTTGGCTTTGAATCCTGAAGAGTTTTTGTTTCTCCGGTACCTCATACTAGGAATTTTTTAATGAAAAAGTGATTTTTAATTATCTATCAGTTATTGACTAGCATGATTTATTCTGACAACTGTACGGGTAGTGCTAAATGACATGCGAGTCAAACACATTACCAAAATTTTTTATCGTGAACTGACACCTAAAGCAATATAAAAAAATATTTTGAAAGCTTATTTTATGAAGAAACGGATGTCAATCAACAATTGACTACTTTTAAAAATGATTTAATCTTTTGTACGATTGTCTCGTCATTGAGAATTCTAATTCGCTATAGAATCCATACATTGAGTTTAGAAACCTATTGAACGTACAATTTGGAAGAAAATTACATCGCAAACTAGCTATTTCACGCTCACATTCTACATAAATGCACGAAAATATGAAATTCTAAGTTTCGAGAAATTTTTATCTTAGGTATAAAATTTGTTTGATTAAGCTTATATTAATCAATAGACTCATAAGTCATCAAATTATTTAACAGCCATTCACAGCTCATAGTCATAATGAATAAAAATATTTTGAAAGTTAACATGTGTTATTGAATATTATTCCAAACTTGTAAGAAATGCAAACTTAACACTTAATTCATAGCTTTAAAGTGTGATTACTTGACAAAATCTAATCATTGCTATATATCAGTCAGGTCTATGGTATGAAAAGTTTGAATAGTTGTCTGATATTTATATTTCAAGTTTTAAATTATATTCAGTTAAATATCTAATCCTTGTTTATCTCATATTTTAAGCGCTTAGTTAGGAACGTATTCATCTTCTCGATAATAATATCTTAACAGAAATTTTCTCGACACTGCTATTCATATAACTACAATTATAATAACAATTTTATCACTCGTATTCGCAGATTATTATTGCAGTTATAAGAATGATTCAAAGCCCTTATATTTGAAACCATTTAAAATTATTTGTTTTTACCATAAGACACAATTGAAGACTCATTCAACATAGACAACAAAAGCTTGTTTACAATAATTTTAAAAGATTAATTCATTAGAAATACACTATTTAACACTCTGACAAAAAGAATCTGAAGTGAAAAAGCCAAAGCAAGCAGATAGCGAACAAAATAATGAAATATGCATTTATTTCAAATTTGACAGAAAATTTGAATTCATATGCAAAATGTAAGAAAGTATCTACATCTATTTCATGATTCTAATAAATTCTCATAACAACAGATCATACTAAAATTACGGATGCCATCCTTCCCAGTTTCTCCAGGACAGTCCTGGAATAAGTTTAGGTTTACTTGTTTATTGCATAAACAGCGATGAGTTATTTGACGAATGTTATAAATTTAATATCATATATGATAAAATAAGTTTAAATGATGAAAAATTGTCTAAATATGATTTGCATTATAAAATATTTAGCGATTCATATTTGCCTATCTTACAAAAATTATTGAACATATATTAGCAATTCCTACAGCAAACAATTTTGTTAAAAGAATTTTTAGTATAATGAAAAATTTACGCGGTGTCAAAGAACAGATTTAAATGTTGATCTAGTGAAAGCTGAAATATGTAAATTCAAGCAAACAAAAAAATAAAATAGTGAATACTTAGTTTTCACTGCAATATGACAAACTTAGTATGAAACAAACTTCACACCAAGTCATAGTTGTCCTATGATAAGTTCTAACATAAAAAAGCATGCTAATTTATTACAAAGTTGACCTTCAATGAAGTTCGAACCTTAAATACAGCTCAAAAATTGGTTGAAGATTTGCGGCACAAGTTGGTCATTGTTAGACACAGAAATGGTAACTGGACTGGTCACTAATCTTGTAACTCAATTGAATTGATCTGTAAAGTTTAGTTAAATGAATTAGATTATTTATTTGAAAAAATTAAAGTTTGTGATAATAAGTCAATCTTGTAACGTTTAAATTTAATGCTAATCTTTTCATATTGCAGGGAAAACCTTATTTCACTATTTTACTTTTTTGTTTGCTTGACTGACTAAATGTTAATTTTGATGTCATGCTCTCATTTTTGTGTCTATATTTCTAAAGATATTGATGCTGTTAAATCAAACAAAAAGTACGCTTTTAAATGAAACAAATAATAAATATGGAAGTTTATGATATTTTTTGTAAAAATTATACTTTATTCCCTCCATACATTACAAAATTTTTCATAAAAGTATACTTTGATCTTTTAACCGTTGCACTTTGCACTTTCTTTATCTCGTTTTGAATCAGCTAAAAAGTGGCATCAGTAATTAAGATAGAAAAAATATTTACTTGCTTAGAATTCATAATACAAATTATCGTTAACTGTACAGTTGTATCAGAGTAAATTTTACCAGTCAATTACTAATAGAAAGTTAAAAATCGTTTTCCATTAATATCAGAGAAATAAAAGTTTTTGAAAGTTCAGCCAAAGCCTAAACTTTATAACTTTGAATGAAACTAAGTCAGTCATTATTAATATGTAAGAAGTGACTAACAATAATGCATTTTATCACTTGATAATCAGCTATTTGTGAGCATTTTTTGCAATCAAATAGAAATTAGCGATAGGGAAGAAGTTTAACTTGGCTTAAGTTAATTCACATTTTTGAGCTGAAATTTAATCCCGAAATAGTTAACTTTTTTCACTGGTACAATTTATTCTGACATAACTGTACTTACATAATGCTTAAAAAATGATTGTAAAACATGCAAATATCAAAGAAAATAAAAATTCAAATTTATTTTGCAATAAACTTATAAAAGTTTAAATATTGTAAAAATTATAGCAAAAAGTAAATTTATTATTTTTTCTTAATTATAATTATAGTTAGGGCTATAAAAATTAGACTGGGAAACAGATTAACAGCAAATCCATATAAGACACTAAGTTTTCTTAAACCATATCCTTTAAACATGACATCGTTGACCGCATTAGTAGGTAATATCAGAGGAGCAAAATGGAATATGTCTCTCAGGGGTCTGTCCAGAGCTTCAATTGGCCAGATAATACCTGAACTAAAAACCTGTGGAAGTACTATAAAGCTTATGAGTATTAGAGATACATATTCATCATTTACTATCGAGGATATTAGAAATCCAGTCGACATGGAATTAATGGCTTGAGATAAATAGAGGAAAAATAATAATAGTATTGAGCCCTCATTTCTGTTGCCGAATATAATGAAAAGTACGAAAAACATGAGTAATATTTGCATTAATGCTAATATTATACTAGTTATTAAATGTGATATTAGGACCAATTTGTAACTGACACCAGCAATCAATGACCTTTCGAAAAGACCATCTTTTCGTTCAACCAGTAATGCAAGTGAGGATGTGATCATTGATGAAAGATATAGTGTATATAATAGAAGTCCAGATAAATAGGAGTCTTTAGCTAAAAGATTTTCACTATAAGTAGTTTTCTCGACTGATATCGGAGATTGAAATGATGTCGAACTTCCGTTATAAACCATAAATAAGAATTTTTCTAGAGATTTTTGCAAAGAAGCCATGAAATAGATATTATAAATGGCTATCGAATTGTCCAGATATAAGTGTAAACTACTTTCATCAATAGTTTTGTTATCTATATTGAATGGATCTTCAATTCTGTCACTAATAGCTTGAGAATAGTTTTGTTTGAAATGAATGACAGCTATCGCTTCGTTATTATATATGGAATTTATTGCTGAATCGAATGTCGAATAGTTGACAGGTTTAATTATGTGTTGATCAATACTTGTCAATGAAGATGATAACAACATTTGACTGTAATATGGATCTATATCTTCATTGAAGATCGCTGTTTGAATCTATAATGATAAAATCTTATCAGATTATCTTTGTTATAGTCACAAAAGCTAAGCTCATTCTCTGATGAGATTTCTAGTATTGTGTCAAATCTTGACAGAAACAATATCAGGGACTTAAGTGTTATTCGAGGCAACAGATCGTATGGTCAGAACTCAATCAAAAATACTAATTTTACTTTGAGACACAAAAAGTTATGATTTTAAAAGAATAACTTAATCACTTTTCAAAGTCAGTTAAATTTTTAAGAAAATATTATTTTGGTAAATACATAAGAATTTTTAATAATTGTTCTAAAAACTATAGGGTTTATATGAAAAGTTTATGAACAAACTCTAATTTGATAGCTGTAAAGTTTTCAGGCAATACCAGAAATTTGAACATTGATTAAGCTTTGCAGTCTTGAGAAAAATGTTTAAAAATTCATACATATATTAGTTGTTTGCTAAACATCAGACAAAACGTTAGTGCCTGTGAGGCTGGCAATAGAAATAACGGAATATTTTGATAACCCTTTTGACGCATTTTCAGAAAATTTCTTCGAATTAAAATTAATATAATCCAAAGTATTGTTTCCCAACTCTGATCATCAGAAAAGTTTTCCAACTTTTTGTCTTCGATTGGAGCACAAGTCAACGAATTTTGTGTATTATCAACTTGATTTGTTTTACAGAGTTTATCTGTATTATTATCAATCAGACAAAGTTTGAGAAACACTTCTTCTAAACTGGTTTCGTTATATTTTTTCATAAGAGCAGAAGGTTCTTCTTCCACCAATATTTTTCCGTTTCTCATGAATGCGACTTTATTTGCATGAGTCGCTTCTTCAACATATTGTGTAACAAATAGAATAGTCAATCCCTGTTCACATTTGTTGCAAAGATATTTCCAAATATGACTGGTTGTCATTAAATCTATTCCAACAGTTGGTTCGTCAAGAATTATTAGTTTTGATTCATTAAGTAAAGTGACCGCGAGTGAAACAATTTTTTGCTGGCCTCCTGATAATTCACTTATAAATTTATTGCCTCGAGGTATACTCATGACTTCATCTAATTTTTGTTTTCTGTTAAAAAGAAAATCTCAATTAAAAGGTTCTAATCTAGATAAAATGAACCTGTTTTCTCAAAAACTGATTTAAATTAATTATATGGAAACAGTCAGTTATATCGTACTAATTGAAAGCTATTAAATATAGGCGAAAGAAAATTATTATCACCTAACTATTTTTAAATAAGTAAAAATTAGAATCGTGTTTTCGAGTAAAAAGATGTTGCTAACCATTTGAGAAACTATAGCTATGTTTGATTTCTTACCTTTTAATGTAATCCTGTTTAGAAATTCGAAAAATTCTGGCAAAATAATCGAAAGTTTGATCAACAGTGAATTGTAGACACAGAGCGCATTCTTGAGGCATATAACTTATCAAACTATTAGCTAAACCCGGCTCACGACCTAAAACAGTAATCGAGCCATTTTCAGGCTTAATTCTACCAAAAATTAGTCTTAGAAGAGTAGTCTTTCCACAACCACTCGGACCAAGAAGTGCATAGATTTCATTTTGGTTAATTCGTGCACTAATGCTGCCGAGTACGACTTGTTTATTATACTTAAATGAAACCTCGTTTATATTAATTGCACTCATTTTAAGAGGTTTAAAAATAATGAGTTTTTCGACTAATATATAGTATTGAAAATAAAAAATTTGAAATAATCCTAATATTCGTTCTATTACGGTAAGCTAGTTCTGAGAGCTATCATGTAAGCTATTACTTCGTATTTTCAGTAATATAATCATCATTTCATACATTCTTTTATAAATGGAAATTACATAAAATTAAATTTTGATGTCACAGGTTTCAATCCGAAGGTTGGCATTGATTACAACAAAAGAGAAAGCAATCTAAGTGTCTTTCATAAGTCCAAATTTAAATATGATTATCTTGTCAATAGAATGATAGATTGCTTAATAGAATATGAAATGTTTAACTTTTAATGACTGGATAGTTTTTCTTTCAATCTGAGAAATGATCAAACATATGATGTAATTAGAATTTCAAATTTAGATATAAGTTGTGTAAGACAGTAATGGAATATGAATATAAAAAAATTGTTTGAATGCACGACTTTTGACAGATGAAACCTATTTCATAGTTATTAAAAATTGTATATTAAATGCTGCTTCTAATTAAAATTGACTAAATTAAATAATCTATTTTATCGATTTTTGGTAGGGTAACCATAATACTATACTATAAATGTTGTAATTTCAACAATGCTGATGAAAAAATAAATAACTATTCTGGATTCTATTTTTGATTCTATTAACAGCTTTGATTGCAATTATGAATTATTAGAATAATAGCTTTTGGAAATCAGGCAAAACTGAATGTATAGCACACTAAGTGACTTTGGATTTCAATTAGAAAATAGATGCATAATATGTTTTAGTCGCATTTATTATGCGATCTGTAGCTAAAGAGGAGGCTTCATTTCATTTAATTATAAATTTCTGAATTTGAATATTTTTTGATTACATAAACTTTTTCTTTAAATTGATCTCAAAGAATATATTTCTATCACCGCATGGATTTCAACCGATAGCTTGTCTATCATTTGGAATTTGTTTACTGAATTGCTTATACCAATATTTTCAGAGATATCCAATTGTGAAAATAATGACAAAAAAATGAATTGTGAGACAATCACATCTTACTTAAGATTACATAAAATTGAAATAAAATATTCTCATTTCAAATTATAGTGATAATAAAGCTCAAAAGTGAGTCATGTTTAAGAAGTATAATATTGAAGGTGTTTAACACTTGAAGGCCACTGAATTAAAAGGGCTAAATCTAGTCTCGCACTAGTACGTCACTTTAGCTAATGCGGCTCGGAACTGCTAAAATCTCGCACTAATACTGATGCTAATACTAAATTAAAAGAGTATTTCAAAAATAATTGTATTATTATTCGTATTGTGAAACGGATTATTAAAAATGTGGTCAGTAGAGAATGGATTTTTGGTTAAAACTCAAATTTTACTCTTAGCACATCTTTAAAACTTCGAGAACAACTCTACATTGTGGACGACGTTAAAAGGAGCCTTTTGGGCTCTATACTACAGAAGCCTAAGAAATGTTTCTATAAAAACCCTGATTTAGAAGAGCTCAGAAATAATTCAGATATTAATTTGAAAATGACACTATTTTGTGCACCTCTTAATTCTGCAGCAATTGAACGAGATTTTTCAATTTTCAACTATTTTCTCAACGTAAGCTGAGAAAAATTAAGCACAATAAGCAATGAAAAGCTATTAATTTTTAAAATATAACAGTCTCTTATAATATTCAATTCTTTTGTATGACTATTATAACTATCAAATAATAAAATTTCTGTAACCAAATAACCGCCAAAAATTATTATTTGTTTTGACCAAAAAATTCTTTCTCTAACAATCAGTTTTCAACTTAAGATTGAGTTCTTGTTTGAATTAAAATCAATTAAATCAAAATGAATATAACTTTTGTAATTTTTGAAAACGTATTAAACTTCACTTTTCAGATAAATTTACAGTTTCTGAAACTTTTTGCGTAAAAGAGCTCTGAAATTAAGACAATTCATTGTTTCGATTCACTTTTAGGTGAGTCATCGAATAAAAATATAATTTTCAATTAACTTTCTCTATTTTCTTACTTTTAAGTTTCAAATATCCTTATCTCGCTCATTAAACTGAAAAAATTTTAATTGATTAAACCTCAAAATAATTAGTAAAATTTGTAATAAATGCTACGAAAATGTTTTGATAAACTATTTTAATTCAATCTAAAAGTTTAGTTTACATTTTACATGACATGCTTTAATGTTATCACACGTTCTAAAACAATACTTATTATTGCAGTAATTCATGAATTTTTAGGCATTCAATTTATTGATCTTAACAAAAATATTTGAAATCATCATTTGATGAATAATAAATTGATTAATTTGAAAAACTGTAATAAATTGAAGCCCATTAGCTGTGAAGTTTAAATAAGCATTACATAATACTTAAATCTCTTATAACTAACAATATTAGTGCGAGACTATAGATCAATGCCTAAAGTCTCACGCTAATACGAGACTTTAGCCAGTCTCAATTAAAAATAAAATCTTGAGAAACTAAATTTTCTTCTGGTTTCCAATCATGCTTTCTTAGAAAGCAATACGATTTTGTTCACTTATAATCACATCGAGGAAAATAAGATCAATGCTATGTTCAAGTTTCTTATTATAATTGTAAATGGAATTTATATTCACGTAGTAATCATTAAACTTTGCTTTCTTAGTCTAAGTTTAGTTTTCTATCTCTTTCAGAAATAAAAGTTTGTATTTCATAATTATTGCAGAAAATCACTAGATGTTATTAAACTTATAGTCACTTCCCTCGAACACGCAGTAGTTTTTACGAAGAAGCTTTACCAGATAAAAGATCAGATCTATCGCAATAATATTGGTAATTAAGAGTAAAATAGAAGCATTTCCTTTGGAAAATTTATATTAACTATCATGTATAAAGTGGTCAGTTTCGAAATTTTGGGCGACATTTAGCTACTCAATGTTCATGAACTGTTTTCATATTAATGTAAAACAAATTGTTTCATAAGTAGACTAAATAAATCGTATTACCATAAACTATATAAATATGTGTAGCTACTTATTTAAATTAGAAAACATTTGTTTTTTCACTTTACTGCTAACAGTTATGCTGTAAAACGTCAATTAATATATCTATGTATAAATGCAAGAGAGGTAATTTCAACTTTTTAGTTATATAAATAAAAAGTTATAAAGATTCTTTAAATCATATATAATTAGTTATTTTGTGTGCTAAAATCTTTAATTATGAATTAAAAGCTACTAAATATTGATACTCATCACGCTCACTTTTACTTTCAAACATTGAGGACTTTTTAAGCTAAGCATAAAGTTTGCAAAGCACCGAGCTTGTAATTATACATAAATATACTATCGAAAATTTAAAATTTAAAATAATTTTTAGATAATATTTGTTTTGTTACAGTAAGCCAGCTCTGAAGGTCATCACGTAAGCTTTTACTACACATTCTCAGTATTGTAATTACCACTTCATACATTCTTTTATAAATGGAAATTACATAAAATTAGTTTTGATGTCATAGGTTTCAAACCGAAGGTTGACATTGATTATAATACGAGAGAGAGAGAGAGAGAGAGAGAGAGAGAGAGAGAGAGAGATTTAAATGTCTTTCATAAGTCCGAATAAACATATTATTATCTTGTCAATAGGATGATAGAGTACTTGACAGAATATGAAATGTTTAACTTTTCCGTTAAGACTGATAACTGCTTAGTTCTTAACTGTGAGAAAAATTCAAACATATGATATGATTATAATTTCAAATTTGGATATAAGATATGTTAAGACAGCAATAAAATATGAATGGAAAAATTGTTTGAACGCACAAATTTTGACAGATAAACCTATTTCATAATTATTGAAAACTGTATGTTACATTCGGTTTCTAATTAAACTTAACTAAATTGAATGATCTATTTTATTAATTATTGATTGGTCAACCATAATATTACATTATAATAACATTTCTATGTATATATTTCTTATCACTAATTATAGAATGTTGTAAGACTCTAAAACACAAATAAAATTAGATTGATGTAACTTTGTTTCCAGTACACTAATATTAATTCTGGCAACTCTTGTCATATCGAGTACTGTGTTTGTATGTAAAAACATTCGGAACAAAGAAAAACTTCCTGAAAGTACAAAAACCTAAAACAAATTAAATATTTGTTCATTTTCACTCACAAAGAATACTAAATCTTTATTCATAAGAAGTGAGAAATGGACTGCATTGGACACCATTAGACATTCACAATCCATGTCCATATCGTACAACATTTATTTAGGAACAATTCTATTTGGTTTGGTATAATTGAAAAAGATTTACATTTTAATACTTTCACAATTTTATGCTAAGGAGTTCATTATTCACATTGAAGTTAGAAAGTTATATCTTATTATTGAAATAAAAATTCATAAGTGTCTCAATTTTTCAGTGGGTCATTTTATAGTATGGGTTATTGAGAAAGTTGGAGCAGATTAGGGGTCGATTCAATCATATACTACTCACATTCCAGCAATAGCTTGGATTTTCACGATTTACATACCGATACAGTGGGCCGATTCAGAATAAGTTTTTTATTGTTTATAGATTACGATTTATTTTATCATCATTTTTGATGAAACTCACTTAAAACCTCTAAAGGCATATTTTGAAGTCTAATTTATTCTTCACAAATAAGATTTTAATTACCTCAACCTTATATGTTTGTACTATTTGTGCGACACTCCGTTATGGCTCTTATCAACTCTTTTGCAATTCTTATTCATATCTCCACTGTTTGTAATACTCTATTACAAAAAAACCTAAAATCGGTGTTTACTCAATAATCACTGCAATAATAGTAACATTGACAGTTGCATTAATAATGTAAAAATATTTCTTATATGTATTATAATCCAATAAAAGGTTTTTATACTTTAATCTACTCTTAAATTAAATAGTCAATTAAATCAATTAGATTCAAATTGAATTTCTTTTTATTCTAGTTGTCATAAATGTCACGCTGTTGTCCAAATGCATAGTCGAACATTATTAGTTAGAATTAGTCTTAGGGACTCTTAAAGTTTATATTAGAAATATGTGAGAATCGCAGGAAAATGATAGTTACATTGAGATTAAAATTTACACATTCAAAAAGATTGAGACCATAGGATCTGTTTTTGAAATTTTATGTTTAGTCCCTCAGAATCGACTGTCCTTAAGAAAAACTAAACTTTAGTTTACATATTTAAGGTATGATGTGATTCATATGATATCCAATAATAGTGACACTTAAGTGACATGACATTGAAAAAACAAGTGTTAAGTAACCTGGCATTGGTTTCAGTTTGATTTCTAGAAAATATGCCAAATCTCGATTCAAATTACTTAAGGTTACGCCACTGCATAACAAGATAATAGCAAAGGCAAATCGTCATTAATAAAAAGTATTATCTATTTTAATAATTGAATTAAATTTTTCAAAATACTGAAATTTTAAGGCTTTGAAGATTTGCGATTATTAAAAATTTTAATTTTGATTTTAAACAATAATTAAATAACAACACTTTTTATAACAGCTCTATTTTAAAAATGATTGAAATCTCTAAATGAATAGATGGCAGAGATATTTGGTTTAAGAGTGATTTTTTGCGAGTATAGAAATATCGATACTATTAATTAAAGGATAATAAATATAGTCTAAAGTAACTGAAAGTAAAACGAGTTATTTTCATGGATTAAATAATGAAACACTTTTCGGTAGAATAAGATTTGAAACCTACACAGTAAAATCTCGTTATTCTGAAACCGCTTATGCTAAAAATTTTATTCATAATAGCGAGTTTTCGAAATATCCAGTTTATTGAAAAAGTTCAAAATAAAGACAACATTCAAAATGCAACTCATTCTTTGAATATTTCTTCAATCTTAGGATAATGGCTGGCTTAATTTGATTCTTATTATTAACTTCAAAAATCATTTAGAAATTTAGTGGAATCTTTAAGATCTCTCAAGATACATACAGGTGTTGCTAGTTGTCGCATAATTTAAATGTATTGAAAATATTGTGTCATAAATCGGTATTTAGAGCTATATAAATACTTGTGAAAGCTTATTTTCAAAGATCACAAATATTGATCATTGACTTTTTAGTCACTTTAAAGTAGTGTAATTTTTCTGAACTATCTGGCCATTGGTGAACCTAAAGTATAAATGAATATTACGAAACTAATTAAGTACTACAGTAAATTAATTATAAACCAATTATCTTAAGTAATTGACATTTAGATTTAATAACCATTGTAAGTTCAAATTTCCATAATATGAAAATTATTCCATATATGAATGATAAAGAGTAATAACAGGCTATCGCTTAATGGGTGAAATAGAGAAAAGCTCATTCGAAGTTGCGCAAGAGTATTATTCAAATAAAAGTTCAAATTTTTCATGGCAATAAATTCTTATTTTCTTATCGAGACATATACTGATTTTTTAAATATGGATAAAAGACAAGTCAAAGAGTATAATTAAAATAAAATCCAAAAAGAAGTTAACTTAAGATAACCGCTCATTACTCTTTGGGGTAAACCAGGGCTAATGGGTCTAAAGGGGTTCCCGACTCCCCACCTCCAAGTGTAATAATCATTGGATTCAGTTCGTTGAGCTGAACATTTTGATACCACACTTGACTACTTCCAACCCGAACCTGATTACTTCTGGCCACCGAAACCTAACCCCCTCGAAAATGGGTAAACCTGGCTTTACCAAGTTGTAACCCAAGCCAAACCTGATTTAAATTAAGGTATAATAGGTCAGGTCGCTTCGCGACCTAACTTATTCTCCCTTAGTTTATATCAGACTTGTTTGGTTACGACTCGAGAATCCAGTTTATCCATTACGAGGTACTAAACCAAACAATGATGAATATCTCGAGAACTACTTGTGATAATCGATCAAGTGAGGTATTCGATGTTCTGAGTCTAATGATATATCACTTGGCTGGGTCAGCCGCTCCGTCGGAAGTTGTCCAGAAGTGGTCAGATTCGGATCAAATGTGTTCAAGTGTGGTATCAAAATGTTCAGCTTGGCGAACTGAATCCAATGATGTATCACACTTGGAGGTGGGGGATCAGAAACCCCTTTAGAGCCATTAGCCGATTCACACATGAACTTGAACCAGAACTGCATAACAGTTATAACAGGAAAAGCTTTTCAATTCGTTTGAATATAGAAACGAAGTGTTTATCATTTCATAGATGGACAACAATTTTTCAATTTAGTTCTTTTACTTTCTGACAAAATTTAATTATCAAATTTTTAATTTTATAAGACATTTTTGACTTTTACCATTTATGAGAATGAAATTAAGAAAGTTAAATTATGTGCATAATTGAAACTGCCTCAATATCGTACGATATTGAAAATCAAACATTTTTTAAAAGTCAAAATTGAAAACAAATTAGCAGCACTATTACTGAGATATTGCTAAGTTTATATCTATTTAACTTTTGGGAATACTTTAGATGTTCGTTTTCTTAAATTTAACTTTTCACATGCACCATTTAGCTTTCTATATCGTGAGATTAAATTATAATTTTTCAATATACACAAATTAATAATTGACATGCTACATAGTTATAAAAATATTGGGCTATAATTAATGTATAGTTTTGAAAAACAAATACTATTTTCTTTACATCAATAAAGAAAATAATTATGACAAAGCACGAAGCCTACTAATTAAATATATTGCTAATTCAGTAATAGCCCACTCTTGAGTAAAGTATTTGTGGTTTATGTTCGCATTTCAATCAAACTATCTGAAAGTCAGTTAAAAGACTGAAGAGTATTAACTCAAATGAATAAAAAATTAAGAAGATTCAATCCAAATGAATTATTGCCTGAAAATGATGTTATTGAGGGTGCTGGAACTCATTTGTATAGAATTGGATTATCTTTATATGCAGTTGGATCAGTCAAAAGGAGTAGATTTTGTAATCCAACGTTTATACTAATCTTGTTTTTACAGTTCATCATAAGATCTATGATTTCATTACTATTGTCTGATGAAGATTCAAATTTACTTGAATTAATTGGTGATGTAGTTCACTTTATGAACCTTAGAATCCATATGAATATAACTATAATAATAGCAACAATTCTGTCGCTCGTATCACAAGTAATTCATTATTACAATTATAAGAATGACATAAAGCCTTCTTATCTAAGACCATTTGAAATGATTTCTGGTTTGGTTTCACCAAAAAGTATTGGTCTCACAAATGAAGCAGAAATTTACAAAATGATGAAAGTGTCGAAAATATCATTTTCTATCTGTCAATTGTTCTCAAATTCAGTATTACCTATATTAGTTTTTATAGTATGCATTATCACATTAGTTCAAAATCTTTCATTTGAAAAGTTCATTTTTTTAGGCATTCCTTATACTTTGCTTATATCCTTAACCGCTAAATACATATATGCTTTTGTTTTATGGCAATTTATTTATTTCTATATAATTTGTTATTACTTGAAAATTAAATTGAGAGCAATTAATGAAAGATTGAAACAAAATAATAGAATATTGAATTTATATAACATTATAAAATCGTTGAATGATATCTATTCAGAGATTAATGATTTTAATAACAATTATTGGTCAAAATTTTTATTCTGGGTTTGGATTTGTTTAACAATACTCATTAGTACATTTTTGTACACACCATTATTTGGGAAAATGACTTTATTAATCAGAACTATTTTCACATTTGCTGCAATATTCTTTGTCTTTTGTCTGATTTCCATCATAAACACTGCCTCTTCTGTTAATTTTGAAGCCAAAAGTCATATAAACTATTAAACACTCGTTACATTTCTTTAAGTGAAAAAATCGTATCGAATCGCCTAAAAGTGAAAGTAAGTGTTTATCATATTTCAAATAATTTTTTACGAACATTTTTTAATTTATAGTTGATGTCATTCATTGAAAGAATTGGGGATAAAAGAGTTGGATTTTATTGTTGGAAACTATTTATTATTAATTATTATCGTGGATATGAAGTAAGAATTTCTTTTTCTCTATAAAAATATTCAAAGAATTTCAAGTTACAAAAATTAATTTTTAAATATTTAATAAATAGATAATTGTTTTGATTGGAATATTTTTCCTAAAGATAATCAATATTTCATCGTAGATTTCGATTTCATTTTGATTATGATCGATATTTTCAACTCTTTTGAAACTTGTTTGAAACTAACTAAAGGCTATGTTTTGAACGATTTCAAGAGATATTTTTATCTTATGAATTTTATATGATATGATGTTCGAAAAGCCATATAAAAAGGCTAACCGCCAGTCATTTAGAAGTTATGATCAATAAAAAATGGTTTCCTGTGGCTGACTGTTATCGTTTTCAATGTATTTTGCGTACAAAATATGAACTTTTATTCAATGAAATATCAGATAGAGTGGGAATAATATCATTAATAAAGAAAAATTTCCAAAAATTTGAAATCGTTTTGAGTAAGAAAGTTAACCTCAAAATTTCACGTTTAACAATCAGTTTTTATGTGACAATAGTTCTAATTTTTCGATTTTATTCTCTCTCAAAAATAGATCTTTCATTTTCGCATATGTAATAGAAGATCGGACTATTGCCCATTAGTTTAATGTTTGCTTAGTTTTTAAGTATTCAAATGAATGGAACTGTTAAATATATTGGGATTCCATTTCAATTGAAACATTAAGTATAATTACTTTCTATTTATATATGAATTTCTGATAAGATTCGATATGCTTTCATATTGTAAATCGTGAAAAATCAAATAAAAATATGTTAACTATGGTATTCATGCATTGAAAACTAGCTTTTTGAATGGTCATGGTTACATGTCAGACGGTCAGCCTTTTTTATATGCCATTTCGAATATGATATGACGCTATTCATGCCATAAAATAATTTTGAAATTGGTCATTACATAGTCCCGAACTTCCCTTGTAAATATTCAAAGTTACTGGTTGATAAGTTTATTTATGTTTATTATTTTAACATAATAAATTAAATTTCATGTCATCGAATGGTTGCAATGTATAACCTATTGACATACAGTATGTATTATCTTTTATTTTGCACTAATAAACTACAGGGTGTTATTAAAGTTTGTTTGTCTAGTGTTCAGCCCTACTATATTAATGCATGCGCTTTATACTATTTTTTAATGCTCAACATGACCCACATATATTCTTTCAGTGCATTTAAGATTAAAGAATATTTGGTAGATCGAGATATTTGAGTTAATGTTTATTCAGATTGTTGTACTGTTAGAGCAGACATTGATGGTGCAGTCAATTTTGTTACTTTCAATCGGTTTTTGATTTTAGTCTCACTATCATTCCCATCAAATGTTTGATATGTGATACAGTTGCGAAAAAATTGTTGTCTTCTGGAATGTTATCACTATTTTTACCATAGCTGTGATAATCACTTTCAACAATACACTATAGGGAACTTTCAATAGTTACAGCTTGTTATTTTAGGGAATTTTCGGTGATTTGGTGACAAAATTCAACTTTCGGTAATTCGGTAAAATTTGGTAAAATTTGGTAAAATAGGAATAATGCTTAAATGCTCATTAAGTATTGGCTTATACTTCTACAAAATTTCAAGCAAATCGGAACAAAGAACAAAATTCGGTATTTACCGAAAAATCCGACCTAGCTATTACACAAAAATAATACCAATAGTAATGTTAATACCTATTGCTGAAACAATGATACTCCCTATCTTCATCTCTATTACATATAACCATTATATCACTACACACTAGTGTTGATTCCGTTCCAGGAATGCGAGCTGGAACGGGATTGGAACTGCATTAAAATTTCTCAAAAGAACGTGATAGGAACGGAACGTAATATAATGAAGAACGTAAACAACTCAAGCATTAAGTCATTAATGCACGATACTTAATTCTTTACAAAATCAGGGAAAGAATTCAATGATTCATTTTAGATTTCAAATTAAATAAACAATAAACAAATGCTATATTGGATGATTGCAATACTTTGAGGCCATGTATCAAAAATATATCAAATCATTAGTGTCTCAAATAATTTAAACCAGAAATTTCTGAATTTATTAAATCATTAAACAGTAAATAATCAACAGTAAAATTAATGATAATAATATTTAATTGAAATATCAGAACAAGCAGTAGTTTCTAATGATAATGATATTGTGATTAGATAATATTCTGAAATGAACAGAATAAGAACGTAACTGAGTTCAAAAATTTGAAACGGAATCAACACTACTACACAGTGCACAGTAGCCACAAAGCTTTTTTGTCTTTATATATCTTCCTCTTTATTCCTGTTCAAATCCTAAAGTCTAAATAACTCATAAAATACTAATTACTCTCTACACTCAAACTTGACCTTAAACTTTGAGTTACATATTTATATGGTTTTTAAGGGTGCATAGGAGACTAACCACTCTCCACACATTTGCTACGCCTAAAACTTAAAACATATTTTTAATGCACATACACATAACACATAACATAATAGACATTCTCATAAATTCATTTGTTAGCCCAATTGTGAATAAAATATTAATACGTATACATATATATATATATATATATATATATATGTATATATATACGGGACGTTTGATCTCAAAGTGCCAACTGTAATCGATCTTATCTTTTGAACCAATAAAGATAGAGCCAAACAGTTTTGACTAAAATAAACTTCAGACCTTGGGAAAATTGATGGCTAGAGTCATCACTCCAGTGGCGTCCCATGTGCAACTGAAAAACGGCTTTTTAAAAGCTTCCGATTTACTATGAAGATGACTGAAAAACATGAATATCACTTCATTCAATAGGCAATTTCAAAATGTTATTATCCTCGAAGTTTCAGGCTTTTGAGTCATGATTATCAAAAGTTTTAGCAGCTCAAAGTTTGATGATCTCAAGCCGTAGATCATCCAAATATTATTTTCAACCATTTAGGTCCTTTTATTGACACTGCCAGAGCTTCGCCTGCTTTCACATCACACACCACGAGAAGGTGAAGTTGGCCTTTGTGTGCTTTGGGCAAGTTTTAACGGGATGCCCTCACCTACCCCTGAAAAAGCGGAAGATGGTACCTTTTGCGGCCGGTTACTTTTGATGATCGATCCTAATAGTACTAGATGTGAGGAGTCTAACTATATACTACATACGGTATTTCATCCATAAAATGACTACTTCTAGCCAACCAGGTCTAACCTCCTCGAAAATGGATGAACCTGGCTTTACCAAGTTGTAACCCAAGCCAAACCTTATTTGAACTAAGGTATAACTAGTTAGGTCGCTTCGAGACCCAACCTACTCTCCCTTAGTTTATGTCAGGAGAATGACTGGCATATCGAGCATATCCTAGAATAAACTTTCATTATAGTTCTTGATATCTATGAAGTTTTCTTGTAAAAATATTGATTAATCCCTTCATAATAAAATTTTAATTTCTGATATCGAATTGTGTTACGCACTGTATATTGACTTGTGATGGCTCGAATTAAAGCTAAAGAAAAAATTTTAATTCATGAATTTTAACTTAATTAAATATATAACTGTTTAAATAGTTAAATTGAAAAGTAAATTCAAATTTCCAACAAAATTTTACAAATAATTCTTCATTTAAAATTTTGGAGCACTTTTCTCACATTATTATTATGAAATGAAAACTTTTATCCATCTATTTCAACATAAAACTGAGTGCTCTTTATTTAACAAATGGGGGAAGTCTTTCAATTTATTTCTCTTATTTACAGTGTTCAATAATCGATATTTGAATTGCGTAAATACCTCTAACTTTGACGTTTGAAGATATAAATTAATAAAAAATAGAAGTTTCTATTTCAACATATTTTTGAGAATAATCTCTATAAATATATAAAATTAATGGCAGACATGCTATTTGAATATTATTAATATAAAAATATTCATGCTATAACTAACATATAATGTTGAAAAACAGATGCCCTTTCTTTTACATCCATAGAGCACATAATTATGAAAAGCACGAAATCAACTTGTTATTCATTTAATAATAGCGCAGTTTTCAGTATAGTATTTATAGTTGTGTTCTTATACAAGTCAAGGTGTTTAAAAGTTGATTAAAAGGCTAAAAGATATAAACAATTATGGATAAAAAATTAAGAAGATTCAATCCAAATGAATTACTACCTGAAAATGATGTTATCGAGAGTGCTGGAACTCATTTGTATAGAATTGGATTATCTCTATATTCAGTTGGATCAGTCAAAAGGAGTCAATTTTATAATCCAATACTTATACTAATCTTGTTCTTACAGACCATCATAAGATCTATCATTTCATTACTATTGTCTGATGAAGATTCAAATCTACTTGAATTAATTGGTGATGTAGTTCACTTTATGAATCTTAGGATTCATTTAAATATAACTATAATTATAATAACAGTTTTATCAGTCATATCACAAATAATTCATTATTACAATTATAAGAATGACATAAAGCCTTCTTATCTAAGACCATTTGAAATGATTTCTGGTTTGGTTTCACCACGAAGCGTTGGTCTCACAAATGAACTAGAAGTTTATAAAATGATAAGAGTGTCGAAAATATCATTTCTATTTTGTAGACTCTATTCAAATTTAGTATTCCCTATAATGACTTTCACAATAAGTATTGTTACATATGGTCAAAACTTGTCATTGAAATATTTCATTATTTTGGGCATTCCTTATAGTTTTCTTATATCCTTAACTTTAAAATATGTATACAGTTTTATTTTATGGCAGTTCGTTTACTTTTACGTAATTTGCTGTTACTTCAAAAGTAAACTGAGAGTCATTAATGAAAAAATTAAGCAAAATGATAAAGTATTGAATATATATTATATTATTAAATCATTGAACGCTATCTATGCAGAAATCGACGACTATAATAAAAATTATTGGTCAAAATTTTTATTTTGGGTTTGGATTTGTTTAACAATACTCGTAAATACATTATTGTATACACCTATGTTCGGAAAAATGGTTTTAATGCTCAGAGTTATCTTCACTCTCGCCGCGACATTTTTTGTCTTTGGCCTCATGTTCATCATAAACAATGCCTCTTCAGTTTATTTTGAAGCCAATAAGATATATAAACTATTGAATACTTATTCTGTTTCTTTAAGTGAAAAAATTCCATTCGATGGCCGAAAAATTAAAGTAAATATAAATTATTTTAAAAATTATTTTGTTATCAAAATTTTCTAATTAATAGTTGATGTCATTCATTGAAAGAACTGGTCAGAAAAGAGTTGGATTTTATTGTTGGAAACTATTTATTATTGATTATTATCGCGGATATGAAGTAAGAATTTCCTCATATTTAACAAAACTATTCAAAAAATCTTAAAACAAAAAAATGTTTTTTAAATTCTCACTAAATAGATAATTGCCATCATTGGAATGTTTTTCCTGAAGATAGTTGATATTTCATTATAAATCTGAACTTCATTTTCATGATCATTCATATTATTGTTATACCGTTCTGGTTCGAGCTCATAAACTTAAACGCATAACTGGGACTAAAATTAACAGTTTATCCATAATTCTGAAACGAATTCTATTAAACTCTTAATAATATTAAACCTTGTTTGTTTGTAATCTTTTATTTTATATAAAATTATATGTATATGACATAATACTTAATAAAATACATAAAGCGAATATACCATAAAATTTTAATGTAATTTAGTTATTTTGTTGATACGAAAATATAAACATATTTAAAAATTTTCACATTTTAAAAGATTTTTCTTCTTTTCAACACTTTTACACTTTCGCTCAGAGGCATATGAGGTCCTCTCCTCGAGACCACCGTCCAAAAACTCTCTTTACAAGTTTTTAAATATATCTTATATAAACAAAACAGATTTGAATTATTATTCTTTTTAAATATTAACCGCATTTCATAGCAAATGTTAATATAATGATAACCTTGAGAGCGTTAGTAAAGCATTGCATAAAGTATTGTTAAGATGCCTGAAAACTATTTTAAAAGAATGAAAAACTGATTTAAAGTCAAAGAATTCATATCCGTATAACATTATTATAAAACAAATTCGGGTCATTCAACATAATATATCGCTATTGTCATTACTACAGTATAACAAAGATCATAGTTTCATAGTTTGTATGTAATTCCTTTTCAGAAAGTAGACGAAGCCTATATTAGATTTCACTTGATTGTAATATAGAATAGTAGGCGCCCCTAGTGTGTCAACTCTGTAAATTATTAGATTACGACATGATTATGAATTAGTATTTTCGCTCAACTAATCATGTGATCAATTCATCTCAATCATTTGAATACCATTAGACTCAGTTCATTAAATGGAATCGTATATATTAATATTATATGTAAAAATAGCTTATGTAAGGGTAATGTGTTTTTACAAGTTTTTTGAATTAATTTTGTATTTTACAGTTACTCTAAGCTCTTTAACTTATTTGATATTTAGAGGAAACATGTGAAAAGGTTTTAAGTATTGACTTTAAAGGGATTGAAGCGACGGAGTAAAATATTTGAAGTCGCCAGAAGTCTGATCTCTTTCTGGTCAATAACCCTTTTATTGCATTTATTATTCCTTACATACAAATAAAAATATGATTTATCTTTAGTTTATGACTGGAACACAAGTAGCTAACTCTAAATAAAATTATAGTTTTAAAAATTAAATACAGTAACATTAGACTTATAATAATTTAGAAGTTATTTCAAATCGTAAAAAGATGAACTCATTTTTATCTTCCGAATTTAACCACAATTAAACACAAAATTGAATTCAAGCATACATTAACCCTTCGTCACAACTGTGGGGTAAATTGTTCCCAAGTTTGACTTTAAAAATTTCGCCAAAATCAACAGAATGTCATCATTTCTTGAGAATTTAGCTATTCCTCAGTCATATAATCTGACTATAAATCACAAAAATCCTGATTAATTTGGAATTATAACTTTATTTTAAAAAATTATTTTCTGGCAACATGTCTTTGTGAGGACAGAAATTCCCCCTAACTTCGCAGTGCTTTGTGTTTACTATATGTGTCGCAGCGCTGTAATGTCGCTACTAGTAATTTGAACCGCTGATGACGCTGTGGCAGATAATAACTAGAAATTAATTAATTAATAAATGAAAACTTTGAAAATAAGGACTAACTTTGATTCTGAAAACATTCGGACTAACCTGGAACAGATATAAAGTGTGGGGTAGAATTTTGCCCCACAGTTAATTTTACGTTTTCGGAAGTTAAGTTGTGACGAAGGGTTAATTATTGAAACTATTTAAACACTTCTAACTTGTTTGATTATACTATATATTGATATATTTTCTTTAAACAAACACTGATTACTACGTTTTCACAGAAGTAACGCTCACTAGACAAACAGCTCGTTAGACCGACAATACTTTACTTAATTCGTACCACTTATAATAATTAAGCGCTGTGTGATAATTCAAATTTAACCTGATCATACCTAATCTAACTTAAGGTGGTTATTGGTTGGATCGCGAAACGACAATCTAATTCATCAAAAACTCCGTTTCGTACTTATATTCAGTATAACTTTTAGTCGGCTGAGGTACACAAAATACTGTGAAATAGAAAAATATTGTTTACAGATTTTATGTTTATTTAGTTTGTTTATTCGTTTTAAGAACAAAATATTAATCTATTTTTGGTTTGATGATGATGAATTAAATGTATCTCAAAATAGAGATTGTATTACATCTTCTAGATGTCATAAAGTTTTAGTTGATGACTTTACAATTACAATACTAAATAAACTTCTAATTGACGATGAATTGTTTACTTGAGTTGCAAAAATATATAAGTATATTACTAGATAAAATTGGTGAATGTTTCCACAAGCAATTCACTTATTAATTCTATGTCATGCTCATAACTTGAGCCGTTCGGAATTTACTCAAAAATGTTAGAGTAGCCTTAACCATTTGAACTGCACTGCATTGTAGAATTGTTGTTAAACACAGGTCTCTCATATCGAAAATGTTATACATCTGTATTAAATGTATTTAATAAAATATTAGTGAACAAAATTGTTTCACATTTAAAGATCACAGAAGTAAATAAATAAATAATTTAGATTTAAATAGATTACTAATGATTAGATACTTTAACTCGATCGTCTATGTTAGTTATATTTATACTATTAGTACAATTTGATTTTAAAATTGAAATATTACGAATTACTGTATTCAACAATATTTTATTTTGGTTTATTTTAATGTAAAATTTTGAATAATATTAAGTGTAATTTAGAATTACATTAGATGTAATATTTAAAAGTTCACACTTTTATAAATGAAATATAATTGAGTCGAATTCGACAGGAATAATAATTGTTGAGACCATAAACGATATTAGAGTTTGGCGTTTATTTACATACCTATGAATGTGATTAAAGTATTAGTTTGTTGTAAATTATTAAATTAAGATAAAAAGTTAATTACATAATCAGAACCAATGCAATAGGATTCCTTTCCAGATATTCCACAACATCCATTACTACATTTACCCAAATTTTGTGCCCCAGTATTGGGTCCTCCGCATTGATATATACTACCCAAAGTGCACCAGAACTAATTACCCAGTTGTCTGATAAATTTACAAAATCAAACTCGAATTAATCGAATTATTCGTTTAATTCATTTATTAATAAATAAAGCTACGCGAAGTTGCGGTATTAATTTTCTTCGAAATTATTGGCATTTGATTATAAGCTCCAACTTGATTTTTTGTTAAAAAAATATCATTCGTTAGTAAGAAGCTAATCATAATCATTGACTGGCTATTCGTTTGAATAGCCTTTTTGAATTATTTATTTTGAATTAGAAAGTATAACTCATATGATTGGATTCATTATATCCTACAGTACAAAAATATGTGCATCGAATGTAGAAGGTTGGAGAGAAATGAATGACGTATTTGATCACAAAATTCAAATAAATTTTATTAATACAATATAAATATCGAAGCCTAATATCAGCCCCATGTCCCGACTTGATTGGCGAGGCTCAGACTCCACTAGAGCTTTCAACTCGTCATCATCCAACTCTTGAGGTCGACCAGAACCAGGTCGATTCTCCGGATCAAAACCGCCTGATCGAAATCTGTCAAACCAACGTTGATACGTGAGGACCTTTAATACATCACCATATGTATCGGTGATGCTCTTGGTGGCAACCGTTGCATTATTACCACGCTTAAACTCATATAACATACAATGTCTTATCTGATTGTCATCGAAAGATATGGCTCAAATCGAAATCAAATCATAATTTTAAGATAATAATTTAATAGAAATAAAGACTAATATTAAATGTATTTATTCACGAAACAAAAGATATGTAAAAAAATCCTAAGTGTATTTTTGAACCATTCTAATATAACGTACCAAAAACGACATTCATTTCTCTTCAACCTTATATCAAAAGTTAAAGAATCGGAGTTAATCGATAATTCAGGATGATTCTTTGGAAGTTCAATTTATTTTCTATTAAATTAGTTGCATATGAGAAAGCAATGCAACGAAAAATTCTATCTGTTTTTGCTATATGTTAATCAGTTATGAAATATTGGTTTATTCTCAACTCAAGATAACTTCAAATTCTGTCTTATTTTAGATCGCGTTAAAATTTAAATTAATGTTCGGTTATATTTGACTAAACGCCAGTACGCGCTCCATGAAATTAATGAAATTTAAATAAGTTACGCGAATCTAATTATTGTTTAAAGTTTTGGTGTAATATATAGTATTAAGTATATTTGAGAAGTCCACACAAATCAGAAAAACTTTTACACTGCCAGTAGCGCGTATTTTACGTATTCTTGAAGTATAAATTAATATTTCGAGTTCTTTTTTGTGTGTAAGCATTGTTTCTGAATTTCCTGAAGGAATATATACCGCTATAATAGAAATTCAAATTTAATTAATAAATCTAAAAGAATTAATTGAGTATTAGTTTTCATTAATTTAAATTCAAACCATAAGATTTAATTGTTTGTCATTAATTATCAATTCAATTAAATCACGCGCTGCCCATAATACAAGGCTGTCTTTAGCTTCGTTGAAGTTACTATTGTTATGATAAGAAAAACTTCTTCAATTCGTTTGAATATAGAGAACAAGTGTTTCTCATTTTGTAGATAGGCAATAAATTTTGAATTCAATTTTTTTTACTAACAAAATTTAATGATCAAGTGTGTCAAACATCTTTGACTTCTAATTGAAAAGAATGGAATTGAGAAAATTATTTTATGGATAATTGAAACTTCATCTCAAAAACATAAGATATTGAAAATTAAACATAATTTTCTAAAAGTCGAACCAAAAAACAATTTAGCAACATTCTTAATGAGACATTACTAACTTTATATCTATTAAACTATTAAGTCTACTTTAGATGACAGTTTTATTAATGTTAACTTTTCAAGTAAAAAGGTCTTAAATAATTATTAGGGGTTCACAGGAAAAACATTGAGATAAAATAAAATTGATTTCATATTTAGATTCTGGTTAAAAAATATGTTAGAGAAAGTTTATTTTAATAATCAGTATAAGAGCATGGGACCCTAATTACAGTATTGAGTAACTAATAATATTCCAATTATCTGTCGCCTAACGGATATTTCTGTTCAATTAACTCGCAATTCACGTTCGATTAATAAAATCAGCGTCTGAATCTCTAGCTTCGCGAAAACTGTGCATTTTATTCGACCAATGAATGTTTGACTTTAGCCATCATTGACAAGAATGGTCATAATTCGATAAAATGTCTCAAAGAACCTATTAAAAGAGTTTTGATTAATTTTTTGTATTGTGTCCCAAAAAAAATATAACACTTTTTTCAAATTAAAAAAATAAATTTCAATTCATTTTTGCTTAGGTAGAATCCAAATATAATATCAATTCTGCTCTATCTCTCATAGTTTTTACTGCAGACCTATAACAAATCGCTATTTGGGACCCTATACACAGTTTAACTTTTTATACCGTACATTTCTGAGATAAAGTTTCAATTTTTCAAAATGAAAAATTAGTAATTGACATGCCACATAGATATTATAAAAATATTCGCTTATAATTGATATATAATTTTGTAAAACAAGTACTGTTTTCTTTGTAGCAATAAAGAAAGTAATTATGAAAAAACACGAAACTTACAAATTAAATATGTTATTCATTCAATGATGACCTACATTTCAATAAAGTATTTGTGGTTTGTGTTCGTATTCTGCTCATGATATCTGAAAGTCAGCTGGAAGACTGAATAATATCAATTATGGATAAGAAATTAAGAAGATTCAACCCAAATGAATTACTACCTAATAATGTTGTTATCGAGAGTGCTGGAACTCATTTGTATAGAATTGGATTATCTTTATATGCAGTTGGATCAGTCAAAAGGAGTCAATTTTGTAATCCAACGTTTATACTAATCTTGTTTTTACAGTTCATCATAAGATCTATCATTTCATTACTATTGTCTGATGAAGATTCAAATTTACTCGAATTAGTTGGCGATGTAGTTCACTTTATGAATCTTAGGATTCATATAAATATAGGTATAATTATAATAACAACTTTAACGCTCGTATCACAGATCATACATTATTACAATTATAAGAATGATATAAAGCCCTCTTATCTAAAACCATTTGAAATGATTTCTGGTTTGGTTTCACCAAAAAGTATTGGTCTCATAAGTGAAGAAAAAGTTTATAAAATGATAAGAGTGTCGAAAGTATCATTTTCGGTTTGTCAATTATTATCAAATTCAGTATTTCCTATACTGGCTTTCACAGTATGTATAATCACATTTAGTCAAAATCTTTCACTTGAAAAGTTCATTGTTTTAGGCATTCCTTATACTTTGCTTATATCCTTAACCATAAAATATGTATTTTCTTTTATGTTATGGCAATTTATTTATTTCTATATAATTTGTTATTACTTGAAAATTAAATTGAGAGCAATTAATGAAAGATTGAAAGAAAATAATAGAATATTGAAATTATATAACATTATCAAATCATTGAATGATATCTATTCGGAGATTAATGATTATAATAACAATTATTGGTCGAAATTTTTATTCTGGGTTTGGATTTGTTTAACAATACTCATTAGTACATTTTTATACACACCTTTATTTGGGAAAATTAGTTTATTAATCAGAACTATTTTCACATTCGCTTCAATATTTTTTGTTTTTGGTCTGATTTTGATCATAAATACTGCCTCTTCTGTTAATTTTGAAGCCAAAAAGTCATATAAGCTATTGAATACCTGTACTATTTCTTTGTGTGGAAGAAGTCTATCGAACCGCCTAAAAGTAAAAGTAAGTATCTATCATATTTCAAATAATTTTGCATGAATATTTTTTAATCCATAGTTGATGTCGTTCATTGAAAGAATTGGAGAGAAAAAAGTTGGATTTTATTGTTGGAAATTGTTTATTATTAATTATTATCGCGGATATGAAGTAAGAATATCTTTACTTTCATAAAATTCTTAAAGTATATTAAAATATAAAACTTTATTTTTAAATATCTAATAAATAGATAATTGCTGTGATTGGTATATTTTTCCTGAAGATAATCGATATTTCATTATAAAGCTCAAATTCACTGTGATTTTAATTGACATTTCAACTGTTTCTTTGAATTTAGTTATTATTCAAATTTACCGATTGATAAATAAATTTGTTTATGTTCATTGCTTTAATAATACATTAAATTTTGTGTTATCTAATGGTTAATATATATATTCAATTGGGAAATATAATATTTGTTACTCTGAATAAGGAAACTATATACAATATTCTCAAAAAAGTTGTTAAAGCTATTGAATTATTGTTCAAACAAAAAATGAATTTTCATTTTATTGCATAAACTTTTACATATATGTAAAGTTTACGATCTTTCTTTTAAAAGATAGTTTTTTATATCGAGTTAACTACTCGTGTTCTCTCTTTAAACTGAAACTGAAATCAGATTTTTATTTGTATATAAGGTATGAAAATACAATAAAAGTGTCATCGATCAGAAAGAGATAAGACTTCTGGCGACTCTAAATATTTTAATCCGTCGCTTCAATCTCTATAAGGTTAATAGTTAAAACTTTTCACCTGTTTACTCCAAATAAGTTAGCGAGCTTAGAGTAAACTGCAAAGTACAAAATAAATTCAAGACTTGTAAAACACATTACCTTTACATATATAATTTTCGTGAATGTGAAGTTTTATCTAGCCTAAAAATAAATCACAATTCCTTAGTGAGCCACTATTCTTTAGCTCTTCGTCCCAACTGTGGGGTAAAATGTTCCCAAGTTTTCCTTTAAAAACTCGCGAAAATCAACAAAATGTTGTTATTTCTTGAAAATTTAGGTATTCCTCAGTCATATTTCTGGCTTCGAATAACGAAAAATCTGATTAATTTGGACTTATAATTTTATTTAAAAATTGTTTTCTGACATGATTTTCTGAGGATAGAAGTTTCCCCTACATCGCAGTACTTCGTGTTTGCTATATGTGTCGCAATACTGTGATGTCGCTACTAGTAATTTGAACCACTTATGACGCTGTAACAGATAATAACTAGAAATTAATCAACTAAAATTAAAATCTCGAAAACAAGGGCTAACTTAGATTCTGAAAGCATTTGGGCTAACCTAGAACAGATATAAAGCGTGGTAAACGTGGGTGAACATTTTATCCGATAGTTAATTTTACGTTTTCGAAAATTAAGTTGTGGGTTAACAAATACGAAGTTTATTCTCGACTTAAGATAATTTCAAATCTTGTATTGCATAAAGCAATATAAGATTGCGCTAGCATTTACATCAGTGTTCGATTAAATTTTATAGAGTGTCAGCAAACGCTTCATGAGATTCAAGAAGCTTTAGTGAGTTTCATGAGTTTAACAATTGTTTATAGTTTTGAAGTTTTGCATTAACTATATTTAAGATGTGCACACATATCAGATAAACTTTTACATTATAAATGGCACGTAATTCATGTGTAAATGAGATATTAATCAATGATCTCGAGCTCTCTTATTTTTGTGTCACAAATATTGTTTTTTAATTTTCAAAACTGATAGAACTCAAAGTTTAATAAATACGCCCCAAAGTATTAGTTCAGTATTAGTTTTTGAATTGTATCTCCTATTTATTAATTTTGATTCAAATTATGTAATTCAAATCATAAGTCTTAAATGTTTATCACTAGTTATCAATTCAATTAAAATACGTGCTGCCCATTGAACAAGATTATCTTCAGTCCCTGTGAAGCTACTATTGTTACCATAATTTCATTTTTAGTGTTTAATTTAATTTCATCGAGATTTTGTGGATTTGACAGATATACCCAATCTTTTAAATGTCTTCATAAAAATAATATAGACTTGTCAAATCTAATAAACGAGGCGGCTAACCAATCTCTGTCAGGAGCTGTTGGCTACTCGTTGAAATTATTCGATTACAGATGCAAGAAAAAGAAATTTAGATCATTTTTATAGGAACATTTAAAAGATCAGTTATATATTTCAATTCCGCAAAATCTCAATGAATTACAATTAAACATTAAAGATAAAATTCAAAGCGTTAGCTCTGAAGCAATATGAAATGTTTCTAGAAATATGGTTCGTCGCGTTCGCCCCTATATTTCAGCAAACGGCGGCCATTTTCAAGATTTTTTGTAATTTAAATTTATTTATTGATAAATAAACTATAATTATGTCAAATTTTAAAGTTTCAAAATCACCCCATTTAATGAAAAAAGTTATTAATAGTTTTTGGTACGCAAAGTTAAAATGATAGCCCTGTATTAAACTGTTGAGCATACATAATATAATTGTTTTCTTAAATTTAACTTTTCATATACACTATTTAGCCTTCTATACCGAATATTTTTTAGATAAATTTCAAATTATTCTAAGTACACAAATGAGTAATTGACATGCCACATAGGCATTAGAAAAATATTCACTTATAATTGATATATAATTTTGAAAAACAAATACTATTTTCTTTACATCTATAAAGGAAATAATTATGATAAAGCACGAGGTATATTGACTAAACATGTTATCAATGTAACAATAACTTACTTTTCTGTAAAGTATTTTTAGTTTATGTCCGCATTACACCCAAGATATCTGAAATTCAACTAAAATACTGAAAAATAATAATTCTAATGAGTAAAAAATTAAGAAGATTCAATTCAAATGAATTACTGTCTGAAAATGATGTTATCGAGAGTGCTGGAACTCATTTGTATAGAATTGGATTATCTCTATATCCAGTTGGATCAGTCAAAAGGGGTAAATTTTATAATCCAACGTTTATACTAATCTTGTTCTTACAGACCATCATAAGATCTATGATCTTATTACTATTGTCTGATGAAGATTCAAATTTACTCGAATTAATTGGCGATTTTTCTCACTTCATAAATATAAGAGTTCATTTAAATATAGGTATAATTATAATAACAACTTTAACGCTCGTATCACAGATCATACATTATTACAATTATAAGAATGATATAAAGCCCTCTTATCTAAAACCATTTGAGATTATTTCTGGTTTGGTTTCACCAAAAAGTATTGGTCTCACAAATGAAGAAAAAGTTTATAAAATAATAAGAGTGTCGAAAGTATCATTTTCGGTTTGTCAATTGTTACCAAATTCAGTATTTCTTATACTGGCTTTCACAGTATGTATTATCACGTTTAGTCAAAATCTTTCACTTAAAAAGTTCATTGCTTTAGGCATTCCTCATAGTTTGTTTATATCCTTAAACGTAAAATATATATTTGCTTTTATATTATAGAAATTTATTTATTTCTATATAATTTGCTATTACTTGAAATGTAAATTAAGAGCAATTAATGAAAGATTGAAAGAAAATAATAGAGTATTGAAATTATATAACATTATCAAATCGTTAAATTATATCTATTCAGAGATTAATGATTTTAATAACAATTATTGATCAAAATTTTTGTTCTGGGTTTGGATTTGTTTAACAATACTCATTAGTACATTGTTTGTACACACTTTAATTTGGGAAAATGACTTTATTAATCAGAACTATTTTCATTTTCGGTGCAGTATTATTTGTCTTTGGTCTGATTTTCATCATCAACATTCCCTCTTCTGTTAATTTTGAAGCCAAAAAGTCATATAAGCTATTGAATACCTGTACTATTTCTTTGTGTGGAAGAAGTCTATCGAACCGCCTAAAAGTAAAAGTAAGTAACTATCAGGTTTCAAATAATTTTGTATGAATATTTTTCAATCTATAGTTGATCTCATTCATTGAAAGAATTGGTGATAAAAGAGTTGCATTTTATTGTTGGAAATTATTTATTATTAATTATTATCGCGGATATGAAGTAAGAATTTCTTTATTTTAATAAAATTTTAAAAGTATATTAAAATAAAAAATTATTTTAAAATATCTAATAAATAGTTAATTTATGTGTTTGGTATATTTTTCTTGAAGATAATCGACATTTCATTATAAATCTCGAATTCATTTTAATTTTCATTGACATTTAACTTTTTCTTTGAATTTAATTAGAATCAAAGTTATTGATTGATAAACAAATTTATTTTGTTTAGTGCTTTAATAATAACAAATTATACTTCATGTTATCCAATGGTTACAATATATATAACCAATTGGAAAATGTAATATTTATTAGACTGAAGAAGTAAATTATATAAAATAGTTTCAAAAAAGCTGGTAAATCTATAAAAGTATTGTTCAAATAAAGAATAAATTTTTAATTATCTTTTGTTGCTATATAATTTAAATTAAGTCGTAATAAGTATATAAGTAATATTAAGGCTCCTAAACTTGTTCTTAAATTTAATTAGCAGTATTTCAATTAAATCTGAATCAAATATTATATCAACAGCCTTTTCTGTAATAAATGCCGACAGGTTAGTGTATTTTTTTGATAAAAAATAACCATAATAAGTCATTGAATTTTACATAGTCAAATACTAATTTTTCTCATTAATATAATGAATTTACAAGTTTATAAATTCAAACTTGAATTAGTCAAGTCATTTGTTAAATTCTGTTATTATTAAATAAGTGAAGTGATAGTATCAATTTTTTTCGAAATCATCGAAATTTGATTATGAGCTTCAACTTTATCTTCAGTTAAAAGAATATCGTTCGTTAGTAAGAAACTAATCGTAGTCATTGACTGGTTATTCTTTGGAATAGCTTTTTTTGGTATAACTTCTTTTGAATTAGAAGGTGTAGCTCACATGAGTCAATTCATTATAGCTTTCAGTGAGAAAATATGAAGATCGAATGTGTACATGTTAAAGGGTTGGGGTTAATCAATAATCTTTTTGAAGTTCGATCTATTTCTTGGAAAATTAATTCCATGTGAGAAAGCAATGAAAAACCATTATATTTTTACCACGTGTCAATCAATTATGAAATACTACGTTTATTCTCGTGTCAGTTAACCTCGTATTCTATATTACTTTAGATCTCGCTATCATCTATCTTACTGCCTTAAAGTTTTGTTATCGAGAATGCTGAAACTCATTTCTATTGATTTGGATTATCTTTATACTCAGTTGGATGAGTCCAAAGGAGTTAATTCTATGATCCTATGTTTATAGTAATTTTGTTCCTACAGTTAATCATTAAATGTATTATTCCATTAATAATATCTGATGAAGATTAAATTTTATTTGAATTAATCGAGGAATTTGCTCATTTTATAAATTTATGAGTTCATTTAAATATTGGTATGATTCTAACAACTGTTTTGGCACTTGTATTGCAAATCATTTTTGATTACAACTATAACAATGATATATAGCCCTCACACATCGAATCATTTGAAATGATTTCTGATTTAGCTCCACTAAAAAGTATTGTTCTCACAAATGAAAACAAGTTTATAAAACATTAAAACTGTCGAAAACTTCATTTCTGGTTTATCAAATCTATTCAAATTTAGCATTCTCTATAATGTTCTCATAATTTTTATCCCTACATTTGTCAAAATTTTTCAGTGGTAGAGTTGATTTTTCTAAGCTATCCTTATAGCTTTCCTTAACCTCAAAATGTATATATTAGGTCGAACCAAGTCTTTGCCAACTTTATTTTTCAAATATTTCAAAAACAGTAAAAGATACTAAAGGTTGGTTTTTATCATCAGATGAGCATGTTATCCACCTATAATTAAGATCAATTACCAGGGGTCAGGCAACAAGATAATGCCAAAAAAAATTCTTGATTCTTGTTAACCCCCAAGCAATTTTGTTTAAAATCCTTAAAGTGCTTTATGGGGTCAAAAATTAGCAACTTTCATGGAAGAATCTGGGATTATTATGCGTTGAACATACAGTACTAAATAAAAATACTCCACTATTCCATTCACATATCGTATTGTATCCAAGTCATAACATTTGACATCACAGTTAATCTTTCTTATTGGATTCATTCAAATTGCATTGAAATCTATTACGAAAAAAGTTACGTGAATAGAAAGTTGGGGTACGACAAACTTGCTTAATTATTTATTTTAGAATTTTAATTATAAGTAATATTAAAATGACAATTACGTAGTTTTGTTAAGATATAGTTTGTGATAGAATACAGAATCTATTATTTTTTGCATTTAAATTTAGTTTTTAACAAAATTTCAAAGTATTGTTACAAACAAGACACAATTCCTTTGAAGGGTTATCACCCCCAATTTTAGCATGTGAGTTTCCCTCAAAAGTCCTTTAAAAAGTCCTTTTTTATTTTAGACTTTTATGCTAGCTATTGCATACAAGATTGATTTGACAATTTTACATGGAGTATCCCCGATAACACATAATGCCCTTATTTTTCACTTCTAATCTTGCCATGTTACACTTTTAGGAAGTTTTGTCAAAAAACATTTCCCAATATTAAAATTAAAATAATAATGGTAACTATGTGAAACTTCAATATTACGTAGTAAATACATAAGTGAATATTAGTCAATAAGAATCTTGAGAAACATCCTTATAAACAAGGAATAAAAAAGGGTTGGCAGGAACTTTTGGTTCGACCTAATATATAGCTTTTTATGGCAGTTCGTTTATTTTTAGACAAATTACTATTACTTGAAAGGTAAGGCAAATATCATTAATGAAAAATTAAACAAAACGATCAAATATTAGACTTATATAGCATTATCAACTTATCGAACGCTACATATTTAAAAATCGATATATATATATGTTACAGTAATTTACCGAAATGAGTGAATTCTAGAATTAACCAGTGATTTCTGAAATTTCGGCAACAAGTTACAGATTTCTAGAAAAAGCCGGTGACTTCTAGGAATTACTCATACAATTTAGGAAATTCTAAAATAAACTGATAAAAGGTAGAGATTTCCAGAATTGATTTTCTCCCTTTAGTGAAGTTTTAAAAAAGTTACGCTATTAATAATTTCTATCACTCTCCAAATTTTTTAACTTGCAAATTAGTACTGAAGGTTTTATTTGAAAAGTTACAAGAATACAAAATCTTAAGATATTACAACTTTATTGTAGCTGAACAGTAGAGAAATTGTTTATTACGGCAAGATGAGCTATTGTGATAGTTGGAATACACTGCATATTACGGTAACGTTACAGCGCGGCAATTATAATATCTTAAGATTTGGTATTTTTGTAACTTTTCAAATAAAACCTTCAGTACTAATTTGCAAGTTAAAAAATTTGGAGCAATAAAAATTATTAATAACGTAACTTTTTTAAACTCCACTAAAAGGAGAAAATAATTTCTGAAAATCTCTACCTTTTATCAGTTTATTTTAGAATTTCCTAAATTGAGTAATTTCTAGAGATCATTGGTTTTTTCTAGAAATTTGTAACTTATTACCGAAATTCCAGAAATCACTTGTTCTAGAACTCACTCATTTCGGTAAATTAATGTAACATATATAATAAAAATTTCCTGAAAAGTGAGATATTGAACGAATAATATCTAGCTATTTTAAAACTAAACTTTTAATTTAGGCATCCTGTATAATATACAGCATTTTTGCAAATTTGTATCCTATGCTTGGAAAATTATAAATTCAAATCTAAAATATAGATTTTTATGAAGAAAGTATCATTTTATAAAGAATGACCAAATTTTCATTAGACTAAATAATATTTCGTTTAAATCTATAGAACATGAAATTATCAAAAAGCACGAAATCTAATTATCAAACTTATTATTCATTCAATCTCATTTTTCAGTAAAGCATTAATATTTACAGTTTATGTTTATATACATCTCAAAAAATCTGAAAGTCAGCCAAAAGACTGAAAAATATCAACTCTCATGAATAAAAATGAAGAAAATTCAATCTAAATGAATTAATGTCTGAAAATGTTATAGACAATGATGAGCGTGCTCGGTGCTCGTATTTTGAAGGTGCTCGAGCACCGAGCACCAACTGAGCACTATGTGCAACCTTTATGTCTATTGAAAGCTTTAATCCTAAACATATGTAATGCAAATTACAATCAAAATGTCAAAAGTAAGATCAAATGCCGTTCAAGTATATGTTTAACGATAAAAACTGATGTCATTTTGCAATAAAATAAGCGAACTTTATAAAAGGACGAAAATAATTATTGAACGTTAACTTTAAAATTGAATCAAAATTTGTTTAGATTTGATATTTATATTAAATTCTAACTTTAGTTTCAGACTCAAAAGATCGTCAGACGCCACAGTAAATATTGAACCCTTTAATACTGATTGTAAATCTCCGGGGGTAGAGGTTTATAAGCAATGACAGAAAAGTCTGATTAAAATCTTTAAAACTTTCTCATACTTTATAATACATGTATTACTATATCAATTTATTAGAATAGCAGTTCTCATAGTTTTATTTAATAAAATTATTTATTTTTACATTCAGTTGACATCGTTTTTATTAGTTTTGATGTTAGGACTAAGTGCTCGGTGCTCGAGGGTAAGGTGCTCCAGCACGCGCTCATGCTCGGTAAAATTGAAGTGCTCAGTGCTCGTGCTCGCCACCGAGCACCGAATGCTCGAGCACTGCTCATCATTGGTTATAGAGAGTGCTGGAATACGTTTGCATAGAATTGATTTATCTCTATATCCAGTTGGATCAATTGAAAGGAGTAAACTTTATAATACTATATTTATATTAATTCTACTTTTACAGGTTTTTGTATGATTTATAATTTCATTGTTTTTCTCTGATAAAGATTCATATCTCGAATTAATCGGCGATTTTCCTCACTTCATAAATCTTAGAATTCATTTAGATATCGCTACAATTCTAATAACGCTTTTAGCACTTGTACTACAAATTCATTATTACAATTATAAGAACGATATAAAGTCTTCGTATCTCAAACTATATGAAATGATTTCTGTTCATGACTATAGTGCGTTCAATTTGAAATTCCGAAAATTTCATGCCGGTATACCTGGCATTCATTTACATGCAATTATATGTCGAGAGGCCTACAGTGTAACTAGATCCCGAGGTATATTTACATGTAAATATAACTCGAGAGCTTCATAAGTTTTACTAAAATAATGGTTCTCTCAATGTTTAGTGACTTGTTAGCAATAACTTGAGTTATATTTGCCAAACTTTAAGCCAAATGAAAGTAAAACTGTAAAATAGTTTTTGATACATGAACATAAATACTGGTGTAACTAACACAGTTATTTCATGTAATAAAAAATAATTCACTTTGATTTGAAATACAGTTACACATAAATTAAACCTCGAGGTATAATTACATGTCAAAAGCATATTTTCCGAGTCTAAGTCAAAACTATAGTCTTAAAGTACAGTGACATGTAAGACAAAGTCAGATGAACCGGTATATTTATAGAGGTGATGATTCTAGATATTCGAACCAAATCTATCAATAAACAAGGAGGTTAGAAATGAAAAGTGATATATGGCTATTGTAATAAATATTAATTTAGTATTAGTTTTTGCGTTATATCAACTTTTTATTAACCTTGACTCCAATTTTATAAATGCTTATCACTAGTTGGCAACTCAATCAAAGTACGCGCCATCCATAAAATAAGCTACCTTCATTTTCACTAAAGTTACCGTCTTATTATGAGGAAAACTTTTTCCATTCATTTAAATATTGAAAGCAAATACTTTTTATTTTGTAGACGGACGACAAATTTTCAATTTAACTTTTTACATAATGATAAAATTTATTTATCAATGTTTAAAGTACTTCAAACAACTCTGACATTTGACGATTATAAAAATAGGATAAAGTCAAATATTTTTAAAAATTGAAACTTAATCTCCATAACGTGTTGTATTGAAGATCAAAGAATTTCTTCGAAAGTCAAGATTGTAATGTAATAACACTACTAATAAAATATTACTAAGTATATATCTATTAAACTACTGGGTATAAGTTAGATAACCATTTTCTTAAATTTAACTTTTCATAAAACATCGTTAAGTTTTCTATTTCATTCTTGAGATATAATAATAATTTTTCAAGATGCACAAATTAATATTTAACATGCCACATAGGTATTATGAGAAATATTCGCTTATATTTAATATATAATTTTGAAAAACAAATACTGTTTTCTTTACATAAATAAAAAAAATAATTATGACAAAGCACGAAGTCTACTAATTAAATATATTACTAATTCAGTAATAGCCCACTTTTCAGTAAAGTATTTGTAGTTTATGTCCACATTACACTCATGATATCTGAAAGTCAGCTGAAAGAACCGAAAAATAGTAATTCTAATGAGTAAAAAATTAAGAAGATTCAATCCAAATGAATTACTGCCTGAAAATGATGTTATTGCGAGTGCTGGAACTCATTTGTATAGAATTGGATTATCTCTATATCCAGTTGGATCAGTCAAAAGGAGTCAATTTTATAATCCAACATTTATACTAATCTTGTTCTTACAAATGATCATAAGATCTATCATTTCACTATTGTTGTTTGATGGAGATTCAAATTTACTCGAATTAATTGGTGATGCAGTTCACTTTATGAACCTTAGAATTCATATGAATATAATTATAACAATAATAACAATTCTGTCCCTCGTATCACAAATGGTTCATTATTATAATTATAAGAATGATATAAAACCCTCTTACCTAAAACCATTTGAAATGATTTCTGGTTTGGTTCCACCAAAAAGTATTGGTCTCACAAATGAAGCAAAAGTTTATAAAATGTTAAAAGTGTCGAAAATATCATTTTCCCTTTGCCAATGGTTCTTAAATTCAGTAGTACCTATATTGCCTTTTGCAATATATATTGTCACATTCGGTCAAAATCTTTCACTTGAAAAGTTCATTATTTTAGGTATCCCTCATTCCTTTCTTATATCCTTAACCTCAATATATATATATACTTTTGTTTTATGGCAACTTATTTATTTCTATATAATTTGTTATTACTTGAAAATTAAATTGAGAGCAATTAATGAAAGATTGAAACAAAATAATAGAATATTGAATTTATATAACATTATAAAATCGTTGAATGATATCTATTCAGAGATTAATGATTTTAATAACAATTATTGGTCAAAATTTTTATTCTGGGTTTGGATTTGTTTAACAATACTCATTAGTACATTTTTGTACACACCTTTATTTGGGAAAATGACTTTATTAATCAGAGCTATTTTTACATTTGCTGCAATATTCTTTGTCTTTTGTCTGATTTTCATCATAAACACTGCCTCTTCTGTTAATTTTGAAGCCAAAAAAGTCATATAAACTATTAAACACTCGTTACATTTCTTTAAGTGAAAGAATCGTATCGAATCGCCTAAAAGTGAAAGTAAGTGTTTATCATATTTCAAATAATTTTTTATGAACATTTTTCAATTTATAGTTGATGTCATTCATTGAAAGAATTGGAGAGAAAGCAGTTGGATTTTATTGTTGGAAACTATTTATTATTAATTATTATCGCGGATATGAAGTAAGAACTTCTTTATTTTTATAAAATTCTCATAGTATATTAAAATATACTTTATTCTTGAATGTCTAATAAATAGATAATTTCTGTGATTGGCATATTTTTCCTGAAGATAATCGATATTTCATTATAAATCTCAAATTCATTTTGATTTTAATTGACATTTCAACTTTTCCTTGAATTTAATTACTATTTAAAATTATTGATTAATAAATAAGTTTATTTATGCTCATTGCTTTAATAATAAATTTCGTGTTATCTAATTGTTATAATATATAACCAATTGGAAAATGTAATATTTGTTACTTTGAATAAGTAAACTATACTATATTCTCAAAAAAGTTGGTAAAGCTATGAAGGTATTGTTCAAACAAAGAAAAAATTTTCATTATACTGTTGATAACTCTTTCATAAATCATTTTCGTGAAAATAAAGTATTATTTAGACTAAAAAGATCACATTTCTTCACTAAGCTGCTAAATAGTTGACATTCTCTAACCCTTCGTCACAACTGTGCAGTTGAATGTTCCTAAGTTTCACTTTAAAAGTCTCGCTAAAAACAACAAAACGTCGTCATTTCTTGAGAATTTAGGTATTTCTCAGTCATATATCTGACTTTAAGTGACAAAAAACAGGATCAATTTAGACCTATAACTTTATTTTATATAATTTTTATCTGATAATATGATTTTCTGAGGACGGAAGTTCCTCTAACATTGCAGTGCTGTGATGTCGCTACTAGTAATTTGAACCACTGATGACGCTGTAACAGATAATAACTAGAAATTAATCAACTAGTAAATTAAAACTTCGAAAACAAGGGCTAACCTAGATCCTGAAAGCATTTGGGCTAACCTAGAACAGATATAAAGCGTGGTAAACGTGGGTGAACATTTTATCCCATAGTTAATTTTACGTTTTCGAAAATTAAGTTGTGGGTTAACAAATACGAAGTTTATTCTCGACTTAAGATAATTTCAAGTCCCGTATTGCATAAAACAATATAAGATTGCTCTAGCATTTACATCAGTGTTCGGTTATATTTTATAGGGTGTCAGCAAACGCTTCGCGAGATTCAAGAAACTTTAATGAGTTTCATGAGTATAAAAATTGTTTAAAGTTTTGACGCTTTGCATTAACTACATTTAAGAAGTCCACACGTATCAGATAAACTTTTACATCATAAATAACGCGTATAATTGAGATATAAATAATTAATCTCGAGCTCTATTATTTTTGTGTCGCAAATATTGTTTTGAATTTTCAAAAGTGATAGAACTCGAAGTTTAATAAATACTTTCCGAATCATTAGTTTAGTATTAGTTTTTGAATTATATCTCCTTTTTATTAATTTTGATTCAAATTATGTAATTCAAATCATAAGTCTTAAATGTTTATCACTAGTTATCAATTCAATTAAAATAGGTGCTGCCCATAAAACAGTTCCAGTGAAGTTATTGGTGTGTAATATAAGTATTGTCGGAATTCTTGAAGCTTTATTGCACCAAAAAATAATCAATCTACAATATATGCGCCATCACAATCCACAACAGCTTCCCATCGACGCGGTAAATAAAAATGCCTTTTTCATAAAATTCTTTGACGAGCGCGAGCAATTTGTTCGGGTCAAACTCAACTGGTCTTCCAGAACGCTTCTTGTCCTCCAACGATCTGTCACAGTTCTTGAACCGCTGCTGACAGGTGCGTTCATTAACGATGCCCTCGCCACGTGCAGCACAGATTTTGCGAGCTGCCGTCACTGCATTTTGGTCGAGTTCGAACTCGTACAAAATATGCTCCTAAATAGGTAGTGAAATTCCGGACATTTTCTGAGGGAATTTACAACCGCGAGTCAACTGTGACAGTGGTAGGAATAAAGGGCAACCAGTACCACTTATATACAGTACGCATATTGGTTCTCGAAATTTTCAAAATTTTCTATATACTTGAAGAAAACTCCGACGAACTTTTGTTACACACCAAATTATTGTTACTATAATTCAATTCATCGAGCTTTTGTGAACATGAGGGATGTACTCAAACTTTTAAATGTCCCCATAAAACATAATCGGGACTTGTCTAATTTGATAAACGTGGCTAACCAATCTCTGTCAGGAGCTGTTTGCTACTCTCTGAAATTATCCCATTAGAGATGGAAGAGAGAAGGGTTCAGATTATTTTTTATGAGGACATTTAAAAGTCGAGTATATCATTCAAATCCACAAAATCCCGATGAATTACAATTAAACATTAAAGATATAATTTAAAGCGTTAGCTCTGAAGCAATATGAAATGTTTCTAGAAATATGGTTCGTCGCGTTCGCCCCTATATTTCAGCGAACGGCGGGCATTTTCAAGATTTGTTGTAATTTAAATTTATTTATTGATAAATAAACTATAATTATGTCAAATTTTAAAATTTCAAGATCATCTCATTTCATTACAAAGTTATTAGAAGGTTTTGGTTCGCTAAGACAAAATTATAGCCTTGTATTAAACTAGTGAACATACATTAGATAATCGTTTTATTAAATTTAACTTTTCGTATACACTGTTTAACTTTTTATACCGAATATATTTTAGATAAATTTCAAATTATTCTAAGTGCACAAATGAGTAATTGACATACCATATAGGCTTTAGGAAAATATTCACTTATAATTGATATATAATTTTGAAAAACAAATACTATTTTCTTTACATCTATAAAGGAAATAATTATGAAAAAGCACGAAGTATATTAACTAAACATGTTATTAATGCAATAATAACCTACTTTTCAGTAAAGTATTTTTAGTTTATGTCCGCATTACACCCAAGATATCTGAAAGTCAACTTAATTCTGAAAAATAATAATTCTAATGCATAACAAATTAAGAAGATTCAATCCAAATGAATTACTGTCTGAAAATGATGTTATCGAGAGTGCTGGAACTCATTTGTATAGAATTGGATTATCTCTATATCCAGTTGGATCAGTCAAAAGGAGTCAATTTTATAATCCAACGTTTATACTAGTCTTGTTCTTACAGACCATCATAAGATCTATGATTTCACTACTATTGTCTGATGAAGATTCAAATTTACTCGAATTAATTGGCGATTTTTCTCACTTCATTAATATAAGAGTTCATTTGAATATATCTATGATTGTAGCAACAACTTTATCACTTGTATCACAGATCATACATTATAACAATTATAAGAATGATATAAAGCCCTCTTATCTAAAACCATTTGAGATGATTTCTGGTTTGGTTTCACCAAAAAGTATTGGTCTCACAAATGAAGCAGAAATTTATAAAATGATACGAGTGTCCAAAATATCATTTTTTATTTGTCAATGGTTCTTAAATTCAATATTCCCAGTATTAGGCTTTACAGCATCAATTTTCACATTTGGTCAAAACGTTTCACTTGAGAAATTCATTATTTTGGGCATTCCTTATAGTTTGCTCTTATCGTTATCCGCAATGTATGTATTCACTTTTATTTTATGGCAGTTTATTTATTTCTACATAATTTGCTATTATTTGAAAAGTAAATTAAGAGCAATTAATGAGAAATTGAAAAAAAATAATAGAGCATTGAAACTATATAATATTATTAAATCATTGAGTGATATTTATTCGGAAATTAGTGACTATAATAACAATTATTGGTCGAAATTTTTATTCTATCTTTGGATTTGTTTAACAATACTCTTAAGTACATTTTTATACACACCTCTATTTGGGAAAATGAATTTATTAATAAGAACTATGTTCACTTTCGGTGCAATATTCTTTGTCTTTGGTCTAATTTTCATCATAAACACTGTCTCTTCTGTTAATTTTGAAGCCAAAAAGTCATATAAACTATTGAATACTAGTTATGCTTCTTTAAACAGAAGAATTTTATCGAACCGTCTAAATATAAAAGTAAGTATCCGTCATGTTCCAAGTAAGTTTTTATGCATATTTTCCAATCCGTAGTTAATGTCATCCATTGAAAGAATTGGGGAGAACAGAGTTGGATTTTATTGTTGGAAACTATTTGTTATTAATTATTATCGCGGATATGAAGTAAGAGTTTCTTTATTTTTTATAAAAATACTTGAAGTATTTTGAGACTATTTTAAAATTTTTAACTAATAGATAATTGCTGTGATTGGAATATTTTTCCTGAAGATAATTGATGTTTCATTTTAAATTTTGATTCCATTTTGATTATTATTGACATCTTTTGCTTTTTCCTTGAATCTTAGTATAATTCAAAGTTAATAAATGACAAACTTACTTAAATAATATTTTAATGTAACAAATTAAAATTCATGTTATCAAATGGTTACAATACACAAATAGTTGAGCAGTGTATAATCTATTACTAGATATCCCATAAAGTTGATTTAATTTTTTAAGACTGTGTTTTGTTGGTTTTTAAAAATGTTACCAAAAAACTGGTTTAATTTGGTTTTATGATTAAAATGTTAGATCATAAAAAAATTATAATGGGCTTCAATACTCAAATCATGACGTAAATTAACTCAATCTTTAATTGATAATTTCTTATGAATGTTACAAACAGGTCCTTATAAATTAATGTTTAGTAGTTATTTATTATAGTTTACATTAGAAAATCTCATTAAACAATTTAATAACGATTTCAACAGATAAAACAATAGTGGAGAGCTTAGAATAACATCTAACTTATGCTCAAAAATCTTTTCCGCAACTCTTAAAATACAGTTTTTATTAGTTTAATATTTTTAACAAATTTTCCATTTAGAAAAATTGTTGTTTTAATTAGTCATAAAGGGTTAAACCAATTAATTGGGATCTCTACTCTGTACCAATAAACTAAAATTCTTAGTATTGAAATTTAGTATGAAATCCAATTATATTGCTAATTATAATTTGGTCGTTTCTTCACGGATTTAAAAACCAATATATCGATGTTAAGCTTAATTCACGTGTTTTAAATGACATTTAACAACATAATACTAATTATGTGATATAAGTTAAAGCGCAGAGAAATCTAGCTGAAAATACATGGAGCTCGTAAATCGAACAAGGTATATATCTTATGTTATTATGGTAAAACCGATAGAGCTGTAATCATCAGAAAAAATTCCCAATTCAACTGCTTGTACGATCTTAAAACGAAAACATGAAGAATCTTCATCAGAAAGATTGCCGGGAAGTGGTAGATGTTCACTATTAGCCCATATTGATTAAAATAACTTCAAACATAGTCGATTCACATCCGAAATGGTTATGTACTCGAATCGGTAAGTTACCAGCAGATCGAGGATCACCAGTTGTAGATGAATCAACAGTTTTTAAACACTTGCGTGGAAAGGGTTATGTAAAAATTAATATCCAAATGTATTATGATATGATATCCCAGAACATAAAAGTATGTCTATATGCATATAAAATGTATATAAAATCTCAAGGTCTCACAATTTAATACTAAATCTTTAAGTTAGTTTAACTTAATGGATGCTTTGATTTGAAAATAAAGTCTGATTAATTTTGATTATTTCATTAATAACTTATTTGAGTTTCTTAAATCTTGATTTCAATATAAAGGACTTTTATACAGTATTTTCAAAAAAGTTTGTAAAGCTATAAAAAGTAATGGTTTAAATAAAGAACAAATTTTCAAATAACTTTTGTTACTATAAAAGTTAAATTATGTCGTATTAAACATATAAAGTAATATTTTCACTCTCAAACTTATTCATAAATCATAGGCTCTGTACTTTTCGGGTTTAACTCGAAAAAATCTGAATCAAATATACGTATTGTATGAAACTTTTTAAACTTTAAGCGTGAAAATTAGACACGAAAAGCACAAGGCCTAATAAATCAGCAGCATTCCCATTTAAGTTGATTCAAATACCATAACTGAAGATCTTAACAATCCTTAAAAAGCTCTCATATCTCAAACCATTTGAAATGATTTCTGATTTGGTTTCACAAACAAGTACTAATCTCATAAATGAAGTAAAAGTTTATAAAGCGATAGAAGTGTCGAAAATATTATTTTCGATTTATCAATTGTTCTCAAATTCAGCATTACATCTTGTTTAAATAGTATACAAATATAGTTATGCCTTTATTAGATTTGATGGTTTGTTTTGTTGTGTGTAATCAGTAGACCTCAGTTGAAACTTACTATTGTCGCAATAAATAAAACATTTTCAATTCATTTCAATATTGAATCGAAGTGATTTTTATTTTGTAGATGGGTAAAAAATTTCAATTTAATTCTTTTATTTACTGATAAAATTTAATTATCAATTTTTAAAGTGCGTCAAACATCTCTGACTTTTGCCATTTATAAAAATTGAATTAAGAAAGTCAAATTTTGTGAGTAATTGAAACTTTACTACAATAACGTACGATATTGAAAATCAAACATAACTTTTTAAAAGTCAAAACTGAAAAACAGTGTAATAACACTATTAATGAGATATTGCAAAGTTAATATCTATTAAACTATTGGGAATAATTTAGATAATAGGCTTCTTAAATTTAACTTTTCATACATATTTTTTAACTTTCTATACCATACATTTTGGGATAAATTAATAATTGACATGCCACATGAATATAAAACAGATATTCGCTTATAAATGATATATGATATTGAAAAACAAATACTACTTTCCTTTAAGGGTGCCAGACCTCCCTGATTGTCCGGGAGAACCTCGGATTGGAACATTATTTCCAGTCTCGCTGACAGAGGTCGTCTAGTAGGCGATTTCTCCTAGATTTGACTCTTGTCAATGAAAAATAAAATAATTCGGAAAAAACAAAGGTAGGATTAAAGCTTAAATGTGTTGTAAATCTTGAACAAAGTATTTTGAATATTTAAAAACACCTGCAAACCTAATAACATTCTTTTATAGAACTTAATTCTTTCGTGAACTTGAAAATAGCTTTCATCCCATTTAACTTTGACATAATAAAGAGTAGATCAATTTAGATCTCAAAATGTTTTCAAAACTCAAATTTCAAGATTTTTTAAATCAGTGCTTTTTAATATAAGAAATATCTAGTGAATATTTCAAAAATACAATTAAAACTTGCTTATATTTATGAAAATGAGTAATCTTCATGTAACTTAATATATATGAAACTTTCAATATGTAAGATTCCCCTTTTGGTACAAAATCTACTAAATTTGACCTAAGTTGACCTGGCAACTGTACTTTCCTTACATCAATAAAGGAAATAATTATGAAAAAACACAAAGTATATTAACTAAAAATGTTGTTAATTCAGTAATATCCAACTTTTCAGCAGAGTATTTGTGGTTTATGTTCGCATTCCACTCAAGTTATCTGAAAGTCAGCTAGAAGACTAAAATACATTAATTCCAATGAATAAAAGATTAAGAAGATTCAATCCAAATGAATTACTGCCTGAAAATGTTATCGAGAGTGTTGGAACACATTTGCATAGAATTGATTTATCTCTATATCCAGTTGGATCAATCGAAAGGAGTAAACTTTATAATACTATATTTATATTAATCATACTCTTACAGGTTTTCGTATGATTTATAATTTCATTGTTTTTGCCTGATAAAGATTCACATCTCGAATTAATCGGCGATTTTCCTCACTTAATAAATCTTAGAATTCATTCGGATATCGCTACAATTCTAATAAGGCTTTTAGCACTTGTACTACAAATGGTTCATTATTACAATTATAAGAACGATATAAAGTCTTTGTATCTCAAACTGTTTGAAATGATTTCTGTTCATGACTGTAGTGAGTTCAATTTGAAATTTCGAAAATTTCATACCGGTTTACCTGACATTCATTTATATGCAATTATATGTCGAGAGGCCTACAGTGTAACTAGATCCCGAGGTATATTTACATGTAACTATAGCTCGAGAGCTTCATAAGTTTTACTAAAATAATGGTTCTCTCAAGGTTTAGTGACTTGTTAGCAATAAATTGAGTTATATTTGCCAAACTTTAAGCTAAATGAAAGTAAAACTGTAAAAAAGTTTTTGATACATGAACATAAATACTGGTGTAACTAACACAGTTATTTCATGTAACAAAAAATAATTCACTTTTTATTTCAAATACAGTTACACGTAAATTAAACCTAGAGATATAATTACATTTTAAAAGCATATTTTCTGAGTCTAAGTCAAAACATTAACTCTTAAAGTATATTGACATTTAAGACGAAGTCAGGTGAACCGGTATATTTATAGAGGTGATGATTCTAGATATTCGAACCAAATCTATCAATAAACAAAGAGGTTAGAAGTGGAAAGTGATATATGGCCACCATAATAAATATTAATTTAGTATTATTTTTTGCGTTAAATCAGCTTTTTATTAACCTTGACTCAAATTTCATAAATGCTTATCACTAGTTGGCAACTCAAAGTACGCGCCATCAATAAAATAAGCTACCTTCATTTTCACTAAAGTTACCGTCTTATTATGAGAAAAACTTTCTCCATTTATTCAAATATTGAAAGCAAATACTTTTTATTTTGTAGACGGACGACAAATTTTCAATTTAATTTTTTATATAATGATAAAATTTATTTATCAATGTTTAAAGTACTTAAAATAACTCTGACATTTGACGATTATAAAAATAGGATAAGGTCAAATATTTTTAAAAATTGAAACTTAATCTCCATAACGTGTTGTATTGAAGATCAAAGAATTTCTTAAAGTCAAGACGGAAAACAATGTAATAACACTACTAATAAAATATTACTAAGTTTATATCTATTAAACTACTGGGTATAAGTTTGATAACCACTTTCTTAAATTAAATTTTTCATAAAACATCGTTAAGTTTTCTATTTCATTCTTGAGATATAATAATAATTTTTCAAGATGCACAAATTAATATTTAACATGCCACATAGGTATTATGAGTAGTGAAGAGCATTGGTCTGAAATCTTGAGCTTCAAGCTCGAGTTTCTATAAGCGCAGCTCAAAATTTTTGAGCTTTGAGCTGAGCTTTCGTCAAATTTGCGCTGAGCTGCGCTTGTACTAAGAAGCTCTGGTCCAAGCTGCGAGCTGCGCTGCTGAGCTTATGTTAAAAATTAAAATAATGATTAGTAATCTTTGTAACAAGTATTCATTTCAAGTTATAATGAAGTATTCACGCAAAAATATATTAATTTTGATCGTAAAGTTCGAATTTCGACATCGGTGTCACTTATCAATAATTGTGAGTCTTCTGATTGTATTTCACTTTCTTATCAAGTAATGTTGAAAACAATTTCAAACAACTTTCTCTTATTTTGAATAATTATCAAAAATTATTTGAGATTATTTTATTTCGAATATAAAGAGATTTGAGCAGCGAATAGAAATAATATTACTTTTAAAGCCTAAAACATCATTAATTCTCTCTTCAAATAAACAGGTATTGTATTAAATTTCAGTTTAGAGTGAAAATTATTTTGAAAACAATAATTCATAATTCAGAAATGCATCTCATCATTCAATTCGATATATCTAATTTAACACTTAGTTTACTAACATACGAGAAGCAATTCGATAATCATTACTATTTTAAAGTTAATACTGTTTTTTGCTTAATTAAATAAATCGGCTTCAAATGAGCTGAGCTCGAAGCTCAACAGCTTGAGCTTATAAGCTTGAAGACAACTAAAACTGAGCTTCAAGCGCAGCGCAGCGCAGCTCAGCTCAGCTCACAGCTAGCTTATGCTCTTCACTAATTATGAGAAATATTCGCTCATATTTAATATATAATTTTGAAAAACAAATACTGTTTTCTTTACATAAATAAAAAAAATAGTTATGACAAAGCACGAAGTCTACTAGTTAAATATATTACTAATTGAGTAATAGCCCACTTTTCAGTAAAGTATTTATAGTTTATGCTCTCATTCTACTCAAGCTATCTGAAAGTCAGCTAAAAGGACTGAAAAATAGTAATTCTAATGAATAAAAAATTAAGAAGGTTCAATCCAAATGAATTGCTGCCTAAAAATGTTGTTATCGAGAGTGCTGGAACTCATTGGTATAGAGTTGGATTATCTCTATATCCAGTTGGATCAGTCAAAAGGAGTCAATTTTATAATCCAACGTTTATACTAATCTTGTTCTTACAGACCATCATAAGATCTATGGTTTCATTACTGTTGTCTGATGAAGATTCAAATTTACTCGAATTAATTGGCGATTTTTCTCACTTCATTAATATAAGAGTTCATTTGAATATATCCATGATTGTAGCAACGACTTTATCACTCGTATCACAGATCATACATTATTACAATTATAAGAATGATAAAAAGCCCTCTTATCTAAAACCATTTGAGATGATTTCTGGTTTGGTTTCACCAAAAAGTATTGGTCTCACAAATGAAGCAGAAATTTATAAAATGATAAGAGTGTCGAAAATATCTTTTTGTATTTGTCAATGGTTCCTAAGTTCAGTAGTACCTATACTGACTTTCACAGTTTGTATTGTTATATTTGGTCAGAATCTTTCACTTGAGAAGTTTTTTGTTTTGGGTATTTCTTATAGTTTACTTATATCCTTTATCATGAAATATGTATACAATTTTATTTTATGGCAGTTTATTTATTTCTATATAATTTGCTATTACTTGAAAAGTAAACTGAAAGAAATTAATGAAAAATTGAAAGAAAATAACAGAGCATTTAAACTATACAACATTATCAAATCATTGAATGATATCTATTCAGAGATTAATGATTATAATAACAATTATTGGTCGAAATTTTTATTCTGGGTTTGGATTTGTTTAACAATACTCATAAATACATTATTATACACACCTTTATTTGGGAAAATGAATTTAATAATTAAAAGTATTTTCACTTTCGGCGCAATACTCTTCGCTTTTTGTACAATTTTTATCATAAGTACTGCCTCTTCTGTTAATTTTGAAGCTAAAAAGTCATATAAACTGTTGAATACCTGTTCCATTTCTTTATGTGGAAGTATTCTATCGAACCGCCTAAAAGTAAAAGTATGTATTTATCAGATTTCAAATTATGTTTTATGAATATTTTTCAATTCATAGTTGATGTCATTCATTGAAAGAATTGGGCAGAAAAGTGTTGACTTTTATTGTTGGAAATTATTTATAATTAATTATTATCGCGGGTATGAAGTAAGTACTTATTTTCCATAAAAACATTCAAAGAATTTTAAGATACAGCAAATAATTTTTTAAACTTTTAAATAGATCATTGCTTTGATTGGAATATTTTTCTTGAAGATAATTGATATTTCATTATGAATTTCGACTTCATTTTAGTTGTGATTGATAAATAAGTTTAGTTATGTTTATCGTTTTAATAAATTAAATCTTATGTTATCAAAGGTTGCAATATATTGGGTAATTCAAAAGCTTCTGCTTTAAGCATTTAAGTAAATTAAGCAATCGGTACACAAACAATTTGAAATTCCCATATAACCAATTGAGAAATGTATTATAGTGACTTTGCATTAATAAACTATACTTCAAATAGGTTGGTAATGTTATGGAAAGTAATGCTTAAATGAAGTGTTTTTTTCTAGATCGCGATAACTCCTTGTAATAAGTTTTTGAGAAAATATAGAAAAAGTGAACGTAGACTTATATATTTATGATAATAAAATCAAACTTTCAACGTAGTTTTCTATGGAATTTAAGCATTTTTCAGTCTAAATAGCGCTTCCATTGAATTTCTCACTCGAAAATACATAGGAATAAGAGTTTATCGCAGTTTCCAAAATTTTGTCGCTTATCGCGGTTTGGAAAAAGCACTTCAAATAAAGAAAAAATTTTTAAATAGCTTTTTTTACTATAAAAGTTAAATTATGTAGTAATGAACACATAAAGTTCTATTTTCGTTCTCAAGCTTATTCATAAATTAACAGCATTCCATTTAAGTTTATTCAAATATTACAAATAAAAACTTTAACAACTCTTAAAAGCTCTCATATCTCAGACCATTAGAAATAATTTCTGGTTTGGCTTCACCAAAAAGTAATGGTCTCACAAATGAAGTAGAAGTTCATAAGTTGGTATGTGTTGAAAATATTTTCGATTTGTTAATTGTTCTTAAATTCAGTATTATCAATACTGACTCTCACAATGTGTATATGCTACATTTGGTTAAAATCTTTTAACCGATAAGTTCATTATTTTGAGCATTCCTTATAGTTTTCTTATCCTTAAACATGTGTATACCTTTGTTTTATGCCAATTTATTTCTATACGATTTGCTATTATTTGAATATTGAACTTAGACTTATTAACGAAAAATTGAACGAAACTATAGAATACATAACTTATATGATAATACAATTAAAATAATCATGAAATAAAAGTTAATGAATTTGAATATCAATTATCGGATAAATCATTTTAATGATATAAATTATTTTCGATTACTTAACTTTGTTCTAATATGAGATTCTTGTCATATTATGAGAAGTTCATATTTTTCCAATGGGGCAATCATAAAGATCTTTTATTTTTTTCGGGAAATCATCTCAAAAATGTTTCTCTGAACAGTTTTTTTTATAAACCTTCATTTTACAACACTAATTCTGTTTCCACTTAGCCTGATATGCTGGCTGGCTACAGTATTATTCTTCAATGCAGCAAATGTACTGCAATTGACTCACGATAGGCTAAGAGTGCTGTCAAAGTTCCCTTAGAAATCATATTATTAATTCTATCAAACACGCCATGTATTGCTAAAGCACCAGCAATATATAGCAGTGGATCTTACGTTTTTTCTGTTTTTAATACGTTTTTTCGCTAAGTCATAAGCATAGAGTATCTTTTGAAGTTAAGTCTACATTTTAAGATAAAAATGTTTATAGATATTTATAAACTCAATGAAATGGTGAATTATTGTTATTTCTGTCCCTCTGCCTACCTCCGAGTTCATCAGTCCGCTTCCCTTAGTGTAATACAATCAATTTTCAAATTATTGGCAATCATAGTAATTATTGTATTTTCATTATTGAAAATTTAATATTGAATAACTAATTCTACATATATTTTATGGTCGTTTCTTTTTTGAAAAAATGACAAGATTTTAAATTATTCATTGTATTATTAAGGTAGAATTTCAAATTATTTCGTGTATTGGAATGCTTAAAATATTTCATTCAGTGCTCTCCTTATAAATGTTTAATTTAACTATTTATTAAAAGTAACAACAAATACAATTACTTTGTATTATTATAGCACTTGTATTTAATGAGTATTTTGCTTATAAACAATAGTTAATCTATAAACCTTCGCTTATACTCATGTTATTTGTTATTAGAAAATATTAAATTTATCTAAACTCACGCAATAAAGCATAAATAACTTTCTCAGCCGAATAATTGTCTCATTTCATTTCCAACACCTGGTAAAATTTAGAGTAATGATAAAATAGGGAGAAATATTTGAATAGCATTGAAAAAAATATATTAAAACAGAAATAGCCTCAAGTTTTGTGACATTATGTCAAAATATTACTAAAACATATGCAAGAGTATTTTCTTCTCAGATAATTACCAAATTATGGTTCAACTTTTCAAACTTAACTTCAGTTACTACAATTGCCGAAAATCTTTTCAACAATGTTCTCCTTAGTTTCAAAAAGTTATGCCCAAACATAGGCGTCAATATAGTAAACAATGTGTAAACTATTAAATGTTTTATAAGTTAATAATTGGGAGCTTAATTTACATAATTATAAAACAAATTATCTTGATGGCTATCATCATTTCATACTAGTATTAGATATTATGAATTATAATCAAAAGCATTTTTATAATAAGATATGAAAGATTAGATTTATATTATTTTTACTGAAACTCCAGCATTAGGTATATTTTTCTCAATTCATAGCCTTCTCAATAGTCTTCTGCATATTCTGCTATATCATAAATAACACTAAAGGAATTAGACATAGAACTAGACAAATAACTAGACACATCATTAAATTTACCAGAAGGATAACTACCTAACCATTCATGTGAAAGAAATTGATCCAAAGTTATACGACTGGTTGGGTTTGGATCGAGAGTTCTGAGCAATATTTGTCTTAACTCCGAAGGAAAATCACTGCATAACCATTCTGTATAATTGATATCTTTCTTGATTTTCGTGATATAATTCTTATATTTAGCCCAGTTTTGGTAATAATTTGGTGAGTTCATCGACAGACTATCTAAGGGTGGATCAAAAGGTAGAGGACCTAGAAGCATTGCTAACAAACAATAACCCAATGAGAATATGTCGGCTTTTATCATATCATACTCCAGTTCATTAAAAGATTCGGGCGCGGCGTATCCAAGCGTACAAGTTGGCCTTTGAGCCATAATCTGATTCGGTGGATCTGAATGCTTAACCATTTCTGAATTACTAAAGTCTGTGATTTTTGGTACAAAACGATCATATTTTTCGATTCCTTCTGGAAATTGTGCTTCATCCATATTTGAGTTCAAGAATAAGAGAATATTCTCTAGTTTTAGATCTCCGTGTGCTATATCTAAACAATGCAAATGTTTGAGTCCTTTAGCTATTCCTCTGATCAAATATCTTGATTCCAGTTCTTTCAGTCCTCCCTTCATTCTTTTATTAGAATCATAGATATGTTGCAAAAAGTGAAATAGATCTCCGATTTCTGATAACTCACTCACAATATAAGCTCGAGTCTGATCTTGATTTTTAAAAGTCTCATAAAAATACAGTATATTGTTGCATCTGAATTTCATCACTTGATTTATGATATTTACTAATGAAATAATAGTTAATCAGTATAGAATGTACTGTCATGAAATTTGAGTTTTTGAAGTTCGGCTTTACTACTAAAAGCCGTCTCACGCTGTTTTCGAATACCGATGTTCTAACTTGATATATCTACATAAAATGTTTGCCTAGATATAGGTAAATGTGAGCTCGAGACAACAATATAAGTCACCATTACATAGTAAAGCCTAGAATTCTTACTTTCATTTTGCATTGTTGCCAAAGTCGCAAATCCTTTGCCTGTTTTAATAAATTTAATAGCGACCAAATCATTATCAGGTCCTCTTGTAGCTGAATAGACAGAACCATACGATCCAGAAGATAATAAATCCCTAACGTAATAAAAATTCGGGACACGATTGCAAGCCATATCAAAGTCTTGTTTGTCCAAGTGAGAGAACGAAGTAGCACTTGGATTTTTATGCGATAGACCATTACTTGTCTCGGTACTTTTACTTAAACAACTGCTAAAATCTAGTGATTCTTCAGGTTTAAACTGTTGTAGGAAATGCTCTTTACCTTCAGGGCTATCTATAGTACTAAATGATAATTCAAATTCATTTTCATTACTTAAACAACTTTTAGGACTGTACAAAGTTTCAAAATCCGGTTCAGAATCAGGGCTCTCTCGAATTTTTTCATCGCGAATTTCTAGAATTGATCTTTTCTGATTTGATTGTCCTTCAGAAGATTCGGATGCTCTTCTTTTCATTTCCGTTGTGTTTTTGATCAAGGTGATAAACTATTTTAATCAATTTTTTTTATTAAGAAACACTTGATTTAATGTTTTTCCTAAAATCAGAATACAAACACTAAAATAGTAAATTTGAAAAGAATTTAATATTCAAACATACTTTTTAACGGATTTTTATTGTTATGAAATTTCACTAAACCTTGAACAAAGTAAAAATGCATGTGATATTAGGCCAGTTGACAACCATTAGGCTTTTGTCAGATATGAAATTAGATATATCGTATATTAGAGCCTTAAAAACTTTTAAGTTGATATTAATAAAATAGTAATGAAATTTAATAAACTATTTGGAAAAACACAATTCGAATATCTATCAAACTTAATAACATTGAACTAAAATTAATTCTATTACTCATCTCTCATAGTATTTAGAATTTAATCAATATGATAAGAGATCGGAAGCCAATAGCTCACACTATTTATACAGATGTTCCTCATACCAATCACAGCATCAGAACGAATGCCAACAAATACAGGTTTATCGATATATTAAACTATCAGACCCACCTTTTTACACTAAAAGATATGCTTTTAAAGGTTTCCTCATAGATCTATAATAGAATAATTAGTTAAAATAGTTTTGAAAATCTATGAAACTTTTTGCTTACGCTACAAGTTCTAGCAATACAGTATTGTCTCCATAGTGTTTATTTGAAAGGTAAAATCTGAATCTGTAAAATTTACTTAATAATAACTAGGTTAAATACTATCGAGACCTATAAATATCTCAAAATTCAAATTTTTATTGAGATTTAAGTGTACAACAATTTTTTAACAGAAAATCAGCCGATAGCAAATTGTAAAATTATTAATTCGTCTGAAAGTAATTGAGGATAGACTTTTATTTGAAATTTTTGCTTTTAGTCACATATATTTCGTCTTTTATTATGTTCAATGCCTTATAAGCATTGTCAGAAACTGATTTACGAGGGAAAATATTCATTCAACTGTTATCATATCTATCACTTCAAAACTTGTTGGTAGCTTTTTTCAAATTAAATCTCTTCGAACTTTTAGAATTGTTTGTTCATTTTTATTCAAAAATAAGTCAAGTAAATAATAACGAGGTGTGCTTTTATATTGAAGTGACTGAGTAGTTGAGCAAATAACAGCTCATATAAATTATATCGCGATAAATACTAAAGAGATTTTTTCGACGTTATTTCAATGGAACTTCTGCATAGACTGGGAGCATCGCTAAATTATAATGAGAGTGAATACTATCGAAGTAAATTCTAAAGAGGAAATGCTGTATATAGGTCAATATACGTCGAACATTGAAATTTTGAACGAGAATCATAACTATTTGAAAAATTAGTTTTTGCAACTTATCAGGATTGTCCTTAGTACTATTTTCTTGAAACTTCAACTAAAAATTTCACATTTTCTGGTTCATTATTTGTTAAATTATTTGTCCGTAAAAAAATATTATTAGTGTCGACCATCTGATTTGGTTTTGATTTTCTTCATAAGTTAAATGAGAGCGATATCTTATTTCAGTGTATCATTCGTCTCCATTATTGTGATAGAATTGAAGATTCATATCCCATAAACTCTGTTACCCAATTTTCTGTCCATCTTTCTTTCAATATAATAGACTAAAATGTTTCTGTCATAATTTTGTCTAAACTTGAATTAAATTGTGAATGATACTCTAAAAAAGTAAACAAATATCTCAAAGTGTTTTTCTCTAGTAGTGGTTGTTATTGTATAGGTTTGAATTTAATTTTAGTTAACTTTCAACTGTCTTAAACTTATTTCAAAGATAAGTTGAGTGATTCTTCAGATACAAGTAAAGGCTCTTGTATTCAATGAGGAATTTGTTGCGAATCTCATAATTTATTAGATTATACGCAGGTTAAGTCTGCTCTAATCTCTATTAGCATAATTTTAATTTAACGGAAATGCGAGCGTGATTTGCAACAATACATTCTTCGTTACATACTAAAGCGCGAACTTAATTCAACTCATAAATTAATTTAAGCGAACGTAATTCTAAGCTATAATGGTTTGGAGTTTCTATTTAAAATTTTTCAGCCTTTTCTATAGTGAAAAAAATTTTAATTAATTCATAGTCTTGAGAAAAACTCACACAATAATTGAACTATATTGTTGCGTTACATCTATTAAATAAGTTATGTATGAATTAATAGTAATAGTTTCTCAGAGAATGTGTTTATAATGAATTGTTTATAAAACACGAACACCATATGGAACCAAAAATTAAGATCCAATTATTAGAAGTGGAACAGTTGTTAGCTCGAAGTCTCCCAAAGTCGATGTTTCATCAGTTTGCTTGACCGGAGAACCACTTCATCAAAGATAAAAATTAAAGCTGATTCCATACTCTGAGCTTGAATTCAGGAATACTTACTTACTATCGACGTCTGGTTTGTAGAATAGGTGGTGACTGTGATGATTGCAGCAAAGTAACGCATGGGTTCTGTTGGAATTTTAGCTTAAATCCGCGTCCGCTTTCTCTTTCATTCGATACAAAACGTGCCACAAATGGACCAGAACTGCAAATTCAGAATGAACCACAAATTTCAAATTTTCTTGCTTAAATGGTTTGTATGAGAGTAAAATCAATTGCAATTTTATCCAAATAGACTTAAAAGTAACTTTTCTAATATTTTAAAGATTGATCACAAGTCTAGTCAGTGATAGCTTAAAATATTTTCTTCGATTGAGTAACTCTGGTGATCGAGCCAAGCATTGGATTATTTTAAGCTTGAGAAAATTAATTTTTTAGCTTTTATACAACAGTTAAACCTCCTTATAACGAATCATATAAAATTTAAATATCCTATATCATTATAACAAGGTTTTACTGATAATGATTATCACTTTTTTGTAAGTCTTAGTTACCCTTCATCAGTAACTGTTTCAGAAAAGCCAAGATTCTGCTCAACAGCATTGGAATTCATACGATAACCGCATAGACGTTTACCATTCAAAAGAAGATAATCTTGTGAACACTTCAAAATGCCAGTTCCAGCATATCCTTCAGGGATAGCAAAACTCCTAATACTAAATAAATGATCATTCAATGTCTGTAATTTGGTCGAATTATTAGATATTGAATAAGATTGTGAGCAATAGAACTGTTCTCTCCTGAAACATATAGTATAGTCTAAATTATTCATATAGCCCACTCCTTGGAATCTATAATCTGGCAATTGGTATTGATTTTGGCTTGAGATCGCATTTATTATATTAGCATTTGATTGCTGTAAGATTTCATAGTTGAAGCTCATTATACTCCCGACTGGACCCATGTAGTATTGCAGACAATTCGGTGGAGCTATAGATTGAATGAAAATAAGATAAAAGTATAAGTTTTGTATTTTATAAAATTTTTAAATTTTTACTCCTGTTGGAGACCAAATTTCATAAGTGAAATTCTTAAAACTATAAATACTATTAATAAATAGAAATCTAAGGGTTTTGGAACTTATTTTATTTTATTTCTTATTCAGAAATCAGGATATATTTTAGGGAAAAAAGTTTATTTACTTTCTCTAATATTTAGTTACTTTGATATTAAATTTTATGCATTATTTCTGATTAAGAATATTTCAGATGATAACTAGCAATAAGAGTAAAATTTTTGAACCATTTTATAACTTTCGGGTAAAGTATTTTATGTTCTTGTGCTAAGTGCTTTAATCTAAATTCGGTGTTAAGGAGTTTTTTGTGATTTAGAAGATATTCAACCTCTTGAAGGATTCAGGCATTCAATTTGTGAGACCAAAATATTCCATCGTCTCTGACCCGGACCATCAGTTCGGATATTCAAAACAAACGGTCCCTGAACTCCATCGACATCGATGTACACTGTAGAATATCACAAAATAAGGAACTTTATTGAAAAAATTCTCCAAATTTTTCATACTATGTTGTCCAGTATTAAAGCCACAAATTTGTGGCACAACCGAATTCAAATTATGTCCCGAAACCATAAAGCGATCAGATTCACAATTTCCATCATTAGGTCGAACTAACTCGAAATCGACAAAATCAAGTCTATCAAAAAATGTCCATCAAAGAGTTAGACCCATTTTTTGATAGATATTAATTATTTTTACCTCAGTTGACAAATACGGTTAACTCCAGGGACTCGATGTATAGTCAACGTACATGTGTTTGAGCCATTGAAAGATGAAGGATAGCCCGGGTTTGTAAAGTATGTTGAATTATGGGCCGCTATTCCTCCACAAGTTCGTGGAACTGGTGAAAAAATCTTGTCTTTAAAACTTCTAATAATTAGAATTTTTTTCAACTTACAAACACAACAGACATTATTTACACCACATCGACCTATAGGTACACCTCCTTGTTGTCGACAAGTTAGGGTCGAATAGCACGTGCCTTTCATCGATTGTGTCGAATGGTTTGGTGTTCCAGGTATTAGAGTTGCGACAGAACATGACGGACCAGAGCTCAGTAATAGATTACCGACTTTTAAGAAATTAAATCAAAATTTCTTATTTATTTCATAATTCAATTAAAACTTCAATAATATATATTCGCTTTTACGACAGACCTACTTTCAAAGACTTTTACATAAGATTAGTGGGAATTTAATGTTTTATAATTAGGTTAGCAATCAATAATTACTTTATATGCATGAAAAAGTGCAAAAGCGTATCAAAAGCTTATTATAAAAAATAAAGATAGAGATTTCAGAGTTTTTGCGTGAAAATTAATAGGTATTAAAAGTTGATATTTTGTTTAAGGGTATTAATTTAATTTTTAAATTTAATATTTTAAAAAGTTACTAAAATTTATCTCAAATCTTACGAAATAATAAATTATCAAGTTTCTCGAAATTCTTAATATCAAATTAAAATTTATTAAAAGTTTGATAATTAGATAAATAATTAGTTTTAAAGATTCAATACTTGCAAAGACTGATGAGAAAAATGTTGAAAACGATAATAAGACAATAAAACAAATATTAGCGTCCATTAGATATTAAAATATGATTAATAGCAGTATTAGCTTCAGACTAAAGATTCAATACATTTCAGTGATCAAAACGACACTCAAATTAATATTAAGCGCAATAAATTGAGAATCGAATGATTATATCCTAATAAAAAATAAGCATTAAGTTAACTAATAATATGAAGCTAATATTCAAATTAAGGTACACATAATGAACAGTAAATAGATTCCTATCTATGATTATTGCCATTGAGCGCAGACCTCATTGTGTGACAATGAAGAGGATATTTAACTATTCATTAATGTCATAGTTTGGGCTTTGGTAGTATTGCGCTTATCATTGAATCAATCCGTGGCCCAAATTTATCGCTTCGTTAGAAAATGGATTTTTCATAACTAACTCTGTGCATGTCTCTCTCTCTCTCTCTCTCTCTCTCTCTCTCTCTCTCTCTCTCTCTCTCTCTCTCTCTCTCTCTCTCTCTCTCTCTCTCTCTCTCTCTCTCTCTCTCTCTCTCTCTCTCTCTCTCTCTCTCTCTCTCTCTCTCTCTCTCTATCCTCTTCTAATCTGACCCTAATTTTACTTATTATTATTGTGTGTTAAATATTATCGAGAATTGAGAAATAAGTTTTTCAGGATATGGACAGTTATAATGATTATAATTGAGCGGTAATTATCACACATTCGTGTTATTATGATTTTCATATTTCTAGTCAATTGTTATTCATTTTTATTATGTCTCAATGAGAAAAACTAGTATTCGATGTATGTTTCTATTCAGTATGACTTATATTGGATATGGTTTTTTGCCAAAAAGTACACTAACCTTTGGGAATTGATAACAGAAACGACTTTTTGTATGATATTTGAATCAACTTCAATTGAAAAACTGTTAATTAAACTTATGGATGAATTTAAGAGTGAAAGTATTCATTTATACGCTTATTACGAGTTAATTCGCTCTTATAACAAAAGATATTTTAAAATTTATTCTATATTTGAACATAACTTTTCATAGCTTTATGCATATTGTTTAAATATAGTCTATTAGTGCAAAGTAATAGATAATATATTTCCCGATTGGTTATGTATTGCACCAATTTGATAACATGAAATTTAATTAGTTAGACTAGAACGCTAAATATAAATATATTTATTTATCAATCAATAGCTTTAAATGATACATAAATTCAAAGAAAAGTTGAAATGTCAATTAAAATCAAAGTAAATTGGAGATTTATAGTGAAATATCGGTTATCTTCAGGAAAAATATACCAATCACAGCAATTATCTATTTATTAGATATTTAAAAATAAAGTTTTATATTTTATTATACTTTGAGAATTTTATGAAAATAGAGAAATTCTTACTTCGTATCCGCGATAATAATTAATAATAAATAGTTTCCAACAATAAAATCCAACTCTTTTATCCCCAATTCTTTCAATGAATGACATCAACTATGGATTAAAAATATTCATATAAATACAAAATTATTTGAAATCTGATAATTACTTACTTTTACTCTTAGGCGGTTCGATAGACTTCTTCCACACAAAGAAATAGTACAGGTATTCAATAGCTTATATGACTTTTTGGCTTCAAAATTAACAGAAGAGGCAGTATTTATTATCAAAATCAGACCAAAAACAAATAATATTGCAGCGAATGTGAAAATAGTTCTGATTAATAAAGCCATTTTTCCAAATAACGGTGTGTACAAAAATGTACTAATGAGTATTGTTAAACAAATCCAAACCCAGAATAAAAATTTTGACCAATAATTGTTATTATAATCATTAATCTCTGAATAGATATCATTTAATGACTTAATAATGTTATATAATTTCAATACTCTATTATTTTCTTTCAATTTTCCATTAATTTCTCTTAATTTACATTTCAAGTAATAACAAATTATATAGAAATAAATAAATTGCCATAATATAAAAGAAAATATATATTTTACGGTTAAGGATATAAACAAACTATGAGGAATGCCTAAAACAATGAACTTTTCAAGTGAAAGATTTTGACTAAATGTGATAATACATACTGTGAAACTCAGTATAAAAAATACTGAATTTGGTAACAATTGACAAACAGAAAATGATACTTTCGACACTCTTATTATTTTATAAACTTTTTCTTCATTTGTGAGACCAATACTTTTTGGTGGAATCAAACCAGAAATCATTTCAAATGGTTTTAGATAAGAAGATTTTATATCATTCTTATAATTATAATAATGAATAATTTGTGATACGAGCGACAAAATTGTTGCTATTATCATAGCTATATTTATATGAATCCTAAGATTCATAAAGTGAGAAAAATCACCCATTAATTCGAGTAAATTTGAATCTTCATCAGACAATAGTAATGAAATGATAGATCTTATGATGAACTGTAAAAACAAGATTAGTATAAACGTTGGATTACAAAATTTACTCCTTTTGACTGATCCAACTGGATATAGAGATAATCCAATTCTATACAAATGAGTTCCAGCACTCTCGATGACAACATTATTAGGTAGTAATTCATTTGGATTGAATCTTCTTAATTTCTTATCCATAATTGATATTCTGTCTTCCAACTGACTTTCAGATATCATGAGCAGAATACGAACACAAACCACAAATACTTTACTAAAATGTAGGTCATCATTGAATGAATAACATATTTAATTTGTAAGTTTCATGTTTTTTCATAATTATTTTCTTTATTGCTATAAAGAAAACAGTATTTTTTTTCAAAATTATATATCAATTATAAGTGAATATTTTTTTTATATAATATCTATGTGGCATGTAAATTACTAATTTGTCATTTTGAAAAATGAAACTTTATCTCAAAAGTGTACGGTATAGAAAATTAAACTGTGTATAGGGTCCCAAATAGCGACTTGTTACAGGTCTACAGTAAAAGCTATAAGAGGTAGAGCAAATTGATTTTATATTTGGATTCTACTTAAGCAAATAAGAATTAAAATCTATTTTTTAATTTAAAAAAGTGTTATATCTTTTTGGGACATAATAAAAAAAGTAATCAAAATCTTTATAATAGGTTCTTTGAAACATTTTATCGAATTATGACCATTCTTGTCAATGATGGCTAAAGTCAAAGATTTATTGGTCGAATAAAATGCACAGTTTTCGCGAAGCTAGAGATTCGGATGCTGATTTTATAAATTGAAGGTGAATTGCGAGCAAATTGAACAGAAATGTCAGTTAGATGTATACACACTTGTAATATTATTAGTTACCCAATGCTGTAATTAGGCTCTCATACTGATTATTGATATAAACTTTCTCTAACATATTTTTAAACCAGAATCTAAATATGAAATCAATTTTATTCTATCAAAATTTTTGCTGTGGACCCCTAATAAACCATTATTTGGGACCCTGTATATGAAGAATTAACTTTAAGAAAACTGTCATCTAAAGTATGCCCAGTAGTTTAATAGATATTAAAATAGTAATATCTCATTAATAATTTTGTTAAATTGGTTTTTGGTTTGACTTTTAGAAAATTATGTTTAATTTTCAATATCATATGTTTTTGAGATAAAGTTTCAATTATCCATAAAAATAACTTTCTCAATTCCATTCTTATAAATGGCAAAAGTTAGAGATGTTTGACGCATTTTTAAAATTGATAATTAAATTTTGTCAGTAAATAAAAGAATTAAATTGAAAAATTGTTACCCATCCACAAAATGATAAACATTTCAATTCTATATTCAAATGAATAGAAAAAGTTTTTCTTATCATAAAAATAGTAACTTCACCCAAACTGAAGATAGTCTTGTTCTATGGGCAGCGATTGCCTTAATTGAATTGAGAACCCGTGATAAAAATTTATGGCTTATGATTTAAATTATGAAATTTAGCTAAAATTAATAAAGAGGCGATACAATGCAAAAATAATACTAAGTTAATGTTTTCTAACATATTTATTAAATTTTGAGTTTCCATCAGATAGGTAAAATTCGTTCCTAAAATTCAGAAAACAAAGTTTACAACAAAAAATAGTAGAGCTCGAATACACTTTATTTATACCTCAATTTTATGTGATGTACGCACTACTTGTAATGTAATAGTTTTTTTCCAATTTGTGGGCACTTCTCAAACATACTTAATATTTTACATTAAAACATTAAACAATCATTAGACTAATCAAGCTTATAAAAACTTCATGTACTTCATGAAGCTCGTGCTGACACTCAATCAAATATAGACGAACACCAATATCAGCTTTAGCACGATCTAATGTAATACAGAACTTGAAGTTATCTCAAACCGACAAAAAACGTCGTGTTAATAGACATGTGGTCAAAGTAGATAAAGTTTTTCGTTGCTTTATTTTCTTATATGGAATTTATTTTCCAAAAATAGATCGAATTTCCATAGGATTGCCGACTAACTCCAACCCTTTAACTTTGGATATATTCAATCCACATATTTTTGTACTAAAAGCTACAAAGAATTGAGTAGTATGTGACACACTTTCTAATTCACAGAAAGCCATACCAAAGAATAGCCATCAATAACTTCTTGATAACAAACAATAATTTTTAACCTAAAATAAGTTTGAAGCTCATAATCATTTTGAAGAAAATTATTGCCATGATTTCACTTATTTATTAATAACAGAAAGAAACAAATAATTTGAATAATACAAGTTTGATTTTGTGAACTTATCAGGCAACTATAGAATTCGAGATATACGTTTTAAGAGATAATAATTAATTGTACATACCTTTGGAAAATAAAACATTAACTCTTATCTCAATAATACTTTCAGTGAATGATAAAAATTTTGTACAAGAAATATTTTAATTTTTAAGGAATACAAATTAAAATCCAACTTTTATCTGACTAATTCTTTCAATACTGAACAATAGAATAATTAACTAAAACTCTTTCATTTTAATTAAAATTATTTAATATTTATCACAAAACCAATTCCAACCATTAATGTTCGAATATGCCAATGGACAGCGGCGTAATATTTATGGCAATTAAATTAAAAAGGAATTCAATCTAGATATAATCAACTTTATTGACTCTTTCAATTAAGAGTAGATTCAAGTATTAAAAGTCTTTTATTAGATTATAACACATATAAAAGAAATATTTTTACCTAATTAATGCAAGCTATTTATAATTTAATATTTCTATTGCCAAAAGATTTTATCTGAACAGAATTCTCGATCGGTTTTCTAACTGGTTTACGACTGAATATCACAGTAAATATGTTGGAAAATGGTTTTTCAATCAATATGTAGAAAATATAGGCTAACATCACGTTGATTATTGAGTCAATGATTATATTTCTAAACTATAAGTTAAAAAGATTTATTAGGTCTTCATGTAATCAATTAGATATTAAATCAGAAGTTGGTTTCCTTACCATCAAGATATCATTCATTGCGACCGTGTATTTAACATTGAAAATTCTATGAGCCAATGTAAGATAATGAAGAAGAAAAATACCAAAAGATAATCGAGCCATTGGTTGAAATCCATGCCAGGATAGTAATTGGTTTAAATATCCTTTGAATAAAATTGAAGGAAAAGTTTAAGAATTTTTAAACCTAATTATTTAAAATTATATGAATTGAACCTCCTCTTCCGGTACAGATCGCATAATAAATCCAACCAAAACTCATACTAAACATTAATTTTCCGATTGACAGCCACAATAAAGCACTCAATGGACCTTCAGCCTTGCCTGGTTTCCAAAAACTATTATTCCAGTAATACATAATTATAATGGAAACTGTCGACAGAGTCCAAAATAATTTTTCTTCTAGTTGACTTAATGTCAGTTTTTTTCTCATTAAAACTCCGAAAGCAATCCCAACAAAATAACTGATAGCATGTACATTAGGAGTGGAATGATACCATTTTATGGAATCCATAATATCTGTACCCAAAAGCTTTGTTCCATGAACTAGGACTTGAAGATATGGTTTGATACCAAATAATAGTGTTGGAGAAATACTCAGGAATAAAGTCACTATTATTGCAGTGATTATGGAGTAAGCACCGATTTTAGGTTTTTTGTAATAGAGTATTACAAACAGTGGAGATATTAATAAGAATTGCAAAAGAGATGATAAGAACCATAACGGAGTGTTGCACTAAAAGTACAAACAAATAAAGTTGAGGTAATTTAAAATCTTATTAGTAAAGAATCAATAAGACTTTAAAATAGGTATTTAGGGATTTTGAGTTAGTTTCATCGAAATCGATGATAAAATAAATCGTAATCTGAAAATCAATAAAAAAACATATTCTGAATTGACTTACTGTATCGGTATGTAAATCATGAAAATTGTAAACGAATAGAAATATTTGCATCAAATTAATCGGATTTTTACATCCATTACTAATATAATGAACACCGTAATGAAAAATGGGTCCTTTTCCAGAAAGCGGGAATAAATAGAAGAAAAGTATTGATCCAAACGCTAATAATACAAATCTGAGCCAATGCTGGAATATGAATAGTATATAATTGAATCGACCCTTATTCTGCCCCAACTTTCTCAACAATCCATACGATAGTAAAAATCCACTGAAAAAATGAGACACTTATGAATTTTAATTCTAATAATAAGACTTATGAATATTTTCTAACCTCAATGTGAATAATGCATCGATCATTAGTGAATTCCTTATCATAAAATATCTCGAATCCTCGAAGAATCGAGGAAGTATTAAAGTGTAAGCCTTTTTCAATGATACCAAACCCAATAGAATTGTTCCTAAATAAATATGTACAATATGAACATAGATTATGAATAACAATCTGATGGTGTCCAATGCAGCCCATTTCTCGTTTCTTATGAATAAAGATTGAGTGTTTCTTATGAGTGAAAATGAAACCAATATTTCGCTTGTTTTAGTTTTTTGTACTTCAGGAAGTGTTTCTTTGTCCTGAATGTTTTTATATACTTCAAACGCAGTGCTTGATATGACGAGAATTGCCAGAATTAATAATATTGTACTAAAAACAAAGTTACATCAATCCAGTTATATTTATGTTGTCAAGTTTTTCAACATTCTATAATTAGTGATGAGAAATGCTTACATAGAAACCAATTGAAAATTGTCCAATTCAGTCACTTCATCCTTGATATGGCAGTTTGGATCGACTTCAACTGGAAGTTTAGCTATGGGCTGGATGACTGAAAATTTTTAAATAAATTAAGACTTTATCGTCTCAGCTCTCAAAATTTCAGACCTACTTTTATTCAACATATTCTCGACTTCAAATGGTTTACAATTAGATGGAATACAAATTCCTGAACGATATATAGTTCCATTGACTAAATTCAGCATTTGCATTATATTTTTAGCAGAATATTTCGGTAGATTCAAATCATTTCCGAACTTAAAGCCCATATTTAGTTGTGGCTCAAAATTTTCTTCTTCTCTATAAGATTGTTCTTTAGGAAATGGCAGAATAATATTCATCAAACAATACTGTCCCTTAATAACAGGAGTCTTTCTATCAATCATAGGACTTATCACATCGAGACATTCGTCATATTCACCAAAGTCTCCGAGAACTCCTTCTGCAAATCCCGGCGGCGGAAAACGTGCGATAGAGTCAACAACTAAACAATAGTAAAACCAATAACTCATCTGGAACTGAATCTATTATTGAAATCTTGACTTACACTTAACGGCCCATAATTGTCTTTCACTTAAAGCAGAATTAATCCTTATATAAGAGGCTAAACACTCTGGAGATAATCCCAAATCAACATCTGATAAGAATTCTAAAAATTTCAACCTTTCTCTTTCATCGAATAGAAGTAGAGATCCGAATGCATTTCTTGCACTTTTCAACAGTTCAATAGATTCATTAATATTTTTAACATGTTTGCGAACAGTGTTATTCTTTCCCTTTTCATGAAGACTTTTCACTTTATCGACGAAACTTTTGTGATTACAGCTATAATTTTCTTCTTCTTCTTCTTCTTCTTCATCGGTGGTCTCACTATAATCGTTAACATCAGTTTCATTGAAACTCTTAACACTTTCAACTATATTACTATGACCCTCACTCTCAGCGACATGGTCTTTAGTTATATTCTGACTACTTTTTGCAGCATAACTAGTCAATAATATAGTATTAAAGCTTTCAGTTACATTGCTATAACTTTCAACTCTATGTTCGCTTTTGACGGTATAACTATTCAGTAATAAAGTGAAAAAACAAATATTTAATACTTTAAATAAATAGTTATACATATTTATATAGTCTATGAAAATATGATTTATTTAATCTACTTATGAAAATATTTGTTCTACATTAATATGGCATCTATTCATAACTATTGAGTAGTTAAATGTGGCTCAAAATTTTGAAATTGACCACTTTATACCCGATAATTAATGCAAACTTTCCAAAGGAAATGTTTCTATCTTACGCTCAATTCTCAGTATTGTTGCGATGGATCTGATCTTTTCTCTGCAAAAAACTTCTCTAGAAAAAATATTCAACGATAGCGCGAATTGATTACAACTTTGATAATGTTTAGTGATTCCCCACAATAATTACGAAAACAAGTTTTCTTTATCAATTAATGGAATCGAGAACTAAACTTAGACTAAGAGAAGCAAAGTTTCACGGTTACTACGTCAATACATATTTCATTTACATAATAAGAAACCCAAACATAGTGTTGACCTTATTTTCCTCCATATGATTATAAGTGAACAAAATCGTATTGCCTTCTGGGAAAACGTGATTGGAAACCAGAAGGAAGTTTGGACTTTCAAGCTTTTACTTTTCATTTAATGACCTTCATGTGTTAAACACCTCAAAATGAAAGTCTCTTAAACATGACTCACTTTTAAACTAGAAAATTATCACTTTTGACTTGAAAAGAGGATATTTCAATTTTATGTAATCTTGAGCATGATATGATTGTCTCACAATTCATTTTTTCTCATTAGTTTGACGATTGAATATCGCTTTGAAAATATTGGCAAACAGTTCCTCAGTCAATATGTAGTAAATGCATGTTAAAACAGTGTCTAGCATTAAGCCGATGATTATATTTTTAAATAAATATGAAAAAATTTTAGTTTTCCTCATAACTAACTTGACATTAGAACAGACGTTAACTACTTTTATCATTAAAGTATGGCTCAAAGCAAAGGTATGTCTAACAGTAAAAATTCGTTCAAATATAGTTAAGCAATTCAGTAAATAAATGCCGAATCGTCACCTCAGCGCTATAATGAGCTAACGGGCAAATGTTCACAAAATAAGTTAATGCAACTTTTGAAGTAAAATATGAAACCTCTATAAATTTCTCGAATCAAGTCTCAGAACTTTTAAATAGATTTCGAAATATATCATTTCGAGTACAGCTGTTATATTACCTTCTAATTATGATTCTAATCTTTAAACTCACATCTGTCCATAACATACTTTTTTTATTTAGCGCGTTATAGCACTGAGGTGACGAAATAATAGACGAGCTATCGGTTGAAATCCATGTCATGATAGAAATATATTTATTAAATATCCTTTGAAATCAATTTAAAGAAAAAGTTTATGTAATCAAAAAATTCTCAAATTTAAACATTTATAACTAAATGAATTCAAACCTCTTCGGTTACAGACCGCATAATAAGTGCGACAAAAAAATGTTAAACATTAGTTTCAATGTTAAAAAAATTGAAAGCCACAGTAAAAACTTGATGTATCGTGCATTCCGATAAAAATCTCTATAGTAAAGGTGTTGGTTTTACTGTAAATAACAAACTTTAAAGTTTGGTGCGAAGCAGGAAAGGTTTGCTTTATTGCTGCTATCAATAAAGTTATGAATAATATTAATAGTTTAGTTTATGAAGTTCTAAAGTCTTTCCTGCTTAGCACCAAACTTTAAAGTTTGTTATTGCAGTAAAGCCAACACCTTTACTATTGACATATTTATTCCAATGTACACTCGGTTCCAATAATATGTGTGATGATCTCGGATTAATCAGTGATAACTTTGGGAGCAAACTAAGGGTAGCATATATAATCAAATATTGAAATATTAATATCATTGAGTTTTATTAATTAGTCATTGCAAATATATATTTGAAAGTTTTTACTCATACAAAAAATTCACATTTTATTCGAATAAAATATGAACTTAATTATAAGCAATCAAACTTTTAGTCAAATTCAAAGTTTATATTTTTTAACTCTATTTGGTTAGTAGATGTGCATAAAAACTATTAGTCCGCATATAAAAGAAATAATTACTAATCCAGCCCTACAAACTTTACTCCTCACGCATCATCATGGGATGAGATGCTTACATATATTATTGGAACCGAGTGTACACTCGGTCGAAAAAAGTTATGCATAGATCCCGGATTAATCTCTGATGCGTTTGGATGAGATAAGAGGGACGAGACAGAAATTGAAACTATAAGTTTATAGCGTCAAATTATAGCATTACTCAGTAATTAAAAAACATAATATGAGTAATGTTATTCGTAGCTGAAGTCAGTTTATTTGATATTCATAAGTTATAGAATGAAAGTTACTGATAATCAATCAAAATAGTTCAACAGTTAACTGTGATTCAATTTAAATAATTTTAATGATGAGTCGGACCGCTCTCTCGAGCTATCACTTTTTGTAACAGATGTGTCATTGACTCAACTAAAAAGATGAGTCGAAGTCTATTTTATCAGAGTTGCAAACTAATTTTTTAAGTATTCATTTATTGATTAATATCACTAAACGTAATACAGATCTAAATGAGTTGTTGAGCCCTTAGGTTTATGAACTCTTCTGCATCTTTTTAGTGATGACAAATACATAACTTTTATCTGTCGACGGTACGATATTATACATTCAGTTTTGCCTAATTTCCAAAAGCTATTATTTCAATAACACATGATTATAATCGAAGCTGTCTATAGAATCCAAAATAAAACCTAGAATAGAAGTTTCATTTTCCCATCAATATTGTTGAAATTACGTTTGTTACAATATTATTACAATATAGTATCATGATTACCCTATCAAAAATCGATAAAATAGATCGTTTAATTTAGTTAAATTTAATTAGAAACAGAATGTAACATACATTTTTTAATAACTATTAAATAGGTTTATCTGACGAAATTTATGCATTCAAACAATTTTTTACATTCATACTGCATTACTGTTTTGAAATATGCTAAATTCAAATTCGAAATTTCTAATTACATCATATGTTTAATCTTTTCTCAGAGTGAAAAACTATACAATTAAGGAAAATAAACATTTCATATTTTATTATTCTGTTGACAAGATAATAGTATTTAAACCTAGACTAATGATGGACACTTAAATTACTTTCTCTTTTATTATAATCAAAGCCAACCTTCGGTTTGAAATCTATGACATCAATTTTTTAGTTTTCTTTATTTCCACTTAAAAAGAATGTATGAAATGGCAATTATATTACTGGTAATATGTAGCAAAACTTACATGATGACCTTCAGAACTGGTTTACCATAACAAAACAAATATTTTCTAAAAATTATTTAAAATTTAAACTTTCATTACTATATATTAATCGAAACATTCATTGGCTCGTATGCACAACTAGACTTAAAACGATTTTAAGTCTTAAAGTAAACTTAAAACTTGAAACGCGTCTTAAAACCAATTGCACAACAAATGTTTAAACAGTTTTAGTCAAGTCTCGAATTTTGCATATTGACCATTATTTTTAAACCTCTTAAAATGAATGCAATTAATATAAACGAAGTTTCATTTAAATATAATAAGGAAGTCGTTCTCAGTAATATTAGTGCACAAATTAGCCAATATGATGTTTACGCACTTCTTGGTCCGAGTGGTTGTGGAAAGACTACTCTTCTAAGACTAATTTTTGGTAGAATTAAGCCTGAAAATGGCTCGATTACTGTTTTAGGTCGTGAGCCGGGCTTAGCTAATAGTTTGCTAAGTTATATGCCTCAAGAATGCGCTCTGTGTCTACAATTCACTGTTGATCAAACTTTCGATTATTTTGCCAGAATTTTTCGAATTTCTAAACAGGATTACATTGAAAGGTAAGAAATGAAGCATACAAATTATGATTTCTCAAGTAATCATTAACATTTTTTATTCGAAACATAATTTCAAGTTTCATATTATTTAAAAATAACCAGGTAATAATAATTTTCTTCCACTATATTTAACAGTTTTCAATTAGTACGAGACAATTAGACTGTTCCTATATTATTGACCTCAGCCAGTTTTTCAGAAAACAGATTCATTTGATCTATATTAGAACTTTTTTAACTGAGATTTTCTGTTTAACAGAAAACAAAAATTAAATGAAGTCATGAGTATTCCTGAAGGCAATAAATTTGTAAGTGAATTATCAGGTGGTCAACAAAGAATAGTTTCACTCGCGATAGCTTTACTTAATGATTCACAACTTATAATTCTTGACGAACCAACTGTTGGAATAGATTTGATGACAACCAGTCATATTTGGAAATATCTTTGCAACAAATGTGAACAGGGATTGACTATTCTATTTGTTACACAATATGTTGAAGAAGCGACTCATGCAAATAAAGTCGCATTCATAAGAAACGGAAAAATGTTGGTCGAAGAAAAACCTTCTGTTCTTATGGAAAAATATAATGAAATCAGTTTAGAAAAAATATTTCTTAAACTTTGTCTGATTGATGACAATATCGATACAATTTGTAAAACAGATAGAGATCAAGCAAATAATAAACTGCGTTCTTTGACTTGTGATCCGATTGAAGACAAAAAGTTGAAAAGTATTTCTAAAGATCGGAATTGGGGAACAATATTTTGGATCACTTTAATTTTAATTCGAAGAAATTTCCTGAAAATCAGTCAAATGGGTTGTTCAAGTATCCTGTTATTCCTATTGCCAGCCTTACAGGCACTAACGTTTTGTCTGATATTTAGCAAACAAATAATATATGTATGAATGCCAAAACAAATTTCTCAAGGCTGCAAAGATTAATTTTCTCACACTTCTCTTATTGAGTCAAAACTTTACAGCTATTAAATTAGAGTCTATTTATAAATCATTAATATAAACATATAGTTTTTTCGAACTAGTATTAAAAGAATGGTTATTAAAAATTTGTATGCATTTATCAAAATATTTGCTGAAAATTAATTAACCTTCAAAAGTGTTTGTCTTCTTTTAAAATCATAATTTTTATTTTGTTTCAAACTAAATGTATTTCAATTGTGCTAAATATTAGTCGAATTAAGTCCTGACCATAAGACCCGTTGGCTTCGAGTAACAATTAAGTTTCTGATATTATTTCTGTCAAGTTTTGACACAATTTTAGAAATTTCATCAGAGAATGAGCTAAGCTTTTTTGACTATACCAAAGATAATCTGATAAGATTTTATCATTATAGATTCAAACAGCAATCTTCAATGAAGATATAGATCCATACTATAGCCAAATATTGTTATCTTCATTGACAAGTATTGATCACCACATCATCAAACCTGTCAACTATTCGACATTCGACTCAGCACTAAATTCCATCTATAATAACGAAGCGATAGCTGTTATTCATTTCAAACAAAACTATTCTCAAGCTATTAATGACAGAATTGAAGATCCATTCAATATGGATAACAAAACTATTGATGAAAGTAGTTTACACTTATATCTCGACAATTCATTAGCCACTTATAGTAGCTATTTCATGGTTTCTTTGCAAAAATCTCTAGAAAAATTCTTAGTTATGGTTTATAAGGAAAGAAGTTCGACATCATTTCAATCTCCGATATCAGTCGAGAAAACTACTTATAGTGAAAATCTTTCAACTAAAGACTACTATTTATCTGGATTTCTATTGTATGCGCTATACGCTTCATCAATGATCACATCTTCGCTCGCGTTATTGGCAGAACGAAAAGATGGTCTTTTTGAGAGGTCATTGATTGCTGGTGTCAGTTACAAATTGATCCTAATATCACATTTAATAACCAGTATAGTGTTAGCACTAATACAAACATTACTCATGTTTTTCATAGTTTTCTTCATATTCAACAGCAGAAATGAGGGCTCAATACTATTATTATTTTTCCTCTATTTATCTCAAGCCATTAATTCCATGTCGACTGGATTTCTAATATCCTCGATAGTAAATGATGAATATGTATCTTTAATACTCATAAGCTTTATAACGGTTCCGCAGTTTTTTAGTTCGGGCATCATTTGGCCGATTGAATCACTAGACAGACCCCTGAGAGACGTATTGTATTTGAATCCTCTGATACTACCCATTAATGCGATCAACGATATCATGTTTAAAGGATATGGCTTAAGAAAACTTAGTGTTTTGCATGGATTTACTGTTAATCTGTTTCCCAGTCTGTTTTATATAGTGTTAACTATAATTATAATTAAGAAAAAATAATGAATTTATTGTTCAGCTTAATTTTTACAATATTTAACCCTACACTGCATAGTGTAGCAGATCTGCTACACTACGATCTTAGTCCATTATCTCAATATGATAACATTTACTAGAAATAATGCATATCGTAGCCGATGTGCAACAAAGCTTTTGAGATTATATAGTTTCGTTATTTATATAGATATCATGGTTTTCAAGAAAAATAGACATTCATCATTTCTTATTATGTAAATCAACAAGGTACTATATATCAACAATTAAAAAATTTTCTAAATTAGGCATATTTTTCATATTTCTTCCAAAAATTAATAATTTTTGAGTTAGAGGTATGTAGAACAATCAATAATATCATAGAAAAGCCCCTTTTCTCAAAATGATGGTAAATTACAAGAACTCATAAGTTGCAGATCAGCCACATTTCAAACATGTTTTTTCACATAATCCTATCATTACAGCTTTTTCAATGATTTTTCCAAAATACATGCCCCCGAAAGTGTCTGATGCTAAATTTTCATTGAAAAATAAAAAATCATGCAGTGTAGGGTTAAAGTTGTATAAGTTTATTGCAAAATAAATGCGAACTTATTTGTTTTAATGTTTGATGTTCGTACGTTTTCCAATAGTTTGTTAAACACTATGTAAGTACAGCTATATCAAAATAGTTTTCCGTTTACAAATCCCAAATTAATGCGTTCTGAGCAAAATTTCAAGGGCTTGCTCACTCATTCAGTTACTTATGAATATGTATTAAACTTAAAACATGAATCATTTGTCTTTAATTTAATGAACGATCCAACGATCACTGTTAATCAAATAATAAAAACTTTTGCATTCAAAGTTTATTGCTTTATTAGTTTATTAAGTGTATTATCATTATTTTTTAAGCGCTCAGTTTGATAAGACCTTTTTACTTATAGTACAATACATACTGTCAGCGCAGTAATAGGGAATACTAGATTTCAAGGTCGCATTATAGATCTGCAGACTGCAGTAAACCTCTGAATGAAAAACCTCTGAATGAAAAATCCCTAGTCAGGGATAATTCGTATTAATTACCGCAGGGACAATTCGCATACCTACAAGTGGAGATTCTGAGATTAATTCCAAAAAAATCCTTAGATGGATACTGCTATCACTATCACCATCAGTATCACCACTTTAGCTGAAGCGGATCCTAAAGCATAATCAAATCATCCTGAAAGACTACAACAATACAAGCAAAACCAGTATAAACATGAATTCATTATCATCATCCTTGGTCATGGATCAGCTGAACATTTTCAGGCAGTAGTTCGTTTGGATTGAATCTTCTTAACTTTTTATGCATAAGAATTGACATTTTTCAGTGTTTTAGCTAGCTACTTCTAGATACCTTAAGTGTAATACAAACATTAACTGTAGATACGTTACTGACAGTGTTACATTATTGAATGAATAAGTTTTTCTGTAGATTCCGTGCTTTTAGATAATATTTTTCTCTATAAATTTAAAGAAACTATTATTTCCTATTAAAATAATATAAATTCTATAATGCGAATTTTTATATTATTAATGTTGCATGTCAATTATTATTTTGCGCATTTGGAAAAGTTATTTACAAAATTGAATTGTTCTACTATTTTATAAAAGGCAGAAGTCAGAGATGTTTGACGCACGAAAATATTGATTATCCAATTTTGTCAATGAATAATAGAATTAAATTAAAAATTTGCAACTCATCTACAAAATGAAGACGACTCAGTTATTATATTGTAATAAATTGGAAAAAGTTTCATTTCATAATTAGAGTGTATGAGAAAATTTTCCAAAATATTAGCGTTTAATAGAATCCACTGCTTTACTTCAATAGGGAATTATTGACAAATACTTATAGCTATTGATTTGTATTTTGAAGCATAAATTTAAATTAAGAAAAATAGCTTCTTTGAGACTTAAACTATCACGAAATCAATATTTATAAATTTATTTATGAAAATTCGAATATTTATTAAAGATATTCTTGGTTGGCTTTTACTTTTGTGTGAAGCTGGGGAAACCATTACATATCTATATATTTATTATCAGCAAGACTTAACAAGCAAAAATTCTCAAGCCACACCCACCTCCGGCCTCTTCAAAGCTCCGCCCACCAAAAAATTTTGAGCTACACCCACCAAAGTTTTCTTAAATTTTTTATATAAATGACTGTTTAAAATGTGCAAGCGGATCCTCAAAATTCCTTCTGTGGGCGAAGTTATAAACGTTCAAAGTTCGATTTTTCTAAACTTTGACTGGCTTTTACTTTCCGTGAAGCTGATGTAGCAATTACATTTATATATATTTGTTATCAGCATGACATGACAAATAAACGTCTCAAGCCATGCCCAGCTTCAACCATTTTAAAGCTCAGCCTACCAAACAAATTTTAAGCCACACCCATCAAAGTTATCTTAAAATTCTATCTAAACATACTATTTAAGAATATGCAATCGGATTCTCAAAATTCCTTCTGTGGACGAAGTTATGAATTTTCAAAATTTTGATATTCCAATAGTAACTGGGACATCATTTATGTCTAGTTTTCCATGTTTACTTATTTACTATCTATTCGTTTTTAGGAAAGACAGAACTATATTATCAATTCATTTTAAGGAAAGACAAAGACATCTAGATTTTCAGGTGTTCACGGGAAACCAACTTTTTAACCAATTAAAAATCACTTTATTAATTAATGAACAATGATATCAACATACCTTGATTTTAGTCCTTTTAAAATGCTGAGTCGAATAATTATTGAGTCAAATGTGTTCATAAAATGGCACAAATCTTCGATAACTATTACGGGTTTGGGTCAAAAGACCGACAAACAAAAGACCGACAATCAAAAGACCGACGATCAAAAGACCGACACAATCAAAAGACCGACAATCAAAAGACCGACGATCAAAAGACCGACACAATCAAGAGACCGACAATCAAAAGACCGACAATCAAAAAACCGACGATTAAAAGACCGACAATCAAAAGGCCGACAATCAAAAGACCGACACAATCAAAAGACCGACGATCAAATGACCGACGATTAAAAGACCGACACAATCAAATAACCGACGATTAAAAATATTACCGGAATGAATAAATATTCAATGTTATGAGAGTGGCTTTTATATACTGTAACAACTCTTAGACTCTAATAATTAACAATTTTATTAATATATAGATTTAATATAATACTCAAAATTGAACTATAATTCGGAGTCTCAGCTCTCCATTTTCCCCTTCCCTATCACCCTCACTTTGTATACTTTCAGACTACTTGGTAAAAGAATGTTAGAAATACTTTCAGGTTACGTTGCCTCAAAATATCATTCCCAATAGAAGCGGTGTTTAAACATTCCATCATTAGTATCTAAAAAATTCATTTCCTTTTATAATCAAAATTAACTGAGAATAGTTTTATTTAATATAACAATATTAAATGAAAATTTAAATTTCCTGATAATTTTGGTAAACTTATAATAGATTTCTATTGTATTTCTAATTAATATTTGATTATATAAAACAAAGATTGAGAAAATTTTAATTGAATTTGAAAAAATGTCGTATAAACTTCGATCAAAGTTAGATTAAACATGAAAGCTGACTATTCGAATGCAAACTTTGGCCTAATTTCAATTTTACTTTGAAGTGAATTCTAACAGGAATTGAAAAGGACTAAAATTTGAATCTTTTCAACGAAAAGTGTTCGTCAGAAGTCGTCACCCCTATCAAATCAGGTGACACATATCGATATAAAGCCTATCACTTGGTGAGCTTAAAACTAATAATCTCAATCCCATGTGAGAAGTCTGGGCCGAGCTGTAAGGCGTAGAATTGCGTAAATGGAAAATAGAATTTTGATAATTTTTAATAAATTACCTTCAGAAATAACTTATGAAGAATGCTGCTATTAACTACACACAAGTTGATACGAACTAAAAACGTTTGTTTTCTGATTTGAATCATTCAGTTTAGAGCAATCAAGAAAAACAATTTTACACATCTCGGTTTCTTATGGCTAAGTATACATAGTACTAGCGTTGACCACCAGATCATTCCTCTAGATGCTAATGAAGAAATTGATACTGTACGACCTTAATTGTTCAGGTTATAATAAAATTCGAGAAAGAGTATTATTGGACAAGGTTTACTGTTTTCAAAAACAGAATAATAGCGATTAATTTTTAATTCATTTAACACTGCAAATAATGCTTCCCTTGCACTAATATCATGGCCTTTAATAGTAGTATTACATTTTGAACAAGATTTATCTATTTGAGTTTGGTTGAATATGAAAATCTTATCTTGATCAGATCATTGTTTCGAACGGAGTTTCCAATTAGCTGTGCCAAACTTTACCTTATTTTGTATCTTTATGAAATATAATTTAATTTCTCATATATTGATCAAATTTCGGGAGCATAAAAGGGTGCACATTTTTGGTTCAAAATAATACCTAATCATTATATGCAACAAAATCATTCGCCGCATATATGTTAAAATAATATATTAAGTTTTAATTTGTTATTAAGTGATCTGACGCTAGCGCTCGCGCGCACGCTCGAGAATATAACCTTCGCGTTCGCGCTTACGCTCAGCTGAATTTGGATGCTCGGCACTCCTTCTCAATACCGAGTGCCTTCCGCCCAATTGTGTTCGGTCACGTCTTTCAACATTACCTTTTGAACAAAAATTTGTCATTGAATTCAGGAGAGGCAAGAATCGTCATTTATAAGTAGCATAAATTATCATCTTGAACTTCATTAGACAGAATAGTCGTTTAATTAACATTGCTTCAAATTATTTTCTGGCTGTTTAATAGTTATGGATTTGCCAATTGTTGAAATCGTGAAGTCTCAGAAAGGTCATGAAAAAATAAATGTTAATGGTTTCTTAATGACAAAAGACAAAAATCGCAATGATTTGTACTATTGGAATTGCGATAAAAAAAGATTGCTAGATTGTAACGGGAGAGCTACAACAATCTTGATCGGTAATGCTCATCGCTTGAGAAATTCATCTGAGCACAATCATTCAGCAAATGCAAGTCGAGCTGAAATTTTCAAAGCGAATCATAACTTGAAACAAATTGCAAGAAACACGAACGATCAACCTGTTCAGGTTGTCCAAAATGTATTGGCCCAAACAAATCGAGAGATAAGACCCTGTCTGCCATCTCGAAACGCAATGAGGCAGAAAGTGAAAAGAGTGAGAAGAGAAGGTCTACCAGTTGAGCCGAATTCCCTGAATAATTTCACTATTCCGCCTGAGTTTTCGGTGACATTAAATGGTGCAAACTTTTGTAAAGATATAAGGGTCGGAAGTGAATACATTTTAATGTTTATAACTGAAGCAAATCTTGTGAATTTAAGAAACGCTAACTTCTGGATAATGGATGGAACCTTTAAAACTGTTCCAACAATCTTTAAGCAATTATATACAATTCATGCTCCGGTTGGGGGACCTGCTAATTCCACTGTTTTACCACTTCTTTATGCGCTCATGACCTCTAAAAGTGAAGAACTTTATGACAGATTATTCGAAGAATTAAATGATCTTGCTAATCAAAATAATTTAGAACTCCGTCCAGATTTTGTACTTACTGATTTTGAAAAAGCTGCAATGAACGCTGTCAGTAACCAATTCCCGGGAGTTCAGAACAAAGCCTGTCATTTTCATCTCGCTCAATCTACTTATAGAAAAATTCAAAATGCTCACTTGACCACAAGATATGGAACAGATCAAAACTTTAGTCTGATGATGAGACAGCTTACTGCATTAGCATTTCTTAGTCCTTCAGAAATTCCAAAAGCATTTGATCAATTAAAAGCCGTAATGCCAGATGAAGCCCGTGAAGTAGTTAATTGGTTTGAGGAAAATTACGTTCTTGGTCGTGTAAGAGCTCAACTTAGAAATGGAAATGTCAAAAGATACCCGCCCCTTTATCCTCCTGAAATATGGTCAATTTTTGATAATGTTGAGTTGGGTTTTCCAAGAACCCAAAATAAAGTCGAAGCTTGGCATCGTCGTTTAGAAACTCTGGTTGGTCGTAAACACGTTGGTTTATTTAAAATCATTAATGAAATTAAAAAAGAACAAAGCGAGGTTGAATGCGAAATCGAGAGGTTGAATCGGGGCGAACCTCCTCAAAGTAAAAGTAGAGACAATGACAGGCGAGAGCGATGCTTAAAAGTAATTATGGAAAATAGAACGAGCACCCATACACTCGATTTCCTCAGAGGAATCGCTCATAATCTTACATTATAAATAATTTTGATCTTTGTAAATATTGTTCTTTCAATTAAGAAAATAACACTTAAAAATTTTAAAAAATATAAAAATACAAAAAATTATAAAAAAAACAAAACAAAATAAGAGTGCAATAAAATATAAAAAACAAAAAAAATACAAAAAAATATAATACAAAAAACCAAAAAAATCTTAGTATTGTACAGTTTATTACTAGTTTATTTGGGATACTCGTTCACCAACCACCTCGCAGTTATTTGATTGTCAGTCTTTTGATCGTCGGTCTTTTGATTGTCGGCCTTTTGATTGTCGGTCTTTTAATCGTCGGTTTTTTGATTGTCGGTCTTTTGATTGTCGGTCTCTTGATTGTGTCGGTCTTTTGATTGTCGATCTTTTGATTGTCGGTCTTTTGATTGTGTCGGTCTTTTGATCGTCGGTCTTTTGATCGTCGGTCTTTTGATTGTCGGTCTTTTGTTTGTCGGTCTTTTGATCCAAACCCAACTATTACAGCGTTATATACACACAAACTATCACTACGTTAAAAACGTCTAGGTAACTTTATTTAATTAAGATAATAACTGTGATTAATTTAATTAAATGTAACTTTAATTGTGATGATGGCGGATAGCGATAAAAATCAATATAATAAAGAAAATAAATTAGAAAAAGTGTACTACATCTTATCCCAACTAAAAAGAGTAGTGCTAAACAGATATTATGAATTGATTAAAGTGCCAAACTTGAGCAAAGGTGACATAATTTGTGACATTATTAAATTAACTGGAATTTCACGGAACTCTATTAAAAAATTTTAAGGAACGGGTGTTTCTCCAAAAAAGACTAAAGTTTTTAAACTTAGAAATGATGTCGAAAATAGTGATTTTGAAAAAATTGACTCAATTATTACTGGTTTCAATAAAAATAAAGTTTTCTCTACAATAAATGACGTTTACACAAAAGCAAAAACAGACTCAACGATATCATTCAAAAATAGTGGTCTAACAACATTTTATAAATTAATTTAAAAAATAGGGTACAAATTACAAAATACTAATAAATTAATAAGATTAGAAATAAAGAATAGAGCAGATGTAAGACTCAAAAGAATCAAATATTTAATTGAAAAACGAAGACTTGAAGGACTATCGCACATTTCAGACGTCGTATATATTGATGAAAAATTTGTGAACAAAAATTACGTAAAATAAAGATACTGCGCCCTTTGAATAATAGTAAAAAAAAAATAAGATTTAAAATGTCAATTGGGAAAGGAACAAGATATTCAATCATTCATACTGGATCAGAAAATGGGTTTATCGCTGGAGCAGAACATATTTCAATTAATTCCGAAATTAATGGTCAAATATTTGAAAATTGGTTGAAAACGAAACTTCTACCTAATTTGTCCCCCAATTCAATCATAATTTATGATAATGCGGCAACACACTCTGTGCAATACAATAAACCCCCGGTAAAAAGTTCGACTATGAAAATAATTAAAAATTGGCTTTCATTTAATAATATCGAATATGATCAAGGTACAAAAACAAGAACTATTAAAACTCGTAAAACAAAATACTTTCAATAATTATTATAATGTAGATTACATGATAAATAATGCAGGTCATATCCCCCTCCGTCTTCCCCCTTATCATTGTATATTAAACTCCATAGAACTAGTCTGGGATCAGGTCAAACAATTATATCTAAACAAAATTTTAACAACAATTCAATTGAATTTAAAAATCTAATCTCAAGCTCATTAAAAAAATTAATTCAACTTTTTGGCAAAGTTGCATAAGACATGTAGTGAAAATTGAATCAGAATTTTGGATTAGTGATAAAATTGTCGATAATAGTATTCTTAATGAACATAATTATTATAAAAACTTTTTTTCTTAATTAAAATCAATTTAATTAAAAATAAAGTTTTTGTCACTTATAAGTACGTTTGCTTGTAACTATCGGTAGATAGTAAACGCTTATTATTGGTTAAAGTTTGTTTCCCGTGAACACCTAAAAATCTAGAGGTCTTTGTCTTTCCTTAAAATGAATTGGTAATAACTTATTAGGTATTCAAGGAAAACAAACTCTTACCAAAATTTACCAAAAAGATAAACATATAATAATACATGTTTTGATTATTGGATAAGCATATTTTGATTTTGTAATTGATATTACATTATTTATAATCATATTTTTATTGAAAATTAATATTTAAAAAATTTTCCTCAATTCAAATCGATTTAATTAAAAATGAGGTTTATTGTCACCTATAAGTATGTTTACTTGAATTTGTTGGTTAAAAATAAGGACGTTTATAGGCTAATATTTGTCACGTGAACACCTAATAATCTGGAGTTCTCCCTCTTTCCTTAAAAAGAACTCATGATACTGTAGTCAACAAGTATTTTGATTTTTTTTTCGATAAATTGTTTTTCAAATTCAGTTGTTAGTGAAAAATTTGCCTTTTGTGAATTTTACTTTCACTGAATCCGTTCTAAATGTAAGTTTTAACATTTTTAATTTATTTTATCTCAATAATTACGAATATTTTATAAATTTTGAAAATTTTATAACTCTGCCCACAGAAGGAATTTTGAGGATCCGCTTGCATATTTGCAAACAGTACATTTAGATAAAAATTTAAGAAAATTTTTGTGGGTGTGGCTAAAATTTTTTTTGGTGGGCGGAGCTTAGAAGTGGCCGGAGGTGGGTGTGGCTTGAGACTTTTGCTTGTCAAGTCATACTGATAATAAATATATAGATATGTAATGGTTTCCCCAGCTTCACACAAAAGTAAAAGCCAACCGATATTCTCTCAGAAAATAATGCTGAACCAGTAATAAAACCTAAAGATTTGACCTACAGTTTGCTTTTAATGTGATGACTGTAAAAAAGATACAGTACACAATAGATATTTTGAAAACTCTTATTTTGAAATATATATAAAACAGTGTTTGAATGTCAAACTTTTATACATTAAAAGATTTTTATTATATATAGTCTGTTTTTGAAGAAGTGCCTTAGTAATTTACCAGGAAGCCTTTTACTATGCATTCAAAATACTTTCTATGGTGAATTCAATATAGAAAATTTTGAATGCATACTAAAGGCCATTTCGCAAAGGCATCTCTTCAAAAACAGGCTACATATACAGAGTTTCTAAACGCAACATTTTACTTAATTCTTTATTGCATAAAATAATTTTATTTAATTAGGATTTACTTCAAATTATTAAATGAATGATTAAGCTTCGAGTGAACTTTTATTTTATACTTTTCCTAAAATACTGGCAATTTTGAAAAATGGCTACTTGAAACAAACTTTTCTTGTCGAAAGTGGTTCCAAAGTATAGAAGTACCACTGTATATATTCTATGTTTGATGAATTTCAATCTGACTTTGAAGTCATACTAAGACTATGAAGCATATCGAAAAGAAAACAGTCAAATATGAATGACTGTTGAATGAGTGTGTTAACAAAATCTAAATCCATGTGATAATAAAATCGTTAATATTTCGATGACATTCAAAACCAAACAAAAAAAATAACTGTAATAAAAATAATCAACAAATAAATATGGTTTTACTCATCAAATCGAATAAATAGAACACTTTGAATAAAATCTCTTTTCTTAATTATATTAAAAATGACATCTCATTGATATTTTGAGTCCAGTTTCCAGTTCACTTTTCATTATTTAGACTTCAAAACTCAACTGAATTTATTCCTATTTGCTGACTAAAACTATCATTTATTTTGTTGATGTTATAGTCTCACACCCCAAAAGTCTTATCAGAAGAAGAATGATGCTTCTTTAAAGAAAATGCAGAAAGCTTTTCATTATATTTTTAAAATAATGTGTTAGATATACCAATGTGATTTTTAGAAAAAAGACTCGAAATCAATTTTTAGTAGAAAATTATAAAAGTTTTATTTTTTCATATAAATTCCTATATGAATCAAGTCAATGAACAAACATTTTGACTGTATTTTTTATATAAAGTATCTCATATGTAGATACTTTTAATGTAAAAATTAATACCCAAATTTGTTGCGTTAAAATGCTTTAAATTGCAAGAAATAAGAATATAATTTTGAATTAAAAGTATTTACATATTAAATACTTCATATAAAAAATACAGTCAAAAAGTTTCTCCATTGACTTGAGAGAAGCATTTTGTGAGTCTTATCGAAGTTTTGATTAATCATCGAATAGAACCCAATTAGAGACATCAATTAATTTGAAATAATTGAAAAATACGTCAATCGCTGAGCGAGTATGCTCATCGCCCATCTCATTGAATTGAATGCAGTCAACGATCATTGGAACTTAAGTTCTGTCTTGTGATTTTAACTAATTTGAGGAAAAATACTCATAATTACGATCAGCTGTCAAAAAAGATTCAAATTTTTAAATTCAGAATTATTGATTAAATAGAAGAAAACTTACTTTATATCTATAAAAATGATTAATGGTTTCCAACAATAAAATCCAAATCTTTTTTGACCAAATGTTTCACTGATTGACATTAAATACTCATTGAATAGTTTATAACGTATAAATTCGTATACGACACATTTAAGGTCAAACGATACCATTTTTTGGAACCAAATTCATTTTAAATAAGTTGTTCCTGAAGCCTCAAAAATGAGGTCAACACTAAAGTGTTAGTTTTAATTGGAATTTACACCTTATTTTTGACACGTTATAAGCAAATACTTTTGCGCAGTAAGTCAAGAGTGACTTGCATTTTAAATTTTAAAAATAAAATTAGTCAATAATAATCATTTAAATGGATTAAAATAATGATAATAATCAGAAGAGTGCTTTAAATATTATGAATCAAGTTCGATAAAAAATAGAAAGTGAGGCAAAGTTCACTTCAAAGATATTTTAATTTTAGCGAACAAATGAATAACACATGAATTGGCGGCAATGTATCTGAAAATAAGTATGAGAGCAATTCTGGAAGTGATTATCACATCTATAATAAAAAGCATTCCAGAAGGAGAAAGCTGATTCGCAACGGTATAACATACAATAGGGTTTAAATGGGGAGAATTTCAAAAGTAAAATGTCGCTACTTAAAAAAGACAAAGTTTAGATTTTGGTTTAACCCCTCGCTGCAACTGTGGGGTAAAATATTCCCAAGTTTTACTTTAAAAAGCTCACTAAAGTTAACAAAATGTCGTAATTTTTTTGAGAATTTAGGTATTCCTCAGTAGGGTGACCACCAGTCCCGTTTTTTCAAAGATAAAAGATAAAAATCACGTCAGATCAAAAACTGTAGACGGGACAGTTAGTTGTCCCGTCTTTCAACTTTCGTTCATAAAAATCTGTTTTGAAATATTGCAAGGAATTTTCACTTATTCCCTTTCTACACCCTTAACCTTACTTTCCCACAGATGAACATAAATCACAAAACAGGGACCAGACAATCAGGATTAGTAATTCAAAAGTATCCCCACTCCTAACCATTGCCTAACAAAAATAACTCCTCTTTCTCGACTATTGGTTAAAACTTGTTAAGCCTCTACCCTAAATTTAGGTTGAAATCTTCCTATAAGAGTGATCGACAAATATGTATTCTCGGTCTTTTACCTCATATTACCATAATAAAATAGCTCCTGTAGTTACAATAGTTGTATCATTGTTACGAAATTGTGTTGTGCTACGATTCTATGTTGCAAATATGGAGGTCCCACCGAGATGGTGATAGACGATACCGTTTGGCCGACAACCTACTAAGCACCGCTTAGAGTCACTTGGGAAAGACTGCGTGTTCTGGTTCTTGGGATTCGTTATCGTGGCTATTCACCAAAGGTAAGGTTGAACTCAAGCAATATAGTCGTGATCCGACATAATCGGGAGCAACGGTGTGATTTGAGGTAAGACCAATTTCTTAGAGAAATTTGTCCAGAGTGCTGATCAAACGAGTTTGCGTTTCGTGAAAGTAGTTAGTGTTTGACTACTAGTTAGTGTTAGTTTGTCGTGTTACGTTACTACGATACCAGTAGGTAAAGGTATCGGTGGTACACCTAAGACGCCTGTAGCGGCGATGGGTGGTACCTCTGGTTTAATTCCCATGGCGATTACCCTAGACCAGGTGAGACGGGTCGTGAACGACGCCGTTTCCGGTGGTATTGCGACCATTGGGGGTTTTAAAATTGATAAGTATGATGGCAGAATAAGTGCCGATGCGATTGAGTGGATCGACTCGTATATCGATACCACCAACTTGAAGGGTTGGAACGATGAACAAAGGTTTCAGAACTTCAACCAGTTTCTATTTAAAAATGCCAAAAATTGGTATAAACTGTATGTCAAGAAATCCTCTTCACCACCCACTAACTGGGCAGAACTTACGACGGCATTCCTTGACTATCATGTACCAACAGATAGGGCTAACTCTTTAAGAGAACAGATGGTGAATAGAAAACAAACAGATGAAGATGTAATACAGTATATAACAGATAAGCGACTTCTTTGTTTGGAGATGAATCCGAGCATGCCTTTTGCTGAAATGCGTAGTTTCATTATTGAGGGAATGACACCAGAGATAAGGGCTACAATAACTCATAAAGAAAACCCCAATTTTGCAGCACTCCAGCAAAATGCGATTAATATAGAAAAAGGACTTAAGGATACGGGGAAATTACATAAAGCTAAAAACGAATACGAGATTCGCATGTTAAATAATGAGGAAAATGTAAGGACTTTAACCGAAACATTAAATAGGATGTGTGAAAAGTTTGAGGAGACTATGTTAGACCTGAGAAAAGGCTCTGTATTGACTTTAGAAAGCTTAACAAAGTGACTAAACCAGATGTGTATCCTATACCTGATGTTCAAACATGTTTGAGCTCCTTTGCTGGTGCACGGTTTTTCTCACTTATAGATGCAAATAATGGCTATCCACAATTTGAAGTAAGGGAAGCAGACAGAGAAAAAACAGCCTTTATAACTCAGGACGGGCTTTATGTTTGCATTAGAATGCCTTTTGGCCTCAGTACAGCACCTGCAACTTTTCAGCTAACAATGAATGAGATTTTCTCAGGGTTAGTAGGAAAAATCCTTATTGTGTACTTCGACGACACAATCATATTCAGCGGATGTTTTGAATCTCATTTGGATCATTTACGCTCAACTTTTGAACGCCTGAGGGGTTCAGGCCTCACCTTAAAACCTAAGAAATGTATGTTTATGCAGACAAGCTTAACATTTTTAGGGTACATAATATCAGAGAATGGAATAAACGCAGACCGTGAAAAGACTAGAGCAAATATGAGCTTCCCAACCCCTACAAACCTAACAGCTGTTAGATCATTTATAGGCTTAGCGGGTTTCTACCGGAGAATGGTGAAAGGTTTTGCACAAATTGCAGAACCAATGACGAGACTTACTCGTAAAAACCCAAACTTTGAAAGCATAGACAAATACAAAAACAAAATTACTAATAGTATTGATAACAATAGAAATTCCTCTGATAAGGGAAGATCAATTTTCTGGGGCGCTGAGCAAGAAAAAGCTTTCAATACATTAAAGAAAGCCATATGCGACTCACCTGTTCTGGTTCATTTTGACAGTAAGTTACCCATAGAAATTCACACAGATGGTAGTCTCAAAGGTATAGGCGGAGCCCTTTATCATGTCATAGACGGACAATGTCATCCGTTTTGCTTTGTAAGTTGGCTCTTACATAATGCAGAGAAAAACTATTCAATACCAGAGATTGAATGCTTGGCTATAGTAAAAGTCACCATTAAGTGTCAACAATACTTAATGGGGACACACTTTGTAATCGTTACAGACCATCTGGCCCTTAAATGGATGTCTGAGAAGCAAAGTTTAAATAATAGGCTCACACGTTGGTCATTACACCTTCAAAGCTTCGACTACACAATAAAGCATAGAAGTGGTAAACTCAATGTAGTTGCAGATGCGTTAAGTAGATTTCCTGTGGGTCAACCTGAAATTCTGGACGATAATCTAGAAAGACACTGTCTCGTAATGTCTCATGCCAAGTATCGTCAAGACATTAATCCATCAGAATATGAGATAGATATACCCCATAGACAGAGATATGACCCCCACTTCGGAAAAATTTACCAATTGGTTGAAGATCCCTCTAAATGTTACGATGAGAAGTTACTTAACAACTATGCTATTAGAGATAAAATACTTTACAAGCGCATCAAGATTAACAAAGAAAGAAAACTAGTTGTTTGCATTCCAACAGAGCTTATTCTAGATGTCCTTTACTCCTATCATGATGATCTACTTGGAGGAGCCCATGTAGGCATAAACAAAACTCTAGACAAAATAACTAACCATTATTATTGGCCAAACATGAGATCAGATATAATTGAATACGTAAATACTTGTAAAGACTGTCAAACCAAAAAGAAGCCTGTTACCACAGGCAGGGCTAATGGTTCCCATGATAACGAACGCTCCATTTGAAATGTTAGGTATTGACTTTCTGGGAAGATTCAAGCTATCGAGATCCGGTAATACTTATATTATTGCTGCCACCGACTACTTCACTAAATGGGCCATCTGTAAAGCTATTCCGGCCGCAACCAAAGAGGCTGCAGCAGACTTTATCATTGAGAATGTTATTTGTATCTTTGGCACTCCAAAGACCCTACTTAGTGATAGAGGTGTACAATTCAGAGCACATTTCAGTCAAGCTATATATGAAAGACTAGCAATTAGACATGTGACTACAACTTCGTACCATCCACAGTGCAACGGACTGACAGAAAAGTACAACCAAACACTAGCCAAAATGATATCTAATTATGTATTGAAGTCACAAGATGACTGGGATAGAGCTTTACAGTGGGTTAAGTTCTCATATAATACTTCCCTAAACGCTACCACTGGCTATTCACCTTTTAGGTTACTATTTGGCAGAGACCCAGTACTCCCCCCTGATAGAGTAACAGGAGTACCAGTATTAGGCGTCTGGTCTGAAGACCAGTACTTCGAAAGCCTAGATAACTCTATTAAAGATATGCATAAGAATGTTGCTAACAATATACATAAAGCAGCAGAAAGGAATAAACTATACTACGACAAGCGTCACCGAAATGTTACATTCAAGGAAGGGGACACAGTCTTAGTATTTTACCCAACAAGAATAGTGGGAAAGTCAGAAAAACTTCTCCACCCGTTCCATGGTCCGTTCATCATCAAAAAGTGCTATCCTAATGGCGTAAATTATGAAATTGAAGGCACTCTGAACGGCAGAAAAATTATTCTAGATTGTGTGCATGTTAGCCGGATTAAACCCTATTCTGATAGAGAGAAACTAATATCTAGACTAGAAGCGCTAGCAGATGAGGATATAAACTCTGAAGATAATGATAGCTACGAAGATAAAATTCAGTCGGAAGTAGACGGATACATACACTCGAAAGAGTGCCCTTATAGTAGCTCCTCTACAGAGATTTATGATTACAAATCAGAACTCAAGGAACTTAACAAAGATCAACAGTCACATCAAAGCGAAGAAAATCAAGAAGTGATATCGAAAACTCTTGCACAAACTCCTACTACCTTAAGGAGGTCACAGAGAACCCGTAAACCTCGTACATTCTTCGATCAGTCACTTTTATCTTTAATACTCTTATTTTATCTGACGATTCCAGTGTTCTCTTTACTGCAAAAACTCAATCCTTTAGTCTGGCGAAAATCACAAAAACCAGTCATAACTGGGGTTAATCGCGTGTTAATGACAGTCAGATATGAATCACCTTGTCTTGCATTCTTAGAACCCACTTTTATTCCATATCGCAACAATGAACTGAAAGACTGGTGCGACAAACAACTTAGAACAGATTTCATTGAGCCCTTCGAAAATTCTGCAGAAGTCCGTACCACATGCCTGATGCAGAGGTCGTACTTAAAAGACAGAAGCGCTTGGCATTGCTCGCTATAGGTCTTATAGCCGTTTTTGCAGTATCAGTCAAGACAACAGTCGGAGTTTCTGTCTCCCCTCTAGTACAAGTCTCGAAAGCTAAGGAGCGAATTGAAGAGTTGAAGGAGAATCAACAAAAGATGCTTGAAAAACTCTCAATGCTAGAAAGCAACCAAGAACGAGTTAAGAAAATAATAGGCTTACTACAGTCACAAATTGAAGGTATAGGGTATCAGGTAAAGGGAATCACCGATTCCCTGAGATTACTACAAAATCATCTACCATCATTTATGATATACGTCTCGCACCTGGCAGCTCGCTTAGCCTTAACCCACGATAAACTCGCGGACATTGGTCGAAAATGGAAGACCGGTGTAGTTGATGAAAAGATTCTTGAGATATTCAACTTCAGCCTTCCATGTAGTCCAAACTGTAATTTAAGTCTCGCCGAGCCCAAAGATTGTGTGCTTAACGAAGATAAACAGATGGTAAGTATGGTATTTGATATCAAAAGTACGCAATCCAACACATCCATAATGATAGCTGACCCTTTCACACTTTACCCAAGAAGAAACGACAATTCGACAATATGCCCTATCCGTTATGATGGACCGCAAAATGTAGTATACGATTACAAGTCTGATTGTGTAGTAGTACTTCCGTCCTCTCCAAATACACTTCAAAACCTTGTCGTTGTCCCTAATTTCGATTCATGTCAGTCTAGACTACCTATAAACATCACGAAAAAATACTGGAGAGCAGAGAAATGTGAGGACATACACACGGTAACCGTAGAAGATATAGTTCAGATCAAACAAGTCGCAGACAATAATTACCTTTATTGTGAAAGCTTTGATATCAAAATATACAATCGTACGATAGAATGCCCTCCATTTGTGTTTGCACTACCAACAACTACAACCTTTGATATTGGGAACCTTCATTATGAAGGGAAACAAACTCGCATTAACGGTGAAGTAAGTTTAACGGCCTCACAATCACAGAGAATCAACTTTCACTTAATGCCAAACTTGCATAACTTCGATTTCGAAAGCATTTCTGTGCAAGTGAATAAAGAACTAAAATCTATTGATACTAATTTTCCAAGAATCGCAAATTATAGGACTACAGAATTGAGAACCCTAGACTATATATTCTTAGGACTAGTGGTTGTATCTCTTATCTTAGCAGTAGTTTATTTAATCAGGAAGCGGCGTGTGCATAACTTCGAGCCTAAAAATGAAACAAAATTCGAAGAATTGCCGTTAGAAAGTATCACTAATGAAGAGTGTCAAGAGCCTGATGGAACTAAGGGTCATAAAAAGTCAAAGTTTTACGATCCTAGACAAACTTTAATCCTCACTATTGTATTCCTAACGCTACTACCCCTAACGGAAGCCGATATGAAAGACGATATCATAATACTAAACCTTCACTATGAAAACCCTTGCCATCAATTAATGAAAAGAAACTTCACCCTACTCGAAATTTCTTGGTGTAGTCAGAAATTTAATGAAACCTTCATCGAACCAATAGAACAGTTTTGTAAAACCCCTGCTAATACATTTAATATTGACAGATTTCTATTTCATAGAATAAATAACAGGACAAGCCGCGACTTGCACTTTTCGAGTCTAAGTCAAATGGCGCCTGTACGAACTATCGCGAATGAGTGGAATAAGTTTGATATGGCCTCAATAGCAGCCTCCTTCATGATAATTAAAAGTACAGCCACAAAGATGGGGATAAAATGGTTGAAAGGTGAACTTGATGAGTATTTTGTTAATTCCCCTTATACATCATTTAAATTACCGATAAACAACGTACTTAGCAATTACGAGCCTCAATCATGTTTCTTAGATAAGAACTGTAAACTTTTAAGACTAGAGCTCAAGCTAAAGCGAGGAATAAATCCTGTATCGAGAGTGACAGGTTGGAAATATTGTGAGGATATCTTAACCATGGCTATAATAAGCCTATTAGCCGTGATTTGGCTTATCATAAGGAAATTGCGGACTGTTATGAGACAAAGAAATTGGGCCTATAAACATGTGTTCATATCGAGCAGAGCTCCAGTATCTGTGAACGAAGAATCGTTAATAGAACCTCCGCCCTACCCAGATATCGAGCCCATTGCAGCGAAATTAAGAACTCATTAAACCTCTATAAATTCCTGTCAACTTCCCACTCAATCTATCACACTTTGAATTTCCTATCTCTTTGACATCATTAATTATAACTTCATCAACACCCTATAAAAAAACTTACGTAACAAATAGGGCCTCTTCGTCCAACAAAAATTCTGATCACAAACTAAATTGGATGCTTATACCAAAAGCGAATTATTATGCCTCAAATCCCGGATAAGTTCAGATGACTTATGCCGAAAACACTAAACCAATTATTGGGCAGTGTCTCTTTGCTTTGAGCGAGTTTTGAACAATTGTTACAAAACTCAATAGGTATCAAGACACTTGTTCGTCGCCGTTTGTTCGTAAGACATTTGTTCGTCGGACATTTGTTCGTCTGAGACTCTTATTCGTCGAACACTTGTTCGTCTAAGACATTTGTTCGTCTAAGACACTTGTTCGTCTAAGACGTTTATTCATCTAAAACACTTGTTCGTCTAAGACATTTGTTCGTCTAAGACATTTGTTCGTCTAAGACATTTGTTCGTCTAAGACGTTTATTCATCTAAAACACTTGTTCGTCTAAGACATTTGTTCGTCTAAGACACTTGTTCGTCTAAGACGTTTATTCATCTAAAACACTTGTTCGTCTAAGACATTTGTTCGTCTAAAATACTTGTTCGTCTAAGACGTTTATTCATCTAAGACACTTGTTCGTCTAAAACACTTGTTCGTCTAAGACATTTGTTCGTCTAAGACATTTGTTCGTCTAAGACGTTTATTCATCTAAAACACTTGTTCGTCTAAGACACTTGTTCGTCTAAGACATTTGTTCGTCTAAGACACTTGTTCGTCTAAGACGTTTATTCATCTAAAACACTTGTTCGTCTAAGATATTTGTTTGTCTAAGACACTTTCAGGATGCTTGTTCATATGAAAATATATTTATCCTTGATACAACACAAATGAAGTAAATTTTCTTTGCATCGATCCTTGCCGCTTGTGGAACATGGTTGTGATCGTCAGAGTGATGAATCACCCTTTCGCCGTCCGTATGCGCGCGCCCTTTACAATTCTCAATATACTTGATACATTTCCAGTAGGTCTTACCTGATTTAGTATAATCCTTGTCGAAAATGTATCCATCGTGAACAAGTCGATCCTTACCTTTGGTACTCTTCACAAATTCCAGTGGCATTTTGAGATCTCGATGGATTAAGTCTTGATGATCTATAAATAGAAAAAAGTAGATGGAAATGAATATAATACTTACAATCTTGGCGAAAGACGACGTCCTCAGTTGTCTTCTGTTTTGCTGTTTAGAAGTGAAGTGGTAGAATTATAGAAATATTGGGAGTAAATAGGTCGAATGGTTGGTAGATCGAATGGTTGAATGGACCAACAAATGTATTGGACGAACAGATGTATTGGACGAAAAAATGTCTTAGACGAACAAATGTCTTAGACGAACAAATGTCTTAGACGAACAAATGTCTTAGACGAACAAATGTCTTAGACGAACAAGTGTCTTAGACGAACAAATGTCCGACGAACAAGTATTCGACGAATAAGTGTCCCAGACGAACAAATGTAGACGAACAAGTGTCTGACGAATAAGTGTCGGACGATTAAGTGTCATGGAACCAACTCAATGTTAACCAATGGCTCAGAAAGAGTTCGGATTTGTGAAGCGAGCTTAAAATACACACAAAAATGTATTATGCGATCAGACAAAAAAATAAAAGCAAAAAATTATTTTTAAAAAAAATCAAAAAGAATCTAAAAAAAATAACGAAAATTATTTTTAAAAAAAGCAACAAAACCTGCTAAAACCCAAATAAAATTACATTTAACATAAATATAGTAAAAACCAAATATTTAACTTCTATTCAAGAAATTTACGCCTGTGTAAGTGGCTCCACCTACAGGTGGATTTTTAAAAAAAGTTTTCTTTTTACTCTTAAACAACTTATTCTTTTAATTTTACCGATTCTGGCCAACTTAAGACTCAGCTAAAAATTCAGATAATGAATTTAAGTACAGTCAATCCTCCTCTTTGAAATTAACAGACAAAATTTAAAAATTCTTCAAGCGCATTTACGAAATTCAACTCCTAAACCTTCAGAATTCATAGTAATGGTACCGAATGATCAGGTCATCGGGCCCTCAAAGTGGCCATGCCTATCGGATAAAATTTTTAAACTTCTTTTCTAGTAGACCTATGCTGATTCTAACAAATTCTCAATAAAAATAACAAAAATCATCGTGCGCTCACAAGATAATCCACTAATCATTTGAGCACTCCGAGCAGAAAATTGAATTCAGATCAACTTAAGTTTATGTAACAAGAAGTCAGTAAACAAGATTTTAAATAGATAAAATTTATAAACAACATTAAACCTTACAATTTAGAAGACTTTAAATACAGTTTTGATCGAGCGCATGAGCGGAAAATGATGTTTACTCATACTTACCCCAACCTGTTCATAGGCCTACTCGAAGTATATATAAGCAACAAACAAATTACTCATTATTTACCTTATTAATCTTATTTTATTATGACGTTTAATTATTACAACTTATTCAAAAAATATCAAAATTATATAATACTTGTAATTAAAAAAAATTTGTTTAAACAAGGTTTTTAAAAAAAAAGTTTAAAAAAAAAGTTTAAAAAAAAGTTTAAAAAAAAGGTTTAAAAAATTTTTTAAAATGAGATCATTTAAATATATCAATTTTCAACATATCGTTTGGAGCTACAATCATAGCCCTCAACCCATTGACGACTTTCAACAGTATTGGCAATGAATACCAAAGCCCGTTCCAAACAATCTTGAGTATTCATCTGATCCCCGAAAGCCATCTGTATAATGCGCCGTTCCCCATCAATCGGAAGCTTTATCCTGGCTAGACGTACCGAATTAACAGGCGTTTCAGCAGCCCTAGATCTCTCCAACGGATTGAAATAGTGATCTGGAAAGCAATCAATCATTTAAAAATTATTTTTCATAAAAGGTTCAAGAATACCAACATTTTCGTTTAACACCATCATTGGAGACGATTAAAACATTTGCATGATAGGTACGCCATGAAGCTGAATACTTTGTCCCTAGGGGTCCAACAAGTAAGAAGATGACGATACGATACTTCTCCGACAATGACCTAATGGTTTTGAGGACATCACTGTCGTTTGAGAGAAACTTGGCACGGTGTTGCGGATAACGCTTTACAAAGTCACCTAATTCATTCTTGCCATCTTGAGTTCTACCGATTATACGTGGACAAATATGAAAATCACCCATCTCTAGAGATGTCCACTTTAAATGGAGCTCCGACCAGAAAGTTAACTCTATATTCTGAACATCTTCTTTAGAGTGACTAAAATGGAAGAAAATATATTAATTCAATACTAAACATCGCCTTTCATTTATTTTTACATTTTACATACAATTTATACTTATATTATATTTTATCTTATACTCAGCCTCGCATTTACAAATTTATCTTTAGTTTTTATATTCTTATTTATATACTTATATTTACACTTACCTGTGAAACCCATATAACTTCGAATACTTCCCCAAAGTAATATACCGATCTAGCTCACGACGGAGGATCTCGTTAAAGAGCCCACATCCAGCATTAATGGATGTCGAATCAATTTTTAACAATCTTCCAGTTTTATGACATGCGCCAACCGAGGACATATGTTCAGGGAAAAGGAAGTTAAACAACGCTTTACAGTCATTAAGCGTGCTCTCAAGTTCAAAAGTGTTGTACCGATCCTCCCAACCGATCCATCTCACGAGGAACGATCTTCCCACATCTTGCCATTCCAAATTTTTGATCGAGCAACAACACTCTCGATTTGATATTCCCCAGTTACTCTATCACGTCTGGGATGGTTGAAAACTTGGTCGATTCGAGGAGGAAGCTCGCCTAAGGGCTCTCGAAGAATGAGATTAACAGGTGAATATGGCGGATGACCACCACTCGCCGCTGAAGAGATAACTTGAGATAACGTCGGAGTATCACATACGTCTGAACAAGAGACGTCTTCAACACGAGTCACAACTCCTGCACAATCTTTTTCACCACTTAATCTTTTGTACTCTAAAGAAAACAATAATCATTATCAGTTAGCAATATTAATCAATTGTTATACTTACGTTTTGTTGACATGCTTTCTGTTTCAGATCTGAATCCTTTCCGACAGTTAAAAAAACTATTAATAGAAAAAAAATAAATAATCAAATATTCTCTTAATACTTTTTTTTATACATTTCCATACTTACCACAAAAATAGGAACTTTACCAAAAATAAATACAAAATCTAAAAAAAATAATTTAAAGAAAAATGGTAAACACTCTTTGCAGGACAAAGAACACACTAACATTTACTTTACGCACAAATAAACAAAACGTGTTTATATTTTTGGAGCCAATTTGAAACTCAAGTAAACACTCCCATAGCTACACCTATGCGAAGCATCATAAACATCTACATAAAGTGCGTGTCGATTCAGAATGTTCCCCCTATTCCTTTCATATCATACCAAATACTTTCCTAATTACTAAACATTCATTATTAATTCTTTTTTAAGATTTTTTTTAATATACGACTTTTATTGTATAACTTCCTAATTTTTATTAATAATTATTGTTTCCCAAGATTTTCATTAACCCTCAACACATATTGCTTATATAATCTATATATGCTTATAATTTAATACTCAATTTTATTAGTTATATTTTAAATGTATCATGCATTGAATATTCTAAACTTGTTTTTTTACACCTAATGTAAATCACTTCTTATAGAGAAGATATTACTAGTGTCCAGAGACGAACACTCTAAAGGAGGGGACAAATTGCAAGGAATTTTCACTTATTCCCTTTCTACACCCTTAATCTTACTTTCCCACAGATGAACATAAATCACAAAACAGGGACCAGACAATCAGGATTAGTAATTCAAAAGTATCCCCACTCCTAACCATTGCCTAACAAAAATAACTCCTCTTTCTCGACTATTGGTTAAAACTTGTTAAGCCTCTACCCTAAATTTAGGTTGAAATCTTCCTATTAGAGTGATCGACAAATATGTATTCTCGGTCTTTTACCTCATATTACCATAATAAAATAGCTCCTGTAGTTACAATAGTTGTATCATTGTTACGAAATTGTGTTGTGCTACGATTCTATGTTGCAATATATTTCTCAGAAATTCAAACATTACATTTATTTTGCAAATGCCAAGGAATTAGGAAACTCAGTTTAATCTTTTGAACACATGTTGTTTAAAAGCAAAAGTTTTAGAATTAATCTGTTTGTTTTACCTTGACTTATATCTTGTATAAACCAATACTTCTTACTTTTGTCTCATTCAATACTTATATCTATTTGATTTTGTTCTATCAAATAAGTTAATGTTACTTTTCATTCATTTTAAATGTTTAATTTTATTTTGAATGTTGAGTGCTTCAGATGAATGTAAAATTGTCATTGTATCTAATAATTGATATAAGTTTTTTGTTATAAAAAGTTAAAATAATTCAATAGTGATATTGACTACTAAACGCAAATCAGAAAAAAGATATTGTGTTTTCTCCGACAATTGGCTAAAAGAAGACTTATGTTATGACTGGATAGAAAAACTTGATGAGTTTACGGCTCATTGTAAATTATGCAAATCCAACATATCAATAAAATGCGAAGGATTTTTATCATTGAAAAGACATTCACAAATGAAAGAACGCATAAAATTTCAAAATGCGGTGAAGTCAAACAATATTATTGAACAGTTTTTAATTAAGAAGAATACAACTGAAGAATTAAAAGTAACAGCAGCAGGTTTCTTTCATTTATCACAGTATTAAACATCATCATAGCTATAGATCTATGGAATGCGGCATTAAATTAAATCACAGATTATTCCCGGATTCAAACATTTGCAAAAATTCGTTGCGCAAGAACAAAATCAGAAGCTATAACTGTTAACATCTTGAGTCCTAATTCAATTGAACTTTATCTAAAATATATTACAAAAAATAATTTGAAATTTTCAGTATCTACAGATGCATCAAATAAAAAAAATATCAAAATTTTCACAATAGGTATACAATATTTTTCTTTTGAAGAAGGCATCAAAAGCTTCGTCCTAGATTTCTACGAGGACCCTGACGAAAATTCTTCGATAATATATGAGAATATTAAAAAAATTTTACTTTTAAATGATCTGAAAATACAAAATGTGATTGCATATGGAGCTCATAATGCCTCTGTTAATTTTGGACAGCACAAGTCTGTATACAAAAACTTAGTTCATGAAAACCGAGCAATAGTGAAAGCAAACTGCCACTGCCATATTCTTCACAATGCTGCAAAATATGGATTATTAAAATTGCCATTAGATATAGAAAACTTGGTTATTAAAATATATAATCATTTTTCCATTTCAGCAAAAAGAGTTAACGAATTAAAGTCTTGTTATCAATACACTGAAAGCGATTACAGCGTATTGTTGAGACATATTTAGACGCGATAGCTATCACTATTCAAAGCAATTGACCGTCTTATCAAGAATATAAAAACTGTCAAATCTTATTTTATAGGCATAAGTTCAGATGAATGTCCTAAAATAATAACTGAACTTTTCTGAGAATATAACGAAAATCCTGCAAATATGGGTTTTTTGAAAATGATATTACATTTTCACATACAGTGGTTTAAGAAATAAATGACCCTCTTAATTTCGCCAGTTAATCATAATTAAGGTACACAAATTTTTAAATCAATCATTTAGATTTATTCATTTATAGTCAAAGTATCAGATAATAAGGGTTAATATTCAATACGTTCACCATTTGCTTCAATAACTGCGATTAAGCGATCTTTCATTGAACGTATCAAGTTACTTATAATTTGAGGATCAATGTTGTGCCATTTTTCGTGCAAAAAAGTGTCCAATTACTTTATATTTTTAGGCTTTCGCTTTTCAACGCGCCTCTTAATGATACTCCATAGGTTTTCTATGGGATTTAAATCGGGACTATTACTCGGCCAGTCCATAACGTTGACCCGATTATCCGAAAGGTACTTTTTGGTCACTTTTGCGGTGTGTTTCGGATCATTGTCCTGTTGCAGTGTCCATTCACTACCAAACTGTTCCTTCGCACCCATAAGATGATTGTCAAGAATCCAAACGTAGTAATTTGCGTTCATAATTGTAGTAAAAGAATGAATACCGACCAAACCTTTAGCACTAAAAGCACCCCAAACGTGAACCTTTTTTCTGTCTTTTGGAACTCTTTTTCTTTCATTTTTGGCGTGTTTTGACCATCTTTTTATTGTTTCGAAAGAGTTGATATGATGTTTCATCTGAAAACACTGTTTTAGTGAAATCGGTGCGTAAATGTTTTTGAGCCCACTCGATGCGTTTACGTTTATGGTCATCGGTAAGCATCGGCGTTTGTTTCGGGAGGATACTCTTATAATTCATTCTTCTTAAATGATTAAATACAGTCACGTGAGATACCTTTAGGCCTCTCTCCTTACCGAGTTTCACAGCGATATCTTTGGTCTTTAATTCTTTATTTCGCCTTAAATACAGACCTACGGCTATAGCATTTACTCCTGTAATTTTCCTCTTTCGCCCTCCGCCGGCTTTTCTGGCCAAATTACCCGATTTCTTTAGTTTTTTTCACATTCCGCTTCACAGTTGAGAGTGGTATTCCTGTTTTCCGCGAAATTACGGTCTGTGATCGTTCGCCGACTGACCAGAAATGTAAGATGTTTATTTGATATTGTTTAAGATGATGTGTTTGAACCATATTAATGAATAACCTTTCTCAAACTGATTGGATTTTAATAAATTGTATGTGTATTGATAGTGCATGGCCTTGAGACTTAATCCTAATCCTTTCTGTCTCTTTAAAATATTTTAATCCGTAACAAAATTTGTTTTTAATTTAATGCGACAGAGGGTCATTTATTTCTTAAACTACTGTAGTTATATACAGCTATTTCACGACTCTATACTTGAACTTGAAAAAACATCAACTAATTGTACACATCTGTTTGAAATCATGGCAAGACTGCGTGGAAGATTGAAAAATAGAGTTCGACTTAAATTTTTTGGAAGCGTTTGCAATAATAATATGAAAAAACTTTCATCGAGTTGTGAAAAATCATTCATCTAAGTAGCGACAGATAGCTAAAACCGTGCAATAAAATATTTAGAAAAGTGGTTTGATTTTGACAAATCAGTACATAAACATCTCTCAACATTGAGTTTGAACAAAAAAAATTGATTATAACGAAGTTCTTGAAATTATCAAATTTCTTAAGTTAGATTTTGACATAGACAAACTTTTTGACGAGTGCTGCTTAATTAACGATGTTTTTGATAATCTCAAAGTCGAAGAACAGAACCTTCCAAATAATGAAATATGGCGAAAAATTTGAAAATCCAAGGATCTTCCAATTTTCTCTCAAATAATTGTAACTGTGTTTGCAATACCTATACGTAATGATTCAGTTGAGAGAATTTTCAGTTTAATGCAAGCTTTGTGGACTGATGAAAGAAACAGAATGAGCATAAATTTAGTAAAAGCAGAAATTTGCAAAATTATAAATTATTCAATGAAGTGTGAGCAATTTTCCGATTATGTGTCTAAGAATAACCAACTTTTGAAAGATGCTGTTTCTAACAAAAAATATAACTTTAAAATTAAACATAATAAATATTTTTCAGTATTTTAATATTAAATTGTATTGTTAGACACCTAAATGTTTGCGATAACTAATAAAGGTGAAATTTTTCTTTAAAAAAAATTTAAGGGTCCCCCCTTTGATAATAAAAAAACCTATCTCGAGTTAACTTGTTTATTCGGATTCTATTTTAAACATTGAGCTCAGCTCATATTTTATTCATATAATAAAATTCACTATATGCTTAATTACACATTATTATTAATAAACGTCATATCTAAGTTTTAATGAAATAAATTTTTATAAACATTTTTGAAAAGCAACTTTAAGTGTTTTACTTATTCCATTGCTTAAAAAGATAGATTATTTTATTATCGGGGCGTTCATATATTTGACTTTGAATGATAAAATACCTGCGTAATTTAAACTTGTAACTTTATTTTAAAATATTTTTCTCTGGCAACGTATCTTTCTGAGGACAGAAATTTGCACTAACATCGCAGTTCTTCGTGTTTACTATATGTATCACGGTGTTGTGATGTCACTACTAGCAATTTGAACCACTGATGACGATGTAGCAGACAATAACTGGAAATTAATTAATTAGTTTGAAACGGGACTGGTGGCTAAGATGCACCGTTGACCGGTTCTCCAGGCTGGTATGGAGATACCGGCGTGTCGCTGCTTTATATAGTTAGAGGACAAGGGGTAAAGACTGAAGAGTACGTGCTCGATTAAGCACAGTACAACTTCAGCGGGTCAGAGGTACTGGGTTAAGAAAGGAAAAGACTACGTGTTTTGATAGAGGGATTTATTATACTGATATAATATTAACGGATTAACAGATTATAGGCAAATTGATAGATAATCCTAACGGATTAATACTTAAGGTATTTACATATTTATATTATCACAGTTAACAATTATAACAACATTAATTTTGGATACTATGAAATCAGATATCTACATAAGTGCAAAAATGGTAGTGACTATTATATTTTGGTTAATGCATTTAAATGTATAGATTTATGAAGTGTTGTTTAATTCAATTGCAATTAAGATAATTAGCAATTTAGAAAGTTTTGAACACTTGATAATGTTATGGAACACCGGTTGCCGGAAGATGGCGGCAGGTGTTCCATTAGCTCGTTTCAAGTTAATTAAAACTTCGAAAATAAGCATAACTTTGGTTTGTAAAACATCAAGACTAACCTAGAACCGATATAAAGCGCAAAAAACGTGGGATAACTTTTTACTCCACAGTTAATTTTACGTTTCCGGAAGTTAAGTTGTGACGAAGATCTAAAATCGCGTAAATTATTTCGATTTTGATGGCATATTAAAGAAACACACTTAAACTGATTAATATCTATAGCCGTTTATTCCCCAGCATACTGGCAAAAGGTTTTGAACAACCTGTAGAGCTCATACTGTAAACGCCAAAATAGAGAGCACTAGATTACGATACAACTGATAAATGATTAATAGAAATGATTTGAGATGTCATAGTTATAATTGTAATAACATATTAATTAATATAAGCCTTTTGAATATATTTATGTAATTATCTTCTTTTCTTAACACTATCCACTTTTTTGAAAAAATACTTTTATTGAAGCATAGAAATACATAATGCTTTTTTAAAGATGTACTTTAATGATAGGATAACATGATTTACAATTTATTACATAAAAAATTCAACTCAATTATGTTTACTTATAAATTGATGTCTATTTAGGAATTGTGTTCATTCAATTTTATTGATGAGTTTGAAAGTGAAACATAAGTTTGATTGGTGCAAACCAATTGATAGAATATCTTTGAATTGACTATTTTTATAATATTATTTAACATGATTTGTAACTCATTGAACAATGCAAACACTTGACTCAAATATCTTTACGCAATAAATGTTTAACTCCGGATGTATTAGAAGAATATTTCTTCAACAATATAAATGATAACGAAAATGATTTAGTGATTTATGATGAAACGTCAATCATCTTCAGGAAAAAAATTCCAATTATGGCAATTATCTATTTAGCGAATATTTAATAAACATTTTTTTCATATTTTTTTTCATATTTTTATTGAATATAAGAAAATTCTTACTTCATATCCACGATAATAATTAATGATAAATAGTTTCCAACAATAAAATCCAACTCTTTTCTGACCAATTCTTTCAATGAATGACATCAACTATGGATTAAAAAAGTGTTAATAAATGATTTGAAAACTGACGTATATTACTTTTATTTTTTGGCTGTTCGATAGAATTTTTCCTCCTAAATAAATAAAGATGTGTTCAATAGTTTATATGATTTATTGGCTTCAAAATTGATAGAAGAGGCGATATTTATGATGAATATCAGACCAAAGACTAAGAATATCGCACCGAAAGTGAAGACAACTCTGATTAATAAAACCATTTTTCCAAATATAGACCCATATAATAATATGCTTATGAGTGTTGATAGCAAAATCCAAACCCAGAATAAAAATGTCGACCAATAGTTGTTATTATATTCATCGATCTCTGAATAAATAGCATTCAGTGATTTGATAATGTTATATAAGTTCGATACTCTATCATTTTGTTTTATTTTTTCATTAATAACTCTGAGTTTGCTTTTCAAGTAGTAACAACCTATATAGAAGTAAACTACTTGCCATAAAATCAAATTAAACATACATATCGAGGATAAGCATATAAGTAAACTATAAGGAATGAACAAAATAATAAAATTTTCAACTGAAGCATTTCGACCAAACGTAACGATACATGTTATGAAAGCCATTAGAGGAAGTATTAGATTTGAATAGAGTTTACAAGCTGAAAATGATATTTTCGACACTTTTATCATTTTATTAACCTCTGCTTCATTTGTGAGACCAATACTTTTAGGTGAAACCAAACCAGAAATCATTTCAAATGGTTTGAGATATGAGGGCTTTATACCATTCTTACAATTGCAATAATGAATTATTTGTGATATAAGTGCTAAAAATACAAATAGTATTGCAGTGATATTCAAGTGAACCCTAAGATTCATAAAGTGAGAAAAATCGCCAACTAATTCGAGTAAATCTGAATCTTCATCAGACAATAGCAATGCAATGATAGACCTTATAATGAATTGTAAGAGAATGATCGTTATCAATACAGGATTATTAAATTTACTCCTTTTGATTAATCCAATTGGAAATAAAGACAAACCAATTCTATATAAATGAGTTTCAGCATCTTCAATAACAACATTTTCAGGCAATAATTCGTTTGGATTAAACTTTCTTAATTTTTTATCCATAGTTACAAATATTTTTTACTTTCTCTCAGATTTCAGATATCTTGACTGGTATATGGACTGCAAATACTGAGATAAAAATGGGCTGTTTTCGAATTAGTAGTAAATTTTATTACTAAATTTCTTGGTTTTTCACAATCAGTTACTTTATTTAAATAAAGCATTAGTCTCTCGAAAAATATATTCACCATTAATTCAATATTTTAGTGATGTTTAAGTGGCGTGTTTATTATTAATTTATCTATTTCAAGAAATTACTCTTAAAAAATAGTGAAAATTAATCAATTTTTCCTTAAATTTATTATTAGACTGTCACAAGTCATATTACGCAAATGAGAAATCGATTGCAAGATTTTGTTAATGAATTATAGTATATAATAGAAGTTGATATCAATATAGAAATCGAAGAGCACTAATATTGTAAAATACAACGGATTAGTTTTAATTTGAATTATAAAGCAGAATCGACTTTACATTCTGCTCATCTCTCAACAATCACAACTTTCGGTGAAGTAAATCACTAAAAATGATTACAGAGTGGTAGCCCTTCTTTTATAAAACTTTAGACTAAATTAAATGTTAGCGTGACCAACAACAGCATAAGGTTTTAAATTATATTCAACCATAAAATGTTTCATTAATTAGTCCATTGAGATAAATGATTTTATTTTCAGTTACTTTCAACTATATTAATTGTATTTTAGTTAATAGTACTGTAGTCTTAAGCTCATAAATAATATTTCGCAAACTTGAGTCAAATATTTCTGCCATTTATTAAAATTGATTCATTTGAAGATTTAAGCTATTTAACAGAAGAGTTTTATCATTTTCTGTCAAACCCATGAACTTCGAATAATTACAACTTTTCATAACTTTACAGTTAAACTACTTTCAAAATGAATGCAATCCATTAAATTATTATAATTGGTAATACATTTTATCAGTAATGGTTCAGCTTTTGAAAGTTGGAGTCAAACAAGAATGATAAACCATGAAATTAAATTTAACAGCTTATTAAAAGTGTTTATGGAAAGAATGGCAAATGTTGAAGCGAAAAAATCAAATAAAGATTAAATTTGAGAAACTAAAGTAAAAATAACAAAATAAAATCCAATATCAAAACTTTAAGCAAAGTTTATTGAAAATGATTTGAAAAAACTGATGAAGTCAAATGTAAAGCTTTAAAGTGAAACATTATGAACGATTTTGCATTAATATTAGATAAGACCATTAATGTATTATGTGGCACATTAGTTTAGCACTACTTTGGAATTAAGTTAAATTATGCTTTAATTATAATTATTTATTGAAATTAGTATGAAATTAAAGATAAAGAGTTGAATTTTTACATAAAATGTCAAAAATAACTTTTTATATAACGTTGTCAATGTTAATGATGATTAAAGTTCGAGGGTTAGTTGTTGACAAAAGAAGTGCAGAATAATTGTCTATCAACTTTTCATTAAATAGCTCTCAATTTACCTTTAAATAACATCAATTTTAGTAGAAATAATCATAAAATTAATTTGCATGCACATTATTAAAAACGAAACTGTAAGGAATGCCCAAAATAGTAAACTTTACAATTGAGGTATTCTGATTGTATAAATCAAAGCAAATTATGAAATCTAATAATGGCTGAACTGTACTTGTATACAATTGATAAGCTGAAAATAATATTTTCGACACTTTTACCACTTCATAAGTAAAGATCGCTATTAACTGATTTAACCGATTTTGACAAATTAATCAGAATTTTTCTAAGTCGTGAGTTTAATTCATTAAAATTAAACCCATAAAACTTTTTAAGAGTTGTGGAGAGGTTTCTGAGTATAAGTCACATGCTCTCTGTCTGTCAGAGTCATAAATAAAGTAGATTTTTAGTGAGATTTTCTAGTTTACGATAATATCTATTGGATATTAATTTACTAGTGATTTTTTTGTGATAGTTAAGGGAATAAAATACTATTAGTTGAATATTGAGCTGAATCACATTCTGATTTTAGTTCCAACCAGTTATTTACTGATGTCACCTGTTAGCTGATCCAAAACGTGACAAAAAGTGCAGAGGAGGACTAAAGTATGCGTTCGTTCGTTCGTTCGTTTTTCGTGCGTTTCCCCTCCCTTTCGGGAGACTAACGCGAGCCCCATTTACAGAGTGAGTTTTTCGAGGCGGTCGGGCGGGGCATGCACATCGGGCCAAAGGCGGTTATAACCGAGGACATGGGGCCAGCATGTCGCAGTCAAAGAAGTATAGCGACCACGAGGTTCGAACCTGGGACCTCCACCCCAAGGTTCGACTCGCTGACTGACCACTACACCCCAGTGACCCTTTAAAGTATACTTTTATTAAAAATTTCATAATGAATAGAGGGATGATTGGTTTGATAAAGTTAGAGATTAACAGCCTGTGCTTTCAATTAGTTTCATTTCAGCTTAAAGATTTAATTCTTTATACTTGCATTCAATACCATTCGTAATATTTAAACTTTCAGTTCTTAATTCCTTTTGAAAATATACTCACTAGAAGTTAGCATTATCGAACACTTGCAATTTTAAAATTGTTTTCGTAAATGTGTTTGTAACCTTTCTTAACGTTCATAACTTTAGAATAGACTATTCGTTTGCATTTTAATTCTTTTAAACAAATATTTACACTTAATAATCTGACTCTCTCTTATATTAAAGATGTTAAGCTTCTAGATGTTTATTTCTGTTTTATATAAATGAAACGCTTTGTCCACTCAAGAGTCATTTATCATTTTATTATTATAAAATCTACTCGCCTTCGCTTATTTTATATAGTTTTTCATCTGTTTAAAACTTCACAATTGCTGTAGTAGCTATGTTGGACATTAAGTTCAAAGATACCACAAGAATTAACAATAACTTTATTCCAATAATTATTTATTGACAAATACTTAAATGTCTCATAAATTCAATGAATTTTCTTCAAAATGATTTAACCTTTCGTCACAACTTCCGAAAACGTAAAATGAACCATTTAGTGAAATTTTATCCTACATTTTCACACTTTATATCTGTTTTAGGCTAGCCCTGATATTTTACAAACCAAAGTTAGCCTTGTTTTCGAAGTTTTAATTAACAAATTAATTAATTTGTAGTTATTATCTGCTACAGCGTCTTCAGAGGTTCTAATTGCTAGTGGCGACATTACAGCACTGCGATGTTACGCGAAAACTCTGTCCTCAGAAAGACATGTTGCCAGAAAAAATTAAAATCAAGTTATAAATCTAAATTAATCAGGTTTTTGTCATCCAAAGTAAGATAAATGACTGAGGAATACCTAAATTCTCATTAAATGACGACATTTTGTCGATTTTATCGAGATTTTTAAAGTTAAACTTGGGAGCATTTTACCTCGCAGTTGTGACGATGGGTTAAACAAAAATTAAGTTTTATAATCTTTAAGAAAATTAAGTAAACTTCAGCTCATTGCAGGATACCTGGTGTCAGGTTTATAGGTTGTCGGAACATGGTGCAAATCTCTTTATTTCAGGACTGCCCCGGCGAAACCGAGGTGCGTGGCATCTGTAGCGTTATCATATTTTAAATACTAACTTTACAGGTAAACCTAAATTCAACTATTATTAGACAAAATTTTTAAAAGTACTTAAGCAGAAGTTTTAAGAGGAAAATTAAAACCAATTTAATGAGATCTATATTTATAAACTTATGCTTCAATTGTGAGACCAATACTTTTTGGTGTAATCAAACCAGAAGTCATATCAAACGACTTAAGAAATGAGGAATTTATATCATTCTTATAATTGTAGTGATTAATGATCTGTAATACGAGAGATTAGGATGTGGTAAGAACTATAGTTGTGTTCAAAGGAATCTAAGATTTATAACGTGAGAAAATCGCTAATTAGTTTGAGTTTATTTGAAACTTCGTCAGACAATAGCAATTATATGAGTGTTCTTATGATGAGCTGTAAATAAATAATAAATGTGAATGTAGGATTATGAAAAATTTATTTTTTTAAAATCCATTTGGAGAGATAATCAGATTCTATATACCGAAAAATATATTCTATTTATGAGTCTTAAAAAATACTTTTGTATGACTCAAAAACGGTTCAAAACGATGATGTCAAGTCTAAAAAAAGACAGAGTTTGAGAGGCTTATAGACATACGTATATCTTTCAACTGCCTCCAATCGTATTGCTCCCAATAGTATGCCCTCCAATATTAGCAATAATATGGTTAAGTCTATTTGGTATTGAATTTATAACATTTAACGCATTATAATTATCTTTGTTTTGCATCTTACCTGTCTCCTGGTAGCGAATTATCCATTTATCAATACATCTTTTATCTCGATTTAGCGCATACGCATTATCTTTACTCTCATAACCAGCTCCAAGAGAAAACACAATTAAATATTTTTCGATTTCAGTAATTGACTGACCGTTTCTCCAGTGAATGCCATTCAAAAACTCCATTTTTATGCACTTAATAATTCATATTTATAAATAAATGAAAAGTATCCATAGTTGTAGATCACGACTCTCAACATCAAAAAGAAAAAGTCTCTTAGACAGAAACATTTAGTTTTCCATTCGATGCCATTCGGAGTAAGATTTGTTTCACGATTACATCTCGTTATTAATGAATCTTTCATTTGTGATGTTTTATAAGATAGTTGTTTAACTTCTTTATCATTAATACCTTTTGACGAAACAATGAGTAAAACTTCGACCGGAACTTCAAGTTCAGTGCATTTGATATGACATGAAGCCAGATGCCCTTTCAGTTCTTATGGTTCACCAGAATACACACAAACACCTCCTTTTGCCAACACATAGATATTGTCGAACATCATCAATAAGTCATTATTTGGCTGATGTATACTTGTTATGATTGATATCTTATGTGTTTGTGAATAAGATTTTAGACATTTAATTACCTGAATATTTAAAGTAAAAATCCATTAATTTTCAGTCCATTTTTTATAACTCCCATAAAAAAAACTTGAAAACCTACAACTTCTGCTGCATTGCTATCGAGTCCAGTTGTCGGCTCATCAATGAATAGCAAATTAGGCTTTTTATAAGAAGTCAATTCTAAAGCGATACTAAATCGTTTTAATTCACCACCACTACAATTCTCTACAGAATTTTCTGCGATATTGTAAAGTCTGGATCTTTGATAGGAGCGTGTATGAAATCAAATTTTAAAATATAAGCACTTTATTTAACATAACCACAATAATAAAATTACATAAGATTTCACAGGATTTTAACACTGGAAGAAAGAGCGAAAAATTTAAGAAAAACACGACATTTTATAGGAACAATAGGCGGGTTAAATTAGAAAATGTTTTACAATGATAGGCTAAACCTTTTAAGGTCAATAGCACATTTAGCTAGGATTGGGAGATTGTTTAACTAGGACATACTTAGGTAGGTTTTCAGAGTTGAAATATGCTTACTCTCAGCTGTCTTCATAATTTGTACAGTTGAGACAAGCATGTGAAGATTTCTTTTGTACAAATAAAAAGTAATCTTGAAATCAGTAATAAATGTTGACATATACGGTGAGTTATGAAAATTAGAGTTTAAAAATATAGGTTATTACAGAAGTATTTTGGTATAGGTCTAATTTAAGAACTAAGACGTTATTACAATATTAATGATCATTAATTCAGACATCAATTCATTTATACTACTTTTATGGTTGATAATCACGTTTGTATTACTGTTTTTCAACTTCGAGGCATAAATCAAGGATTGCCTAACAGTCAAACCTTTAAATAATCTTTCGTCTTGGTCCTGAGATATGAAACATGTTCGCATTTTTTCTTCAGAATTGAGATAAATTTTAGTGTCTTTTCCTAAACCAGATTTATTCAATCCACCCAAACATTTCAATAAAGTAGTTTTTCCACAACCACTCGGACCCATCAAAGCATTAATTGATCCAAAATTGAAACCACCACTAATATTATTGAGAATTACTTTCTCTTTGTTTAATAAAATGGATTGAGCCATAAAACTGAGATCAACCCAAGCAATGGCCAATTGATTATCGATTACTTCTCACTTTTCAATGGATTAAAGTGTAGTATTGTATATGAAAGCGATAATTTTAATTAAAAATTGTCTTAATATTCTGTGTATTATATCGTATATGACGCCAGTTTTATGGTAACTGATTCACATTAAAATCACACGATGTATGAATTAAATAGAAATTAGTTAGTCCAACCTAAGTACACTAAAGTATTTCTTCAAAAAGTGACTTCATGTGTATTCAAGGATTCCCTAATTCAGCTTAATAAAAATAGTAAAAGTTTTAAACCAGTTCATGAAATGAATACTGAAATATCTATTACGACTTTCTATGTTACTCAAGCATATAATTATCAATCTTAATGTTTAATGATTTTAGTGATCGCTTGAGTTTAATGATTTGAATAATTTTCGCTTAGAATAACCTTTGAAGCAGAAATTTTTTCTTTCAACAGTAAAATATTTAATCGACTCCGAAATTTTTGTAACTCGGTTGATAAGCGTTCTACTAGTCTGATGTTATGCAGTGGCGTACTCTTAAGTTATTTGAATCGATATTTCGCATATTTTTCTGAAATTATATTTAAACTATTGTTAATTTATTTGTTATTTTGTCACATCACTTATATACATTGTTGTTATTATTTTAAAATATGACATTATCTCTATCATATTTTAACTATATATACAAGAGCTTTGTTTTCTTATGAAGAGTCGGCTCTCAGAGACCAAACATAAAATATTTAAAATATTAACTCTATGGTCTCAATCTGTTTGAATGTGTAAACTTTAATTTCAACTATCGTCTTGTTTACGTTTTTCAAGTAAAAAGTTAAAGACCTGAAAGCCAATTCTAAATTTTAATGTCCGACTATGCCTTTAGACAGCGACGTGAAATTTATCAAAATTAAGATAAAAAGAAATTTAGCTTGAGATTAAATTAAGTTAAATTTGTTCTGAACTTTTTGAAAAACGTGTCCTAAGATCCTACATTTAAATGTGATAGTATGTGATTAAGAAACGGAAATACAAAACAGATACTTGAATATCTTTGTCTTGATAATAAAGTTGTGACCTCATAAAGGTCTCGAAAATTCAAATATTAAAAAAATTCTCATTACTTTGCATTTATTTATTTCATATTATTTGAATTTATAATCTTTATTAAACATGATTTCGATCACTTTTGCAATTTGAGAGCAAAGAGCAGAGAGCATTTCAAGTGTTGAACTCCATCGAATATATATATATATATATACCTTCAATTATATTAGTTATACAATTCAGTATAAAGTCAGAAATATGAATGTCTATATACACAAAAATGTATGCATAGATAAGCTATTTTATAATAGAGGAATTTAAAATCCTTTATGACTTTTGTCTGACCTTGTATATTTCCCCTCTGTTTAACACGATTATGACTCAAAGCTTTTGCTTTTTCTCGAGTTTTTTACCGAAAAATGCTATAAAAACTATATTACATTGAAGCTATGCTTCAAATTGCTTTCACTAAAGACTTATCTAGAGACTAGTTAAAGTTTTATTCCAAAATGCTATCAACAAAGTTGTAGAGTATTATGCTCGTCATCAAAAATTACTTTGTCTCAAACTTATAAAAGTTATTATTTTTATGTCCAAATCAATACTATTGTGGATAATAAATGCTGTTATAGCGTGTACCATAATCTATTTGCTGTGATTCTATTCGAGGTTGAAATTATAACTAAACGGACTCAAACCCATGCCGTTACTCGCAAATATTTTGCATCAGTTTTTAATTTTTTTTCCTATTGCTCGTTGATAGATAATTTCTGATTAAAATATTTTCACTAATTTGTTTTGTTACGTTTTTATGCTTTTCGTTAACTTTTCAAGGTTTAAATAGGTTATTGCTTCAAACTTTATACAACTTTTAAACAATTTAAAACTAGTTATAATTTTTTCTTATTTTTTTGAAAAAAAATTCACAGTTTCTGAAGTTTTAATAAGAATAACAATACGGAATAATGAGTTCAAAACTAATAACTTGACTAAAAATTATGACACAATAAGTATTTAGAGGCAATAGAAGACATATTAGGTCAAACCATAAGTAATTGCAAACTTTTTCATAATAAAACATGAAAAAGTTTGCAATTACTTATGGTTTGACCTAATATAATGCAATTATTCATGTGACTACGTCATAAATACGAATCTGTTTATATCTTCTGGATGTGTAGCGACCCTTTTATCTCCATATTTGATGCAGGTTTAGCTAAAGAAGCTCTTAATAAGAGCTCGATAGGTCTCAAGCACACTCAGGTTTTGAATAAAAAAAATCTTTTTCTGACTTTTTATCATTTCGAAACATTGTTTCAAAGCAAAATTGATTTTTAATCAGCTCACAAATGATGTGATATTTGCCTACCACTGCCAGAGTTGGGAATGTCTGCGGAGAGTCTCTCATTCAGCAGTTCGTAAGTATGCTGTCAGTGAGAAGTTGACGTAATTGACTAGTGAAGTGCTCGATGAAATTGTTGAGCATATTATTGAAAAGGAAGTTATCGGTAAGGCGTTCAATTCTTTGTAATATTAGGTTATCCGTTAAGTTCCTGTGTATATTACTTAAGCCCTTAGAGCTCTGCTCTTAAGCAATAAGTTATATAATTGCCATTAGCCTTTCACATGACCATCTCACTTTTAAATAGTTCAAAGCTTCTCTTACACATGATAATGGCAAAACTTAATTTAAACTTCAGTGACCTACTTCGAGCAGAGATCTTTCATTAAATTTCGTATCTTGCTCGATCTACAGAGACTTTCATTCTTAAGCTATATGAGGTTTAATGTTGATAAAGAGGGGAACTAATAATTAATAGCCGTTTTGATCAACTTTTGAAGTTTGGAAGAAGGAACTTATCGCTAAAAATAAACCCTTTATTCCATAAAAAAAACAATTACAAGAATTAGAAGCTCCTCAGTGTTTATCATGATTACTATAAGTTATGGTTAAAATTTTTATCAATACTTTATAAAAGACAATCAATGTAAATAGATAGTTAAAGTCTATAGGTGCCATATTTATAATCGATTTTATCAATCGGTTTCTCAGAATTATTTTTTTCAGCGATTTTTTCAACTGGTTTTTGAGCAGATCTTCGACTGAACGCAACTCTGAACAAGTTACCAAATGGACATTCAATCAAAATATAGAAAATATATGCCAATATTGTGTCTATCATCAAATCAATGATTATATTTCTTATCTACAGATAAGAAAAATACAAATTTAAACTTTTGTGAAAATAACATGATATACAAATGATTTGTCAATTTCTGTACCATATGATAATCACTGAAGGCAAAAGTCTCTTTAATTGAAAAGACGCGATGACCTAAAGTGAGGTAATGGAGCATAAAAATACCAAATGATAGACGAGCTATCGGCTGAAATCCATACCAAGATAGGACTCGATTTAAATACCCTTAGAATTAAATCAAAAATTAATTCAATCTAATATGTCAAAAATTTGTTCACATAGGCAAACGACTCAGTTCAGTTATTTGAACTAAAAATTGTCACAATTCCAGGAATACTTTTTATATAATTGTATAAAACGAGAAATCAGTTAAAAAGTGGCGGGAATGGCATGACAAAATTTTCCTTAATAGAATCTAATTATAGATTAGATTATATTAATTTTATTGTGGAAAAAGCTTGACATACTTGTCATATATACAGAATCTAACTTTTTCTATTCTCGTTATTACCGGTTTAACTGACATTCATTTACATGCAATTATATGTCGAGAGGACTACAGTGTAACTAAACCTCGAGGTATTTTAACATGTAACTATAACTCAAGAGCTTCATAAGTTTTACTAAAATATTTCTCTCAAGATTTAGTGACATGTTAGCAATAACTTGAGTTATATTTATCAAACTTTAAGCCAAATGAAAGTAAAACTGTAAAAAAGTTTGTGTTAAAAAGTTTTTGATACATGAGAGTAAATACTGGTGTAACTAAACACAGTTATTTCATGTAATAAATAATAATTCACTTTTGATTTAAAATACAGTTACACGTAAATCAAACCTCGAGGTATAATTACATGTAAAAAGTATATTTTCTGAGTCAAGTCAAAACGTTAACTCTTAAAGTATAGTGACATGTAAGACGAAGTCAGGTAATACCAGTAATATGTATACTAAAAATCTTAGTCGTGTAAGTAAAATAGATTCATTAATTCGAGTTGTGAATTAATAGTATCATATCAAAAATAATTTTATATGAGCTGCATCCAGAAGTTTCCCAATCAACACTCAAATAAAAATACATACCTGCTCTTCCTGTACAAATAGCGAAGAAAATCCAAGCCCAGCTCGAACTGAACATTAGTTTACCGAGTGAATGCCATAATAAAGTGCTAACAGCAGGTTCAGTTTCACTTTTCTCAAAGAACGATAACTGCCAGTAATACATCGAGGTTATGCCAAATATGGCTAAAATCCATATCAACTTCTCTTCGGTTCGACTCAGTTTAATATTTTTTCGCATAAAGAAGCCAAAAGCAATGCCAACAAAATAGCTGATGGCATGTACGTTAGGAGTGGTGTGATACCAATTTACTGAATCACTTATATCTTTGGTTAAAAGTTTGGTTCCATATTTCATGAGTTGTAGGTATGGTTTGATACCGAATAATAATTTTGGAGAAATACTTAAGAATAAAGTAAATATTATGGCACTGATTATAGCGTAAGAGCCAATTTTAGGTTTTTTGTAATAGAGTATTATGAACAGCGGAGACATTGTCAAGAATTGCATAAGAGTTGACAAGAACCAAAGCGGAGTATTGCACTATGTAATCAAAATAGAAACGTTTTACTCGATTTTAATTGCAAAGATTTGGAAGGAAAATTAAATTAACCCTTCGTCACAACTGTGGGGTAAAATGTTCCCAAGTTTGACTTTAAAAATCTCGCTAAAATCAACAGAATGTCGTCATTTCTTGAAAATTTAGTTATTCCTCAGTCATATATCTGACTATAAATCACAAAAATCCTGATTAATTTGGAATTATAACCTTATTTTTAAAAATAATTTTCTAGTAACATGTCTTTGTGAGGACAGAAATTCCCCCTAACATCGCAGTGCTTTGTGTTTGCTATATGTGTCGCAGCGCTATAATGTCGCTACTAGCAATTTGAACCGCTGATGACGCTGTAGCAGATAATAACTAGAAATTAATTAATTAATTAATGAAAACTTTGAAAATAAGGACTAACTTTGATTCTGAAAACATTCGGACTAACCTGGAACAGATATAAAGCGTGGAAGACGTGGGGTAACATTTTACCCCACAGTTAATTTTACGTTTTCAGAAGTTAAGTTGTGACGAAGGGTTAAAGGCCTGATTTCTGCGATTTTACCCTAGTATAGACTACATTTTTTTCAAACAAGGCCAGATTTTTTACTAATCTAAATGAAATAGTTAAATAGTTTTAAGGTGCTGTTGTGGTAAACTCACATTTTCGTGAAAAGTTTCGTAACTAAAGCTATTAAAATTGTTAATGAACAGAAATATTTTCATCAAAACTGTTGGGTTTTTGCAGCCATGGGTAGAATATTCGACGCCGTAGTGCCAAATCGGTCCATCACCGGATAATGGGTACAAATAGAAGAAAAGTATTGATCCGAACGCTAATAGTACAAATCTTAACCATTGCTGAAATATATATAGAGTATAATTGAGTCGACCCCTGGTTTGCTCTAACCTTCTCAATAGTGCATAAGATATCAAAAATCCACTGAGAAAATTGAAATAATTTTAATTTATTTACTATAGAATGTTAAATATAGAAATTTTCAAACCTCAAAGTGAACAACACGTCTATCATCAATGGGTTTCTAACAAAGAAATATCTCCGGTCTTCAAACATGCGCGGAAGTATAAATGTGAACATTTTTTTCAACGCTATCAAACCTAAAGTTGCTGTACCGATGTAGATATGAACGATATGTACATTGATTATCATTAATAGTCTGATTGTGTCCAACGCGGCCCATTTCTCAGTTCTTACGAATAACACTTTTGTATTCTTTATTATTGAAAATGATAACAATAATTCATTTGTTTTTGTGGTTTGTGTTACGGGAAGTTGTTTTTTCTTCTGACTGTAAATTTCAAATATAGTACTCGATATGACAAGTATTGTCAGAACTGATAGGATTGTACTGCAAAAAAATTTTAATTTCAATTATATTCTAGAATTTTGATAATTGATTATAATTAGTTTAAGAGATTCTTACATTGAAACTATTTGAAAGTTATCCAATTCGATAGGTTTATCTCTAATTTGGCAGTTTGGGTCTATTTCGACCGGAAACTTAGATATAGGCTGAATTACTAAAAAATAAATGTAAAATTGAAAGTAGAATAAATGTAAAATTTTCAAAACAAAAAAGAGATTTTAATTAAGAGAAAATATTGAAGTTTCTACATTTGATCAGTTTGATCTAACTTTGATGCACTAAAACTTACTTTTATTCAACATATTCTCCACTTCCTGTGGTTTACAGTTAGATGGAATACAGATTCCTAAACGATAAATAGATCCCTGAACTATATTCAATGCTTCGATAACACCCTTTATTGTAATTTGTCCTAAATCCAAACTATCTTCAAGTTTTGCGTTTAAATTTAAAGGTCTGTCCAGATTCTCTAGTTGATTAACTGAATCTTTTGGAGGAAATGGTAGAATAATTTTCATTAAACAATACTGTCCTCTAATTTCCGGATTTTCTTGATTAAGGATAGGACTTCTAACGTCAAGACATTCATCGTATTCACCAAAGTCTGCGAGTACTCCCTCTGCGAATCCTGGAGGGGGAAAGCGTCCGATCGCATCGAGAACTTTAAATTAAAATAAAAATTAGAATTAGAAAACTACAGAAATTTGAGCTATAATTAAATCGAAGTCAGAAACTTTATCGATTTTTTTTGTTAAAACTGTTGAAATAGTATTTTGGATATATAAAAATTTGAATAAATCTTGAACTTTTGCAATAAATTCTTTTGTATTTTTATAATTTCAAAATGCAATTGTTCAAATGCATGCTTAGAATTTTAGAATATACTAACTCCATGCATATGGAAAAGAGACTATTTTTTGATGAATACAAGTAATGGAAACATCTGAGCTTTTGAAGTACGTCCATCAAGTGCCGCCTCTGCTGCATTTTGAATTTCAATGCTTGACAGCATCTCTAGAGTCATTTGGCTTTTTATAACGCATTTGATTGACATGTGTAAACATGCTTTTATTGGTTCAAGGCAACAAATGTGCAATACGTAACGTTGCATTAAAATATAGCGCAATAACATTGATGGTGTCTATAAACTCATAAGATTTGAGCTTCTTTCATTTACTCAAAATCTCAAGCGATGTTTAGAAATTAATTATTTCTGTTTAAAAAAACTCATTTAAGTAGAAAATTGACATAAACGAAAGAGTTTTTTATACTTCACTAATGCTATTTTTGAACACGTCGCTCGGGAATAAAACTAATTTTCAAAACAAACAATCCAAGAACCGGACTATATGTTATCCTAAGAATTCATAAATAAACCTAAAACAAAACTTCATCCATTTTCTTATAATTTTTCTGTAGAAATGAAAGTTCAATAGTTTTGTCTAATTTTAGTAGGAGTGATAGATTTTTATTTTTTCTCAGTTATTAAATTTCCAGTAAATTTTTAGTTGATTTGATTTTATATTTAGGTTTCAAAATCTAAATACAAAGTGAAACTTGTTTACAGTATATAATGGAATTTTTACATCAGATAAAATTGTTAATTAGATTTATTGATCATTAACTGTTTCCACTATAAATAAGTTTTCTTAAAAGTTCTAAAATACTTGTTTTCGTTTTCATGTGGTTTTTACTCTTTTAATCATCTTTATGTCATGGAATCATTCCTCACTGATATTCCAATTCGTAATAAAAATATCATTAAAGGGAAAATTTTACTCATTCGTGAAAAAATTTTTTGTTCATAGTACTCGGTGATATTTTTAGAACTGTTCTATACAGACCAGTAAAGAAACCGAAAACATAATCACACCTTGGTTAACATAAATAAACTGGTTCTGATTTTGGGTACGAGTATATCTGAAGAGCTATCGCAAAGTAATTATTTCTAGTATCGTTCGCAACAGATGCTGCATAAGTTAAACGCCGGCGACGATTTACTAAATCTTCTACTTCTTACGTCAATTTTACGTATGCTGTAATTTATGTGTACGTGCGTTTCTGACTACATATGATAGACTGAAACTTTGTTATAATCCTGTCAACAAGTAATTTTTCCTGCCCTCGAGGCTAAAAATCTTATTTTCTATGGAGAAAACTTAAAAATGGGTCAGAGATGGAAAAGTTTAATGTACATCTTATTTTATAGTGCTTATCGTTAATTGGTAATTTACAACTCATATTAAGCTCGTTTGTCATTCATTTTAATAAAATAAATATAACCTTGAACTTCAAGACTGTTTATCAAATACTAAAGAACTTTACGCTTTCATTAATAAGATCCTGAGGGTACTACTCCTCAATATCATTGTGATAACCTACTTAGATTTTGTATAATTTAGAATAGTTATTCACCCATTGATTAATCTGAAAGACTAATTTCGAATGGATTAACATGTAACCAAGATCATAAATAATCTGACATTTAATTAAAAATCTTTGTTTGAATGATGTTAATCATTTTAATGTGTATCTTCTCAGCATTATATACTACAGTTTTGTTCAATAAAGGGTTAAAAAGTTATAAATACTAGTTTCCAAAAATCTTCTTAACAAATAAAATAATTTTATTGAGCGAATTGATTGTTTCCAAACATATTTAACTCCGATAAACTTACACCTTATGGCCCATATCTCTTTTCTCGGATTGCAGAAATAATTCTTACATAAGAGTTTAAACATTGTGGAGATAGTCCCAAATCGATCTCAGATAAAAACTCGAAAAATTTTAACTTTTCTCTTTCATCGAATCCAAACAAATATCCAAAAGCATTTTGCACATCATTCAAAAAGTTAAAAGTTTCGTTAATATGTTTGACATTTTTACCAACAGTCCCATTACTTCCTTTTTCATGAAGTTCTATTAATTTATCAACAAAAGTTTTTTTATTACAGCTTTCAATAACTTCTTCGTCATTGATCTCATTATAATCGTAATCATCGTCGATTTTACTGACATTATAATCACCAGTTGTAGTATATCTCTCAACATTTTCAGTTACATTAATATAACTTTGACCCTGATCGTCATAATACTCATCGTAATCCTTATTATCACCACTTTTCACAACAAAACTAAATATTAATATCAATAGAAAAATCTCAAATAGTTTAAAAGATTTGTTACACATTTCTAAGAGTATGAAAAGATTCTTATATAAAAATTCTTTTTACTAAAAAAATTGGTTTTCAAACCCTTATTTACATGTATATGGGTGATTATTAATATGAAGAAAGTTTTCTCAGATACAATGCGTGTGAACTAGACTTGAAAAGTGGATTTACTGGGAACTGCGCATTCTTTAAATAATCCTGAACTGTGTCCGTGGGACAATTATCTATTGAATCTATTTTGTGTATGACGTGAATTCGAATAAAACCTATCTAATGACTCGTTTTCATCCTGATCATCACTATTTTTACCACTGCTCCTTTCAATAAAACTAAATAACGATAGTCAGTAAAAAAGTCTGTGTAGTTTAAATTTGCTATATATTCTAGAAAATTTTAAGTTTTAGGATTTATTACTAAAAGTTGGGATCAAGCAATGAGTTATCTAGAAGTTTAAACTTGACTGCATTATTTTCTCACTACAAATACTTTGGAATTGACTTTAATTTATATTAAGCTAATTGTAAGAAACTTGAATTTTCTTCAAATTTATCAACATGAAGCCAATGATTTCTGAAGCCTTGGAAGCTTTTATAACATCACTAGACTTGGTACAAGAATTTCCAAAGAATTAAAGTGATCTCAAAAAGATGAAATAATTTACAACTTTATTAATGAAACGTTGAATTATGATTTGAAATTAGTGTCATCCTCTTCGATGTGCAAATTTGGCTGATATTTCTTTAATTCTAAAATTGATACTTAAAACTGTATATGAACCAAATGAAAACTAAACCCAAATCATAGAAAGTGGAAAAGATATCAATGAATTCCCAAAAGATTTGTTTCCCGACATTATGAGTGCACACAGCTAAGAATTAAGTTCTTGCAGTTTCAGACATACAAATCATACTCGTTTAGTATTGAGTTTTAACACCTTGTTTCAAAACGTTTAAAGAAGCACATATCTACCGTCTAATATTTCTTGAAAGATAAAATTTTCCTTCGAGAACGGTTTAAAACAAGGATTAATAACATTACACTATCTGCTCTGACGGCCAAGGCTGTAGATCTCGGGCAATTAGTTATTTAAATTATGGAAATAATTATAACTTTCAAATTTTTAAGAAGTAAAATGGTTAAAGCATTTTTATCTCTGATAAGAAGCTTATTGTCTGCTAGAGAATAATTGGCTCGACTAGACTTTACTTAACCAGACATCTCATACACGGTTCACATATGTTCATATCCTACTAGATAAACTGAACACAAAGAATTTTCCACTACAAAAAAATAATCTTCTTTATGTTGCTCAATGAAAGCATTACAGGCAACAGGTAGAGTGAAATACCTCTATAAAATGTTAATTATAGATGTAATAGCTAACCTAATTCAGGAGTGAGATTTGTTATTTTTGTGTCAGTCAAACACGCTACTAGACTTAGTTGAATGAAAAACCTAACTTTCTTTGTGATAAAAAAATTCCCTCATATTTGTGTTCACTTCACGTCACGGTACATGAATATATGTGAATCTTGTCTCAAGTCTCTGGCTGAGTAGACTATTTTAATCGGGTAACCATCAAAAGCCCATATATAACCATGACTATCGCTATATGTGACATGGATCAGCTAATGGTGATAATTATTTTATACTCAAACAACTTGACGGGTTAGTAGTGAGCACAAAATTGTTTCAACAAAACATCGAAATATTGTTGGTGCACGTCGTCAGGAAAGTTGTTTTAGTATAAAATAATTATCATCATTAGCTGGTCTATGTCACATATGGTGATAGTCATGGTTATACTCTAATCGCTCGTCTGAAGGTATAGATCAGTGTTGTTTTGATATGTTTTGTTTGAATAACTTCTTCGGCTCGCGCTTCTTTAGCTATTATTACAGATGTAACTGTCGACAAGGTGATTGTCGATAAGATGAGTGTGACCCATCGTCATAAGGGTGGGCAACAATTATATTATCGTTGACAGAAGAAGCCTTTATATAAATTCAGTTTGTCTGTCAAACGAATTTGTCGGCCAGATGAGTGTCGGTTAAACGCACCTGTCGATCAAATGATTGTCTCCCATTAATTTCAATTTTCACATTGAGAATTAAATATATTCATTATCTTAATAAACAATCAAAAGTGATTTAATTTATTCCGGCAACACGATTATCTGTAAAATGATTGTCGGGGAAATGACTACGACCCGACGCGATTACCGTCTTCTTCACCGTAGGCCTCACTTTGATCGTAGTTATCAGTTTTATTAAAACTCTTAACAGTCACATCACTATTTCATTTTCATGTTCAACATAATTATCACTTTCATTATCACTACTTTAACTGAACAACAATAAGGACATAAGAATACTAAGTAATCTATATAATTTATTGCACGGATTTGATTGACGTAATACCTCTTGCAACATTTGAAACTCTGTTTTCAAGAAGAAAGAGGAATTGAAATCAAACTAGAATCTAACAACAGTTACTATAGAATTAAGAAGTTTCACATCAACGCACAAACGACACTTTTTTACGAATGTTTTATGCATATAATTACAACTTTTAACCAGTATTGATCAATATGTACATTTCTCGTATGTCCAAATACAGTTAAGGTTTATACCTCAAAAGATGTGCTTTTCAAGCCTTGAAGCAAGAGAATTACTCAATTTTAAAAAAGCTAAACTTTCCAGTTAAAAAAATTTCAAGTTTTTCATTATCTTTTGACCAGTATTCCTAACTTAAAGCATAACTCACTTGTTAAGATATTTTGCTATTTTGCATTAAAGTTATGATAAGATGAAAATTTTAATTGACTAACAATTCTTATTTCTTATGAAAGAATTGCAAGAATCAAAAGACCTTCAAATATTTAAATAATTGATACAAGTGATTGATACTTGAAAAGTATAATTTGTATAAATAATAATTACAGTTTGTAGATATTATTTTTATTGACAAAAGCATTTTTTATCAATAGGTTTCTTCAAAGCCGGTTTTTGAGCAGATCTTTGAACGCAACTCTGAATAAACTATAGGGTGACCAAGTGTCCCGCATTGTGCGGGATTGTCCCGCATTTAAGAGTTGTGTCCCGCATACCGTATGTACCTTTTGCGGGACGGAAAATATCATGCATTTTAAGATTTATCTAAACAAATTTCCACTGTATGTTTTTATTTAATGCAAATAATGCAATTTTGTTGCCAACACGTTTCTTATCTTAGAATATGTGGAAGTCTTTATATAAAAAGTGTTTTAATCCGCTTATCTGATACCTTGTTTTCATTCACATCGTGTGTGACTCTTATAAAGTGCAGTTCTCAATCAAATCTTTAGTTTATATTTCAAATAATTGTTATTTCAAACTGTGATTTGTAACTTCAATCAGATTAAAACTTTTTTAAAAAATTTTATTAGGGGGTCGCATTTAAATTTGACTTGGTCCCTATCTATCAATGGAACATAGATGTATATACCGATACCGTAATCATTATCACTATCAATGTAAGTTTTCAAAAATACTAATGAAGATAACCTGTCAATTTCTATACCACAAGATAATCACATTAACAGAGAAATATTCTTGAAGTATGAATCAAATGATAGACGAACAGAAAATACCATAGCTGAACACAGATCCAGTTGTCAAAATTGTAAATAATTTACAATTATCTATTTCTGAAGGTTAGTGATACTTTTCATATATAAAAACTGCATTAAGTTCTCGATAGCGGAAAATCAATTAAAAAGGGCAAGATGAACATAACAGGTGTTTTTATTAGTTTATTTTTAGTATTTATATTAGCTCTCATTTTGCTATGGCTTATTGTGAAAAGTTTTAATAAGTCTTTCTTAAGTCTCCAATATTTTTCCTGAAAATTGCTGAAATCCCTCAATGAGAAAATTTATTCTGTTTTCATGAATTTCAGACTTTGGAAAATTCTCCTATTCCGCTGAATTGCGTGGCTCAATTCAAATTTTCAGCGAACACTCAGTAATTATTTTATTTGATTTGAGAAATTACTTAATCGAATGTGTACTAGTAAATAGAACTTATACTTAAAAAAATTAGCGAGAAAATCGAACAATCATTGTGCAATTAACCTTGAAATAATATTGAACGGTCTTATTGTTAAATTGAAAAGCATATTTATCATGAATGAGAACAAAAATATGTTTTCTGATTATATATTTTAAAGGTTTGTTAATAATAAATCAATTAATGCTAATGATACACATCGAGCTAAGCTTAAGCTTATCTCAAGCTCAAACTCAAGATCAATCACAAAGTCTCTGAGCTTTAGAGCTGCTAATCTAAGTTAGTAGTGAGTTTCATATATAAATATAAACTAGATATGTATTCTTGTGACTAATGTTCCAAGCGAACAAATATTTTCAAAAACAGACGTTTTAATAGCTAATAGAAGAAATAGACTGTTTGACGTGCGTCTAAAATCAATAAAAATTTTTTTGGATATTAAATTGTGGTATCTAAACTTCTTTAACAAGTCTGTAATGTTCTAGTTTTTGCATTTTTATTAAGCTTATTTATTATGAGCAAGATAATTTTATTTGACTCTACACTTTGTTTACTTTTATAGCAGTCAAGCTCAAGTTCATATGGCAGAGCCCATGTGCATTATTAGTTCATATTAAAAATTTTATTAAAACATTTTAAATTATATTTTGAAACACCAGTCAATAAACTTAATGGATCTTAATGTGAATTTTTTAACAAATACTGACTAAAATATAAAATTTCCAATAATCCTCGATAGTATTAGATATAATATTATTTTGATATAATTGGATATTTTTTCTCTAAACTGGTAGAATTAGAAATTAGAGATCTATTTATGAGCTCAACACATGAAATAAACCAATAAATGATACTTAAATATTATATGATCTTTAATTTTGTATTTAGAGTATTTTTCTTAGACTTAAAACACCTGAATTCACAAAAAATTGTTGAGTTTTGACGTTTCATAAAGATCAATATGTTCTAAAACAGCTAACTTTTGAAATACTGCACTTGTGTCTGAAGAATATTTGCGTTCAAATTAAAAAAGTACGGCATCGGTTTTCTCAAATCATCAAAATGGTTGCAGTATCGAATATATTAGTCAAATTCAAGTTATATTTCACGTTCACTTCTTGTTATTAGGAAGATGAATACTATTGAACAAATAAAGAGTGATTTCGATCCGAATAAACTTTTGCCGAAAGATATTATCATCACTTCTGCTGGAAGTCATTTATATACAATTGGTTTATCTCCATTTCCAAATGGATGCGTAAAAAGGAATAGACTTCATAATCCAGTCTTAATTTTCATAATTAATTCAGTTTTTTTCATTAGAACTATATTCTTATTAACATTGCCCGATCAATATGAATATCTTTTCGCATATTTATGCGATTACTTTCACTACTATAAACTAAGAACTCAAGGGAATTTGGTCCTTATCTTATTATGTTATAAAATGATTTTATTACAATTAATTCATTATTATAACTATAAGAATGATATAAAGCCCTCACATCTCAAACCATTCGAAATGATTTCAGGTTTAGTTTCGCCGAAAAGTATTGGTCTCACAAACAGAGAAGATATTCATAAAATCATAAAACTATCAAAGATTTTATTTCCATTAACTGATAAAATTACAAAAACATTAATACCATTTCTGGCTTTTCTTTCATTCTTCATACCATTCAGTTTCAAACATTCAATCAAAGAATCCATTATTGTTGGTATGCCTCTGGGTGTTTTCTTGGCCCTTTGGGTTTACTACACATTCAGTTTTATTTTATGGCAATTAATTTATTTCCAAATCATGTGTCATTACTCGAATTTAAAACTTTCGACAATTAATAAAACTATAATTATATATCTGAAAAATACAAGAGTTTTAAAGAGTGCAAGTTTGATGAATTTAGTCAAATCATTGAGTTTGTTGTACTCAGAAATTAATGATTACAACAACATTTATTGGTCAAAGTATTTATTCTTAATTTGGACAACTTTTGCTGCAATAATCAGTTCGTTGTCATATACAACAATATTTGGAGAAATGAACTTTTTCAATAAGTTAGCACTTATATATGCATTGATTAACTTATTGTTTGCTCTATTGTTAATCATAAAAATCGCATCTTCAGTCAATTCTGAAGCCAGTAAATCTTATAAATTATTGAATTCACTAATGGTTCGTTTTAGTTACAAGCATTTTGATGAAACTTTATTTCTGAGTAAAATACATTTAAAGGTATAAGAAAAGTAATATTGAGGTGCAGTATTAAACTTCATATTAATTATTATCCTATAGTTAATGTCATTCATTGAAAGAATTGGTCAGAAAAGAGTTGGATTTTATTGTTGGAAACTTTTTATTATTAACTATTTTCGTGGATATGAAGTAAGTTCTATTTAATTGTCTGAAAAGTTAATAGATCAAAATGATCAGAAAATTTATTAATTAATTTTTGATAGTTGATCGCATTAACTGGAGTTTTCTTCTTGAAAATTGTTGAAATTTCATCTTGAGTAGAATTGGGTTTTTGCTGTATTTGAATAATGGAATTGTTAAGATAAGTTATATTAGTTAATATTGTTATAACTTTAATGAAATACAATTAAATAGATTAAAAATTTTTCGAGCATTCATTACTAAAGTGTGATTTTAGTCAAGGTTTAATTCTATACAATTATCGTCAAGTAAATCTCTACCTATCCCTGACTGATGCATGCAGAGTAATTTTTTGAGGGTTGCTCATTCATTTAATTGCTTATGAAAAAATATTAAGCGTAAAATATGAATCATTGTAGTTTAACAACAATCGATGTTCTCATGGTGACCCAAAATAAACTATTTTATTCACTTTTTGAGTCAACGATAGTTCAAAGGAGTTGTCAGGACTTAATACTATGAATTGCCTAGATGTATGTTGTAGTATTTTTACCCACCAATACCAACGAATCATATATCGTTGGAAAGGTCTCGTCAAGCTGAGTTCAACGATACCACATATGATGACCTGTGACCTCGAGTTCACCGACGGGTGACCTTTGATTTTGATCTCTAACCACAAATTCTAACCCCTATAACATGTATATCGTTGAAAAGGTCTTGACAAATTGATAGAACTCGATGAGACAAATTGATTGATGCAAAAATTATTAAGCTACACCAATCGGTTCAAGAGATATGTACCTTTTAAATCAAAACTTAATTTTGGATTTTTAGGCATGTTAGCACAAAGTTTCGGACCCGATCTCTCAAGAATTATATTTAGGGCTATGGGTCATTTAAGTAGCAAAAGAGATCGGGTCCGAAACTTTGTGCCAACACTTTGAAAAATTCATTTTTTAATTTTTAAATTTAATATGATACCGTTTTTTGCATACATTTTTTAGCTATATGAATCATAATATTAGCATTTGATACTTCGTTACTCAAACTATATAAATCCAAAATTAATTTCCAAACCGTAATTGCGATTCCGAGATATTATTGTTTTTTGTTTCAAATTCTATCGGGTTTTTACAGGAATCTACAATATAGATTTCAATGTAAATATCATCGTTAGTCATCATTTTTAAGTCTCTATCAATGCAGAAAGTTTGGTCATATTTGATTATTAGGCACTTTTGAATATGAAGTCCTGACAACTCCTTTAATTCATGTTTCTGATTTACTAAATTTTTTCTTATGATCAAGTGTTAATATTTACTCACAAACTTTGAAGTGAATAGTTCCGTATGAAACTACTAAATTTACTCTTCCCCTCATTTATCATTTGTACGAATCGGGGATCAATGGAGATGCACTAGATGATTATGTATCAATGAAACATAGTTGACGATTTCAACAAATTTTTTGGTCATGGCTGCAGTGCCTCCTATGGTCTATAATTATATTCCTCTTTACTTCGAATGGGATTTCAGTGTAACAAATGAGTAACGAGTGGCAGCTTATTATTTTATATCTGGCACTTATATAACTTAAAATATAGTACTTATATTTTAATAGCTATATTGTTACTGAAAAAATGCTAAAAATACGTTTTGTAATACTAAGTAACTTATGTGGTTTACGACAAAAAGTTGACAAAATTTTATTTGTATTTAAACCTTAATTTTGCATTAATTATAGTATTTATCTGGTTGTTCATAATAATATAATGTAAGAGATTTATCGATTATAATATATATTTGAATTCAAGAATTTTTTTTCAAAAATTCAGAACTTGGAGCTACTTTCTAATTTAATTGACAACAAAGAATTATAGTTGCAATGGGACTTGAAATTATTTTGATAGTGGTATTCTTTAAGCTAAATTAATACTTTAATTTATTCAGTCTGACATTATGAAACATGTAAGATTTTAAAAAATTAATAAAATCTAATAACAGTACGTAGAGAACATAAAAAATCTGTGAACATCCAAAATATTGAAATCATATTTGTTGTAGGGTTAGCTCTAATTGTGATGTAAAGCTTAAAATTTTCATTTAAATAATTGTAATCATGCCTGTTTTTGATGTAAAATGTCATATTAAATGAATTAAGGAACTATTTGAAAATAGTAGCATTGATTTTTTGAAAATTTAATGTGAGATCTTCTATTGATGTGATGTTTGCATATTAAAATTTCTTACTGTAGCCTATGAAGCAATGAAAATTTTTTATAATATAATAATTTTTCAATACAAGAGCAAGTTCTATCGTTTGATAATAATAAAGTTTACCTAATTATATTTATTAAATTTTTATGAAATAAAAGCATTTTGCCAATTTTTTATCGCAAACCATAGTTTTTAAGCAACAGATCCTTAATCGAATCGTAACCTTTCCTCGTGAATCAAACAAATTGTTTACATTTTATGAGCGGAGTTTCTTAATAATAACCGCTAAAAAACGAATAAATTGTTGATATAATTGGATTGAACAAGAGAATAAATTTCCTATCTACCTTTGAAAGTAGTTTATTGACTTTATTATTAGAACTCAATTTTTTACACCAGTTATGCAAAACTGTCGACATTTATTCCATTGATAGGTCCGAGTTGTCATATCTGTCGCATATTGTCTAAGAGTTGCAGTTCAAATCAAGCATTACTGATTTATGCTAATTGATCTCAATTTGTTTTTCGGAATATTCAGTTCTATATAAAGATGCAATCTATCGAAATGAGTTTCGATTTTAATATTTTTAGCAGTTAGCTGGTTATCACTTAAATAATTCAAGATTTTTGATTCTCTTTTTAACGAATAGAGAAACTTTCAACAAATAAAATCCTCGATTTTTGTGATAATATTATTTATTTAATCAAATCTAAAGAATTTTATTTTGATATAATTTAAGGAAATCTAAGAATTCATTATTAGATAATTAAAAGTTAGTTGGCACTGAATTAACTAAAATTAAAACTTTTTATTGCTGAACGAGAAATATTTGATTCAATGCAATCTTTTACATTGTTGTTATTGATCTGAGAATAGTTTCTCTCTCATTCATAGAATATAATCTAAAGACTTTTAAATAAAACGTATTTTCCTGACTCTGCTCACTCCTATTATTAAAAGGCTTTTTCAAAAAATTAGAAATATTTTGCATTAAATCCATACCTATCGATGTATGTTTTACTGTACTATTCAGAACATATTTTTCTGATGAAAAAGATTTCTTCTCAAGAACTCTAAAAATAAATAACTTAAAATTCCTCTGAGAATTTTGAATTTAGAGATAAACTATATCATAATCATTTAACAATAACTCAAATAAAAAACTGATGAAACTGTCTCTCTAACATTTAATCAAAATCTATTTCATAATAGTTTAAGAAAAGAGCCAAGATTTTAAAATATTCTTAAAACTTTTATCAATATGTGTTTGATAAAACATCTGTTTATATCAATTCTTGGCTTATTTAACTTATTATTTAGTTCTCATACATTTTCCATTGTAATACACTCGGAAATGAAACCCACACAACATAAGCCTACACATTGTTTTCTAAAAATTCTGAGTACATAAACAAATCGTGTAGTTTTTTGGTTTTTAGAATTCGATATCGTTTGCATAAATTAATACATTTAGTAAATATGCAAACATTAAATTGAAACAGCATAAAAATATTTATTTAAAATTTCTGTGAACAAAATATTAATGAAAACTATTTACTATCAAATTTTAAGAAAAAGACCGAAAGTAACACAACTGTATATCATATAATAGCGCAAGTACAGAGTAACGAAAAGCTCAAAAGAAAACCGTGACCGAAGCCTAAAAAATCAAAAACATAAGTGAAAAAATACGTTGAAAAACATGTGAACACAATTTGTGAAAATTATGTAAACTGTAAAGTACTAAACTTTCCAATAAAGCTGCTAAAAGTTATTTACTTAAACATGTAATCAAAGAGTTCAAAATAAAACTGCTCCGACAAATAACGCAAATCAAGAACTACGCAATTTGTGCATCTTAACATTGACTATTATTGTTCCAAATATTGTTTAATTATCTTTTACCATTTTTAAGATATCTTTAAAAACCCGATTTTCTTATTCTAATGCAACGGAGTGTAAAGCAAACAAAATGCTTAAATAAGCTAAGAATGAGTGCATATAAGTCACCACTAACAATACATATTGAAGACAGCAAAAGTTATTTCACAATTGATGCCTCAAATCATTATGCAAGTTAAAAATATAGAGAGGTTTTTGGGTTCACCTAAAAAATATATGTTCTAGGGGATGGACAGCCGGATCAGTTGAAAAATTGATCAGAAAAATTAAAACAGGAGTACAGGAGATTGCTAGAAAGCTATTTGCAAAGCCTGTCATCACTAAAACTCGAATACTGATTGCTATGGACAACGAGCCGCCACCAGCAATTAACTAAACTAAAGTTATTTATTTGTCATTACATTAATTTTGCGTATAATATCTTTGTTCTCACTAATTAATTAAAAAGATAAAAATAATTAAATTTTGTGTGATTGTTTTTTCGAGCATAGTTTAATAGCTTAAGTTTAAGATTTTTGACTGGACTTTAATTCTGTATTTCAATTAAATTAAAAAATGTCAACATTTTCTGCTCATTCAACTATTATTCTAGATTTACGTCAATATAAATTGTTTACGATTTAATCATTTAATGCATGAATAGTCCTTTTGATTGTTATGTAAGAGCTAATTGAAATATTAAAAAACCGGTTAAAGTGAATTAGTGTTGTTTTCATTTTATAAAATTTAAATTGTTTTGAGACAAATTCTAGCAGACTTTTAATTAAAGAAAGATTCCTATCGCGTGCAACAAATATAAACAGTTTAACTCGAATTGATTTTTCAAAATCAAAAATTATCTTAAAGAGGCATATGGTTCTGAGAATTAGCAATTATTAAATGAGAATAGATCAAACTTGAAATACTTGTTTTTATAATTTCATTATTTAAGTTCAACTCTAACTTACTAATAGTGGAATTCTCTTATTAATGTTGCAAGCTGTTTGTTTGAATGATCTTATTAATAAGCTTCATAAGTAAGATTTGGTTGATTTAGAACAAAGCCTTGCTTTATATTTTGGTACTCTCTCAAAATGTTATTTATTAATAATATTGCAACAGTTATTCTTCTGGTATCCATGACTTTGACGCTAGCAAGATGCACAGAAACAAATACTAATATTATTGTTGATATGGGGTGAGCATAGATTTCTATTTGAAATTAATAATTGGAAACTTTTTTGTAAAAATTTGTACAAAAGGACTTATCTTTCAGTATTAACCATATAAGAAATACCTGTGTGTTGTCTGTGTGTATCTTATTAATATGCTATTTATGTTAGAGTATCTTTCTATTTGATAGTAAAGTTTTTCGAATGGGTTTGCAAAACAACGAAAACGGTCTTATTTTAGATATCAACGTACTCAATGGTCTGGTAGAATTTGGTCTTGATTTGACAATGTTTTCAATGGGAGGCATCAAAAGTTTCCTAAGAGACATAGGACTAACTTCTAGTTCAGAATCCAGTGAAGAAACCACTTAATTAATGCTGCCGTTCTTTGTCATTAAAACTATGACAAAACGTAGTGTATTTTGATACTTACTCTTTAAAAAGTCAAAGTATTCTTCATTTTTTAATGTTCGATATATATTCTACCAGATGTCAGTTCGAAATAAAAACTTGTGCTATTTGAAACTATTCCTTATAGAAAAAATTATCCATTTTTCACTTATTCCAAGCTTATATAGATAAAATGTTTCTCGAAATTTTTCAACATACTTTTATGTTCTATACGTTATTGCAAGTGACAGTATTTTTCATACTAATTATTATCTACTTTTGCAAAATAATTTTCTTAGAATTTTTCAGTTTCCTCGTATTAAAATGATTTAAAAATAAGAAACAGATAAATTTCTAAGTTCTAAAAGGGATGAGCATAAGTTCGTTCCGAATTTCATAGCAATTGAAGCTACAACTTTTCTATTCGTATTTTAGAAATTTAAGCACATTATTTGATATGTTTGAAACATTCTTTGCTTGACTTTGCAATACGTATATTTTATTTTCAATGCTAAGCTAATAAGCGAATCTCACAGGCCAAACTCGCGAATGCTGCTCGGGCTTCAGAGTTAAGCTTACAAGTATAAGTCCAGCCTAGGATTTGAAGAATTTGAGCTTCGTTTATAGACGCTTTAACTTAAAGCTCAAGTTTATGAGCCTATAATATTCGTTTCTCCAAAATTATAAGATCAATGACAGGAATATGAGTATAAACGCATGCTTCTAAAAACTTTATAAAAATCGAGCAAAATATAGATTAATAAGAATTTTATCAATTTTGTCTCTGTTTGGTTTCAAATTCATTGTCATATATTTAAACCCTACTAATTTTGATAATGGTCCAGTTCCTATGAACGAATTAATGCCCTAAACCCGAATTGTATATTTGTATAAAATTATATCAATAATACTGCTATCAAAGGTGCTGGTCATGAAAATATGAATTTGAAGATTATTTTCAATTTATTCGCTCAAGAATTAACTGACGGAAAAGAAAATATTTTTTTTTCGAACAACACAATGATTAGTGATATAGGAGAGTATATTTGATGAAATTTGAATGAAAAGTATTTACTCCTTTTCTCCATGAGAACCCTCACAATACAATTCAGAGATAATATTCGACGGAATCTGAAGGCTCTGACTATCAAAATTATTGGTTGAAAAATTAATCAACTTGCAGCAAAATTCAGCTCATGTTTTGCAGTAATAAGTGGTTTTGATGACAGTCATCATTGAGAATAAATGCTTTGAGAAAAGTTTCGAAACTAATCTCCAATTCAACATATTCCTTATTAATTGATAAAAAATTATTTTTAATCAATCATTGTCAATCAATTTTATTATTGAAAAATTGTTCGATTTAATTAAACATTTTATCTTATGAGTAATTATTTTCAATAATTCTTTATGAATAAATTTTCTAATTAGTTGATTAATTGAATTATTGAGAAAACCAATTAAAGCAAACTTTTACATTTTTCTTTCTAAATTAAAATAATTAAAAATAACTCTGATGTAATCTTAATTATAGAAAATTTTCTTTTTCTTACAAGATTATAAAAACTTTGACTCGCATTCATCTTTCAAATATGTAAAACACACAAAATTCTAAGAATCAAATGACATAGGATATGAAAAAATCAAACTTGAAATACTTGTTTTTAGTGAACTCATTATTTAAAGTAAACTCTAACTTGTAAACTAAGTCGTCCTTTTGTTTGTGTCGCTAATAAAGCTAACAAAGTGTAAGTAAGCTTGTAAGCGTAAATTCATTTATATAAATAAAAATCAATTCGTTCTTAACACATTTGTTTATATAATTGAAACTTTGTTCAAAAAACTTATTATCAACAAAATTTTGATGAATAAAGTTCAAAATTTATTCCTTATATTTTGCTACGCTTTCAAAAATGTTATCTGTTAATTATAATAAAGTAGTTATTCTTCTGGTATTCATAACTTTAACGCTAACTGAGTGCAAAGAAAACGGCACTAACATTGGTATTGACATCGGGTGAGCATAGATTGTTTCTTAAAATCAATTATTGAAAATAATTTGTAAAAAGTCACGCAAAATCACTTGTCTCTCAGTATTCATTGTATAAGAGATAGTTTGTTTTGCATAAAATCTTTTTAAATGTGTTACTTATGTTATAATCTTTTCTATTTTATAGTAAATTTTTTAGAATGGGTCTGCAAAACAACGGAAGCGGGTTTGCTTTAGATATCAACGTCCTCGACGGTTTCGTAAAAGTCGGTGTTGATTTGCCAAAGTTTTCTATGGGAGGCATCAAAAATTTTCTAAAAAACTTAGGCTCAGCTCGTAATTTATCTTCAGACTCCATTGAAAACCCCTCTTAACTCGTGCTTAAGATTCAATCGTCAAGATTATATTTGGTTAATAGTGGGCTTATATAATGCAAAAATTATTTGAAATAAAGAATTGGTTTAATAAAAATTTCAGTACAACTTCTACTAGATGCCGGTTTTAAAATAAAATATTTGCTTTTTTGAAATAATTTTTGCAGAGATTCTCAGTTCTCTTAGATTATAAGTATCTAAATAAAGTCAAAATTCTAATCTTCATAACGATGACCAATAGTCATTAAAGATAGTAGTATTAATACTAACACTTGTTTGCAAAACAATAATCACTTCATGAAAGTTAAATGGTCAAATTATTTGATAACTGAATTTTCTATTTTCAGAAGAATTTTAATTGATTTGAAATTCATTTTCAGGTCCCAAATCTATGTTAATTATAACAATGAGTTTATTTTCCTAAACAATAAGTCAATGTTTTAAGTTTGAATTTCTAAACCTTGTGAATGCATGAACGAAATTATCACAAGCAATGCAACAGAATGTGATAGTTATGAAAATTCAATTTCAAACATATTTTGTCGGATAAATAGTCTAAACTTTACTTAAAGTATTCACTGAATTTATTTTCATTGACTTCTATTCAGTCTGAAAGTTATGACTTATCACGTAAAAACTTTTAACTACAAGTCTAAGAGACTTTTTATATACTTAAATAAGTTTGCTGCTTCTGTATAAGTACTGTAATTAGATATTCACATCACGACTTATGTTGAAATCAACTGACTTGATAGCCGGTTATGAAAGATCTTTGATTAGCATTAAATATGGGGAAAACATTTCCTTAAATTTTTATAAATAGTTTTCTCAATGAAATGATCAGAAGTTAGATATAGAGGCAACATTGAAGACAAGTTCAATTTAAAATTTCTTAGAAAAAACACTTTAATATAAATGACAGGTATTTTAGTAGCCAACGCATGACATCAGTGATGTTCAAAATTCGAGTTGTTCGAGTCGAGTCTGAATTTTATTTCGCAAAATTTTCTAGATTTAAGCAATTTTATTCAAGCAAAACTTTAAATTAGAAAATCAATAATTTTATTTAGATCTAGTTCTTTAGAATTTAAACATAGAATCTGCACAAATCATAGCTCGAATGAAATCCCTCAAGGCAAGTTTTAGCCATTCACATGATTGTTGAAGAGAAAATTTATTCATTAGTAACACTAGTAGCTAGAATATTCGTCAAGCCAATCGCTTGATATCCCAAGTGCGAGTGCAAGCTTGAGTCCTAGTGTGAAACTTATAGTGAGTATGAGCCCCGAGAGTGACCACCACTATATGACAGCAGGAGGCTAGAAGTCAAAATACCTGTCAAGTACTACGTACTGACGTGAGCCTTGAATTCTGTTTATAACTTTCTTGAATCTTCTAAGACATTAAGTAAAGATAAATAAGAAATTAATGAATCAGACTTGAAATGCGTGTTTAACTTACGAACATATAATTTAGAGTTAACTCTAACTAATGATCAGAGCTTATCTTTTGTTTGTGTAACAAAACAAAGCTATAAATAGATTTCAGTTACAAAGACATTTGTGTATAAGATTTCAATTGATTGAACAAACAACTGTTCAAATAATTATTAATAAATAATATTTGTTAATAAAACTTTTCTGTATATTTTTGTGACACTTTCAAAAATTTACAAAAATGTTGTTCATTAATAATAAAGCAATTATTCTTCTGTTATTGATAACTTTTACACTAACAGCGGGCGAGGAAAGAGACGCTAATGTTGGTATAGATATCGGGTGAGAACAGATTTAATGGTCATTAAAAAAAGAAAATAATTAATTGTAATACTTGAGTTAAAACGGCTTATCTCTTACTATTCTTTGTATATAAGATGTTTGTACATTACATTTTTAAACATGTTACTATTTTAAATTTTTTCTTCGATAGTAAAATATTTAGGATGGCTTTACAGAGGGGTGAAAGAGGCACTCTTCTGGGAATTAACGTTCTCGACGGTCTGGTTAATGTTGGCGTTGATAGAGACAGAGATCGACCAAGAAATAGCGGTTATAAACGCCGACCGACAGATGTTTTTGTAAATGTTGGTTAGATATATAAAACACGTGAAATGACATCATTCTTACTCTGATTTAACAAACAATATACAAGTATCATATTTGGACGTAAGGCAAACAGCTATTTACACGTCTTTTATCAGCTCAATATTTAGATAACAACTAATAAGAATTTCTCAGAAACTGTGTATTAAATCAAATAATATATTTTTTAAAATGATGATTAAAAATTTATTGATTTAATTCTTGATTAAGATATAGTATTTTAAGAACTAAACCATAAATCGGACTCATATGGACATAAATCAAACTGTCTCCTTCTCTGAAGAAGTTTTAAGAGGAAGAGGGACTTATTTTCAATGAGTTGTTTGCTCGAAGAACAGCTACAGAACCGAATCAATAACGCGATCTGAATAATAAACGCAATAAGATTTTTTTGATCATCCTATAATTCTAAAATTATTCCTGAAACTTTTGAACCTATGTAATAAATACTATCTGTGGTACCAGATCTGCCATAACGACAATTTGAAAGTTTACGCTTTCTAGAGTCATATTTTTAAGCATTAGATAAAGGCTCTTGGCATCAGGTGTATAAGTTTAAACCTCGAGACAGGCTTTGGCAGTTCGACTGTCTTTTTTGAGTAAAAGGCGATCTGTTGTTCGAGACTCTAAACTAGTGCTGAGTTGATAGTCTACATAGTGAACAAATAGAGAGTTAATAATTAGATTCGAGATCTTTAAATAAAAATTTTTGAATGTATTTTTCTGAAGTTTGTCGTTTTTTCTTACCAATCGAAAAGTATTCTATCCATAATCTCGAATCTTGTAACTGATGATATTAGAGTATTGGTTGCTGTGGTTGGAGCTATTGTGATATGAATCTCTCACAGTATAGTTTGGAGATTTTCGACAGAGTGTATAAAGATCTTACTTTTATGGCAATTACCTTTTTTTGTTTAATATACTAGTACCTCCAATACAAAATCTTTTCCGTTATCAAAACTTTAATAATAAATCTCAAATAGCAAAAATGTTTGAAAACTGCAAACATAAATAACTTAATCAAGTAATCAAATTCATTTGTAAATGAGTAATTATAAAATCAATTATTAATAAAAATCTTATTCTTGATTTGGATTATTTTACCAGTGATATCCGATTCGCTGTTATACTCAGCCATATTCTGAAAAATAAACTCAATTAATAAAATCATAGTTATTTATGAAGTTATTTTATTGACTACTATTCTAATATTTGAAGGATAGGTCCATCAATGATATGTTTAAGCTTCTAAACACATATTTTAATTATACAAATTTGAGCGCTTACTACAAGATTGTTCATAACTCATCGAAACTATATAACCGAAAATAATTTTGAGACTATTATTAGATTTATGTTAATAGCTATCTTCAATATACAAACGTTCAACTTTCCTCGATCACTTCATATTGGTTAATATGATTTTAAAAAACTATAATTTTACCGTTCAATATATAAGTCGTTTTATATTTAATGCTTATTTTGATTTCAGGTTTTATTAAATGAGTTTTTATGCTTACCCTATGATAGAGTGCGCGTTTTACTTTCATGAGAAAACTTCACGTATAAGTTAGGAAACTTCTGACATCATTAATGGTCTATCCTTTATTCGCCATAAGCACCGCCTTTTTAGTCAATTTTGAAACCAACAAATCATATAAATTATTCAGTTCTTTAATTAGTTCTTTCAGTAAGAATAATTTCAGCAGAAGTAGATCAACGAAATGAAACATAATCCAAGTAGCTACATAGACTGATAGCTACCACCCAGACTTAACTTTCAAGAAAATAGTTCAACCTAACCATAACCTAGTCAAAATTTGATCTCACTTAATTTAGATCAGAATAAGTTACGGTTAGGTTGAATTACCTTAATTATTGATTGGTATAAAGAGGTTGGCGGAACATGAACTAACTTGCTTTGATTTTAATGAAAATTTACACATGGAATAACCAATGCTAGTTATACAAGAATATGCAAAAATATTTCAAATATGTTAAGAAATTAAAAAGTTACAGGTGTTTAAAAAATTAATTTACTTAAGAATTTTTAAATGTGATTTTCATGAATGTTTCATGAATTGTCACAATTGTTCCGTATTTTCTAGCATAAGTTAAACAACGATTACAAATAACATCATTGATTTTGATTTCAATATCATTCAATGGTTTTTTGTCATTAATTAATATAGTACTTTTCACACTTTTCAGCTTGGTCAACATTTCATTATTATTAACACGTCTAATTTTACACTTGTCCACTTTATCTAAGCGGGCATTGCAACAAGTACAAAATTTTGCTCTTAAATAATTTAAACTTGACATTTTACAAAATTATCAAAATTCAAAAAATTTCAAATGCTGAATTGACGGTGTTGCCCTTCGGTACGCAAAAATTTTTTTCTATAAATTAATATTGATTGATATTTGCTAGAAAAATGACCAATAAAAAGTTTGCGTACTCGAGGGTAACATTGTGAAATAACAAGATAAAATTTTTAAAACACTGATTTAATTCAAAAAAATTGTTTGATTTTCATGACTACATTTTCTTGATTAAAACCCATCACAATGAATAAAAATCTGAAAGCGGATTTCAAATATCTCTTCTAACAAAAAAGTTATGAAAACTTTAATTTTGAATAAACAAAATGATTTAGTTACATTTCCTTAAATTCTATAAACAAAATTTTTGTATGAGTATGTTTTGTTTTTATTGCTGAATCATCATATAAAATATCAACAAGATCAAAAGTAAAAAATTCAAGTACCGCCAACCTCTTTATTATAGTAATTTATTATTGGTCCAACGAACTGTTGGTCCAAAGAAGTATTTGTTTAGTAGTGTTCTGTCTAATGAAAGCGACCCTATTTTTACATTTAACGCATTCATTGAAAGAATTGTTTAGAAAAGAGTTGCTTTATTATTAATTAAATCCGTGGATATGAAGTGAATTTTATAGTTCTAACTTTGAATGATTCTGTGGTTCTCTCAATCTTGTCACACTGTTTATCTTATTTTACATTTGTAGTAATCACTGGAATGCATGAAACTCAACTCAATAGTTGATTTGATAAGACTTATAATTCTTAGAAAGTTTGTCTAAACTTAAATTTCATTAGACTTATAAATCATGTGAATAGTTTTTAATCGAGTCATTTGATTTGTTTTTGAATGAGTTTTTCTATTAATCAATTAAAATGTATTAATTTAATAGCTTAATGTTCTATTTGTGATATTTTAAATCATATTGAAGTAAGCAATAGATATAAATAATAGTAGAAGTGCGACGGTTGTGGTAAGCACCAATCAAAACGCTCCAACACGCCCAATGGGACGGATGGAGTTTTCTGATTAGTTCTTACCGCGAAGACCGTGTTTTTGAGGTTATTCATCTCAATTAGTCATTTTTTACTACAAATAAAATTATCTTGTAATACATGAAAAATTTGAAGTGTTTTTTCGAACAAAGTAAAAAGTTTTGTCAAATCGTAACTCTCACGAGTCACATAAATCACGCCACGAGTCATCACCCGAAATAAATTTGATTTTTAAAATAATTTTATTGAAACAATAATAAAAACGTTACACAAATATTTAATACTAAATAAGTAGAAATTAAAATTAAGATAATTACAAAATTACAAATAATTGAACTATTAGATGAATTATGAAAATGTAGTTTCCCTAAATTTCCTTTCAGTCTATCGATAATAAGCTGTAATATAAATGTTAAAAGATTTTATTATTATGTTATATTAACCTTCGGTTTGTACCGTGGCCGATTTTTTTGGCCACGCAAGGTTTGTTATTTTTTATAATATCAACACTGCCACTTGCAGACAAGTCCTTCTAGGAATGCCTCATGCTTTATTAACACTATTGATTTAATATGTTAAATCCAGGTTTATTACTTTTAATTATAAATTAATTTGTTTGGAAAAAAATTGGCCACGATCCACTCATAGCTTTCACAGTGCTTTGGCGCTCATGCAGTTAACACGTTTTAAAGCCAGAAAAAAATCGGCCACGATTCATACATTGTAACTTTTTTACGGTTCAAACGGATGGTTAAACACATTAAATTATATTGGTAATTTTACCTTAATTATCTTCTCCTGAAAGTGTTATAACTTCTATCGATTCATTTGGATAACCCTGGGTGAGAGGAGGATTAGTCGCCTGATCCTCAATGGTGCGTGAAGAGTCTTCTTCAAGATCAATAATTAATGGCACATCACTACCAGATTCAGTGTGTATCTGAGAAGTTGATGTACCAGATGTAAATTCGTCCATTAGATTGTGTGGCTTTTGCTTATTTTTTCTATTAGTCTTTCTTCTTTGACATGATTTTTGATGCTTGTACAATTGTGCACGGAGAAAGATGCCATTACAAAACTCACACTCCTTGCTAAAGTCCATCTCTAGCGGATTGGCTGGGGCTAAATGAATAGCATTTATTTATTTAGAATTGAACAAAATTAAAAAATAAACATTACATACCATATTCTTCATCGTCAGAAGACTATACATTAAATCTCCGTTTGATACCAGCAACAATAGCCTTTTCTACCGCTCCTATTCGGATGTGGAAATTTTCGAAACGATCATTTATGTTCTTAAACTTGTTCGACATGTCATCTAACTCTTTATGCAATTTTGTAATTTCACATCTTTGCTTTCGAATGATGGCTTCATATTCCTTCTGAAATATAAATATATATGAATTATTTCTAATAAATGGTTATTACAAAAAAATAACGCGCCAAGTATTGAGGTTTTTACCAATTATGGTCACACAGCGATGAAGCCATTGTGAGCCTTTAACTCACTGCTTACATTCGCTGCATCTGCAGTTCATACCATCCCTGTATTTACAGCTGTCCTCGTGACCAGGAAGAGCTGCTATTTTGAGTTTACCATCACAGCCATTGTTCTCATACTTGCATTTTATCTGAAATATATATTTATTATTATTAATTTTTAACATGATTATACCATAAATTACTCAGCTCAAACAGATCCATTATGTTGATAAAGTTTGTCAACTGGCCTTACGCCACTATGTTCAGTCATCTGTCTGCACATAGGACACGGGAAAGCTTCAGCTGGTACTCCACCTTCTGTAGGCAGTCTATCAATTATCACTGATATACATGCTCCACAGAATATATGTACACCACACGGAATTAACTAAAAATATAAAATCAAGACAAATTAATTAACAACTTACCTTAATTGGGTCTTTCAGTAGGTTAAGGCATATCGGACAAGTATACGATGGCATGAGCTCCAGTAAATTAGCAATTCTTGAAGTTTCAATAGTGTATTCAGATCCCATCTTCCGGGAATGTTTTGAACTATTTAGCAAAAAAGGAATTGTACTAAACTTCTCTGAAGAGATGAGAGAACTGACGAAGAATTGTAGGATCTAAAACTCTTTATATACCTCTTTCAAAACAAGACTCATTAAGCACACATAAAGGTCAGTTATTTTGAACTCAAGATTGACCCTTAAGCATACTGTGCTGTTTCACAGAAGTAATCCACAGTTTTTCATGTACTAAATGTTAGGGGCTAATAATTTACTACAGTTTATACTACAGATGGTCAGTTCATGAACTTTCTATAACACTTTTAGCACTAAATGTTAGGGACTAATCATTTACTACAGTTTACACTGCAGGTGGACAGTTCATGAACTTTCTATTATACTTTTAGCACTAAATGTTAGTGTAGTGAACACCTGAACTTCATCCTCAGGCGGAAGTTCACAGTTCACGCCATTTTGGTATATAAAGGCAGCAAAAAATGACAAAATTCAGTCAGTCTTGACTCGACTTATCAAGAAGTAACATCGATTAATCAACTGAAAACAATGTGTCTTTGATGTGGCGATCAACCGGACAACTTCTCACTCGAAGAATGCTGGAGGGCGAAGAGGAATGGTGGCAACAATCGGAACACATTCCCCAGCGAAGAAAGACCTGTGGCCGCTATTACTCCGAGAGTGCCATCACCGGTCTGGTCAATTAGCAGTTCTCCCATCTTCCCTCACAAGGTCATATAGTGACTTTGATGTGTTGGATGAAGATGCTTTGAGTATCTCCAGCTACGGACGTAAATTAAAAGTTAATTTGGCCATTTCAAAAACTTACTAATCCATTTTCTTTTCTTTTAGTTGACCAGGAAGGACTTAATTTCACTCTGGATGATGGCCAAGTTCCGACATCAGAAGATGGACGATTCGAGGAGCTGATTGAAAGAGACGTCGAGGACGAACAAACAAGTCTTCAGCAACAATACAACGCGTTGCATCAACAACATGAAGACTTGAGGGAAAACTTCGATACTCTTCATGGGACGCATTAGGACCTCGTTCATCTGCATAAAGACGTTCAGCAGCGACGTCAGGACCTTCAGCAAAGCTACGATGGCCTCTACGCTATGTATGAGGAACTTCGCCGTCGACACCAGGAACTCGAGAAACAACTTCAACAACTTCAACATCAGATGGCTCAACAACATCCTCCTCACTTCTTGGATGTAAGCGGCGTCACTGATCTGCAATATTACGGAGTCATGACGATTCCACAATTTGCTACACAGTGGCAGCAAATCCGTAGTCAGGCACCGCTCCACAGCACTTATATTGGAGCGATCGGCACAAAATAATTGAGTGGACATATTAAAATATATTTTAAATATTTTTCTATTTAAGTATGTAAAAAAATTATTTCAATTAAAATGTTTTTAAATAAATTTCAAAATTAAAAAAAATAAATCTTAACTCTAATAAAAATATTTTGTTAAAATAAACTTATTTTGTATTATTTCTTAATGTAATTTTTTCAATGTTTTGAAAATATCTTTCTAACTTGTAATCTTTTATTAGCAATAGGATTAAATGATAAAAGGATTAGAGGACTTAATCCTCAATGTTCAAAAGTTTAATATTTTTATCTTTCATGCATTTTATCAACTACGTATAAGAGCGGAGTTTTGTCTTGCCCCACCAACAGCCCCTCCACCCGCTCAAACTGGCTGTATTGGCAGCGAAGCGGCCAATACAGCCAATTTGTGATTCAGATAAGTTCCTTTACTTAACCTAACATAACCTAACTCATTTTAACTTAAATTTTTTTGTACTTTAGGTTTATATTAGTCAACGCATGTCATCTTCACGGTTTTGACGATTTGGACAACTATTTTATACTCTTAGTATGCTTTTATAGTTTTATCAATAGTGCTTAAGTTATTTAAAGTGAGTGCGGTCAAGAAATTTTTGAATAGAAACATTAAAAATTGATAGTTATAGCCTATTTTGTGACTTTATATTGTGTGTGTTTTTAGTTTTATGCTTTAGTGATAAAGTGCAATTTTCTTCTTACATAACTATGAGTAAACGACTGCAATTGAAAGACAGGAACATTGATCAAACAGTACTCAGCGTTGTTAACAATCTGGTAGACAGTGTTAAAAATTACTCAAATTCTAGAAACTTAAATTTAAACAACACTGAAAATGTTATTTTTCAATAGGAAGGACTTTCTAGAGAAGTTGAAGTGAGGAGCAAAAGATTTAAAAGACGTGTTAGCAAAATCAACTTTAAAATCAGCCATAATTTTGGTGCATTCAACGATCCTTTTCAGATAGAATCAAACATTGACAGTTTGTATGAACAATTTATGACTAAACAATTAGAAAATTGTCTTAGTGACGATTTGGTTAGCGTTAACATCTCTCACAGTGAATTGACTGGAAAACCTCTTTTTATTCCACCTACAAGGAAACATTCTTTCAACAAAGATCACTATTATGTTTACGGACAATCTTTCTTATTCGTCGTTATACCAGGATTGAAATTCTTTGATTTCCTTCTTCTTCATACATTCCGTACCGAAATATTTTGGCTCTGGAATTGGGCTAACGTAATCCTAGTTTTCACGGTTGTGAAAATTATGCGGGAAAAAGCTTTTTTGACTATACTATCGAAACCGAAAGCTTTAAGTAGCTCTGAAAGAGGTTGTTGAAACATCAAAAGTGACTCTAAAAATTTGATGTTTCCAACAGAAGCCTTCAGAACTTTATTTCCATTTATTATGATTGAAACACCTAAGAAATTCCTTTCAAATCCTTAACCACCTAACAAATCGTTGAGTATAAAGTGATTATCATAGCCTTTAGCGTTATGAGCGAAAACAAACACGTAACAGTTCTTGGCTGCTGCTTTTGCAGCTAAATCCTTGTGTAAAAGATTTTGGTGATTATCTTTATAAGGATTTAGCTGCAAAAGCAGCAGCCAAGAACTGTTACGTGCATAATTTTCACAACCGTGAAAACTAGGATTACGTTAGCCCAATTCCAGAGCCAAAATATTTCGGTACGGAATGTATGAAGAAGAAGGAAATCAAAGAATTTCAATCCTGGTATAACGACGAATAAGAAAGATTGTCCGTAAACAACATTCTTTATAATTTGAAAGAATAGCTCATCAAGTATTATGAGAATGATGTCCTAATACTTCTAGATTACGTTCAAGTTTTCAGAAAAATTGGTCGATCCCTAGCATTTAGGAATGAAGGTGTTCTAATGGTTTCACCCCCATGTATAGTATATCGTTTGAACGGTCTTGAGGACTAGATCAAATTTGTCTTTGGACATAACTCGCTATCTCGTGCAGGAAAGCCGCTATAGGGCAAAAACTGTATGTCTACCCCATTAATAGATAATAGTGCTCCGCAAAAGTCGAGTCGATTTGAGCGATTTGTCAAATCGACTCAAACTTTCGAGTTCTAATCTCTAGAAGTTTTGACTCGAACGCAGTCTAGTCGAATCCAAGTCGAGTCCGTGTATAATTCAAATAGATTTAAGGGATTTCAATTCATTTAGAGCTGTGAAAATGTTGTATGATTTCAACATTCTGGAACTTTCTAGAGCATTCTAGAAACTTGTAGAGTATTACTATTTCAACTTAAGGACGTAAAAATAGAACGATATTTAACTTTTAAAGTAGGAAATACAACCAGAGTTTTAGCGGAATAAAATACAGCGAAACATGTTTATGATAAACAATCCCAAGACCAAGTTGTAACCCAAGCTAAACCTGATTTAGACTAAGGTATAATAGGTTAGGTCGCTTTGCGACCTAACTTATTCTCCATTAGTTTATATCAGGCTTGTTTAGATTACGACTCGATAGTCCAGTTTTATCCATTACGAGGTACTAAACCAATGATGGATATTTCGAGAACTACTTGTGATAATTGATCAAGTGAGGTATCAAAATGCTCAGTTCGATGTCCTGAATAAAATGATATATCACTTGGTGAGGTCAGCCACTCTCGTCGACAGTTGCCCAGAAGTGGTCAGGTTCGGATCAGAAGTGGTCAAGTGTGGTATCAAAATGTTCAGCTTGACGAACTCAATCCAATGATGTATCACACTTGGGGGTGGGGGGTTGGGGGTCGGGAACCCCTTTAGACACAATAGCCCGGATTCACCCTTATATCGGAGTGGGAATTGAAAACTGCAGTAACTTTTATGCTATAAAACCGTAACTTAAACTTTAAAAAAACATAAAAAACAATACATGTAATTTAAGGTCATATATTAATTCCTTTCATTAATACTTATCATTCGGACAACAATTATCAGTTCTGGCCAGACAAGGCTTCCGCACATTACGGTTCAAAGATTTTGGGGTATTTGAATGAGAAAAACATCAAATTTGTACCGAAGTTTCGCAACCCGACTAATGTCCCACAATGTCGACCAATCGAAGGCTTTTTTGGTTATTTGTGTGGATTAGTGTATGAGAAGGGATGGAGGGCTCAGAACACCCGACAATTGAAAAACAGAATTATATATTGTCTTTAAAAAGTTGATAAAAATGTTGTCAAACGTTCGATGGAAAGTGTCTGCAAAAGACTTCGAATATGTGGACAAAAGGACCCGATAGCTGCCATTCATTAATTTTAAATATTGCGATATTTAATGTATTTTCTTTGATTAAATTCTCAATTTTATCAATTCAATTATTTTTTATTTATTCAAATCTAAAGTTACTGCAGTTTTCAATTCCCATTCCGTTAGATCTATTCCAGAATAGATATTTCTAGAAAATTTTCCATTGATACGTCAACAACTCCTGGCTCTCTATAAAGGTGTGAAGAGACTTTTACTCTTCACTTCTCAAACTCTCAAGACTAAGTGATCTCCGAGAGTGACCAACACTTACAGTAATAGTGGATATTCAAAATCCAAACCTTTCAATACTTAATCTTTTATTTTGCATAAAGCTCTCTTTTAATAAATAAACTTTGATTTTCTTTAAAACTAGGTTTTAATTGTCGAGCTCAGTAGAGAACTAAATTCAAATAAAACCTCTGCAATAATATTTCATATGATCGAAAAGGTGTATAAAATGGCTGTCTGCTAGACACTAAGTTATAACAATTCAAAAATGATTTCCTATGACTTATCACTAGAAAGAGGAATTTTAGGCACAAGAACGTGCAATTTTGGCAGGCATAAATTCAAGGTTAAACCATAAAAAGATACGAAAAAAGGTGCAGTTTTATTAAGGTTCTCTACAGCTTAGAAGTATTACAATAAGAAATTAAAACTTTTTTGAGATTTGAAAATTCCCAATCATTATCTCTTCTTTCCAATAATTTTTATATTTAGAAAAAGATCTCTCGATGTCACAGTTTGTAATCGGAGCATATGAAAATGATGATATTTCGTTAAGTGTGAGTTTATCGTTAAACTCTTCGTTTGCATTCTCTCCATTGATAAGCTTAGATATCAATTGGAATCCTTTGCTTTTCTTCATGATATATGAAAATTTTTCTTTTATTACATCCCCATATATTGTAAAGTCTGGATCTTTGATAGGAGCGTGTACGAAATCAATCTTTAAAATATAAGCACTTTATTTAACATAACCACAAATTACATAAGATTTCACAGGATTTTAACACTGGAAGAAAGAGCGAAAAATTTAGGAAAAACACGACATTTTATAGGAACAATAGGCGGGTTAAATTGGAAAATATTTTACAATGATAGGCTAAATCTTACAAGGTTAATAGCGCATTTAGCTATGATTGGAAAATTGTATATTTGGGACATACTTAGGTAGGTTTTAAGAGATGAAATATGCTTATCATAAGCTGTCTTCATAACTTATACAGTTGAGACAAGCATGTGAAGATTTCTTTTGTACAAACAAAAGAAAATTCCTAAGTTAGCAATAAATGTTGACATATAAGGTGAGTTATGAAAATTAGAGTTTAGAAATATAGGTTATTACAAAAATATTATAATATAGGTCTAGTTAAGAAACTAAGACGTTATTACAATATTCCCCTCAAGAGACTGATCTTTGTTTCAACGGCTTCAATTACTTGTACGGAATCATTCAATTTCATTCCATTTGATTCCAAATCATTGATGGCTTTTGGCAAAAAGTGCAGATTTGAATTGATAAAAGTTAATGCATTTTTCAAAACATTTTCATTTTCATCAATGAAACATTGTTGTGCACCATGAATTGAAGACGCATCATTCGGATTGAAGGACATGATTACTTCTTTGATTTTATCCTAATGTTCGGCGTAATAAATAGCAGCCAACAACCATGTACCCCAACGTTTCACTACGGATTCAGGAGGTAATGGTACAGGAGCGATGGTCTCAAATGTTTCGACCCTTTTCAGTGATTTTAAAAACACTGACAGCCATATATAATTGTTTCCAATTTTTTGCCGCAATTTTTCCATATTGAGATGATATAATTTTGGAGAATATTCCTTGCGAATTGTTGACTGATCCGGAATTTCACGTGAAATATACTTCTTAAGAAAATTGCGAAATAGTGAATTATTTAGCTTTTTGAACGGTATATTCGCTGCAGTGAATGCTGATCATAAATCCATTTTAAACTCTTTATTTGCATCAATCATTGGCAGCAATTTTTGTCTCATTTCTTTATGTTTCTCACTTTCATTCTTCCTCTCAATTGCTCTCTGATGGATTCCCGATTCAATATGCTGTTTAATATGAGATTTTTTCTCTGCGCCAATTCCTTTGTCACAGGCCTGTAAATAAAGTACTGATCCATTTGTTGAAAACGTTTTTGATCCGAATTCACGAACAAATCGATTAAGTTTACTGGATTTTGATTCTTTAGACATTATTTAAATCGTAATTAAAAGGCTTTTTGAGTAAATTATTAATTAAAACAAAAGAAAAACAGTTTTACAAATGAAATCAATGGGTTTATTTCATACTTACGATGCAAAATGCATGAAAAAGACGAAGTGTAAACAAACAAATAGGCATAAAAAGGTTACAGTTTAAAAAAAAACAAAAAGGCATTGTAAGGCCCGTGCCTAAGATTCCCCCTTCTACTTATCACTATTGATTTCTATGTATTTTGATTATGAAATAAGTACTCTAAATCAGTCAAATTACTCAATAGATGGCAATAATATTGTTAATAAGGAAAATTTCAAATCACTTTGAACAATAAAGCTAATCTGAAATTCCATATTTAAAAGTTACTATAATCAATAGTTCTAATTTTTCGTATCTATCACATCTCTTGAAATTTTTTAGAATTCCATTGAGTTTAACAGATATGATAGATACGAAAAATTAGAACGATTGAAATATAGAAACTTACTTTTAGATGCGAAATTTCAGATTGTCTTTTTTATTCAAAATGTTTTGAAGTTTTTCCTTATAAACAATATTGATATCCATTGAATAATTTCATTGAAATGAAGTACATATTTAATAGGCAAAATACATAGGGATCAATAGTAATAAGCCGTAGAAAATCACTTTATAAATAGCCATAACTCGTATCTAGCGTCAATCTTTTTTATATACCTTTTCGAATATTATATGACGTTATTTATGCCATAAAAATATCTTTGAAATCAGCTATTACATAGTCCCGAACTTCCCTCGTTAGATATATAGAGGTGCGTCGCTGTCTTTGTCAGAACGCCTAATAGAACTAAACTCGAATGGTCAACTTGCACTCATTCAGCTGGGCTCTCGCCCTACTAGACCCAAACTTTAGAAGTACGAGTTCGAGTTCATTAAAAGGTTATAACTTTTGACAGTTAACTATGAGAAGTACGTGCACAAACACCAAGTTTATGTAGGTGTGGTGCGAGGTAGTATATCCCAATAACTTCACTCCGACCCAATTTGGTTTCTATTGAACTCGAAAATTTTTCATTAGCTAGTGATGTGTTTTCTAATACAAACGAAACGGAAGATTGCGTTGCTTCGAGCTCAGTGATAGGTTCATATAAATTTTTGAATGCACTAAATCATACTATGGTTACATGATTTCTCTAATAATGATCAAGATTTTCATTATCACCGAGATTACGTCATCGGGTGGACAATTTGATAATTTTTTAAACATTCTGTCCATCCAAATAGCACAGACACAGATTAATTATTTTAACCTTTTAGTTTGTATTTTATTTATAGTTCTGGTTTTAGTTTTATGCTCCCTTCGGGTTTACTTCCACGTGGTAGGGAGCGGGCAACACAAAAGTTATATTTTTGTGGCTAAAAACCCGAAAAAATCCATTTTTAACATAAGGTGGTTTTTCCCTCATAACTCGAAAACTATTGATTTTGGTAAAAAGTGCCTATAGACTTTTGTGTTCAGCATTAAAAGACCTTTCAAATAATCTACCGCACATCGAAATCGGACTGAGCCAACGCATCGATAGAAAAATATTATCCTTGTAAAGGTAATAGGTTTACAAGTCTTGAATTTATTTTGTACTTTGCAGTTTACTCTAAGCTCTCTAACTTATTTGGACTAACCAGGTGAAAAGTTTTAAGTATTGACCTTATAGAGATTGGAGCGACGGATTAAAATATTTAGAGTCGCCAGAAGTTTTATCTCTTTCTGATTGGTAACACTTTTGTATTTTCATACCTTAGTGAGTTTTTAATAGCTGAATTGAAAAATCACAAATATTTTAAAAGTTGTCTATATTTACTAAAAAGGTAAGTGAGGTTTTGATTCGTGTTGTAAAAAAATTCTAAGAAAATTTCTTGAGTAACTTTAAATATTACTTTAGATTTTTCAACACTGTTTTTGATTGAAAGGCCTTCTGCCCGAAAACTCATTAAGTTTGTAAATTAACTTTAATTACATAATAGATTTTATGATCAATAAAAAGAAAATTATGAAATAGAATATAGTCTACATTTAAGACATTTCCACATCAAATATAAAAATTAAACGCATTGACAAAATTAATAAAACTTTAAAAATAACTGAAGATTAAAGTTTGACAACTTCTGGAATAATGAAAAATTGATACATATTTCATAAAACTCATAACCGCCTAATATTATATTGTAGAGAAAAATTAGAATCATTTCAAATAATTAATTTCTTGTTAAAGTATTTTATAATTTACAGGATTGCGCGAGATATTTTGATGAGTGGTCAGAGCAAAACTGTAAGAGATGGAAAATCAAATTATTTTGTTGAATTCTGCATAAAAAATGGAATTGATATCAGTTCAGTTAATAATCAATGAGCTGATCAAAAAACATGCTTCAAGTGTCGAACAATGTAAAATCTTAGGTCTTGAAACAATTAATATTGAGTTTTGATTGCTCCAGTTTAAAACAGCATTTCACTTCAATCTCATCTTTGATCGTCGTTCAAAATGTGTTCAGTGTGTCAAGTTCTCGAGAGTTACCCAGACAAACATTATACTGCAGAAGTAATTTTGATTCTCGAAAAGCAGTGTCGGGTTGCTTTAGCATTCATGTATGAATGATTTTATTTTCAGCCTTATTTTGAATGAAACTGAACTTCAACTGAAACACACTATTAGATGATATCTAAAAGGGATAGCATTGAGTTTGAGAATAGATTTTCGGAAATAACTGTCATCTCAGTTTGCCTAAGTTCTTTAACTATTCACAATAATTTATTCAACTATAAAATTATAAAAATTTCAATTTAGCCATGATTTGGCACTAGTTCACAAGAGCGTTTACTTTCTTCGATGTCTTTTTTGTTCTTGACCCGAATGGTGGTCACTTTGATGGTTAAGCTTAGGAATGAGCCAAGCACAAAAAATCATCAGAAGGTTCCAAAGTAAGAAAATTACTTTCCCACCAATTCGAGAGCCATCTGCAAATCTGGAGTCTGACTTTGATAGAGGTTAGAGTTTTGAGAAGTTTGGCTATGACATGAAAGGCTTTTATTCCTTCGTTTTCATTGATCCATCTGATCGTTTAGCGTGAAACTTATTTTCCTCTTCTCTACAATTCTCAGAACAACAGTATTGTTACATTATTTTCGTTTGTTACTCGGAGCCACCACAATTTCTTTATTTTCTTCATTCAAAGATTCATATCAATTGCTGGCATATCTTACAAAGTAAATATCTAGCTTTTTATCCAACAATCACTGACCCAATTTGTTGACCGTCAAACTTTCACTGCAATCCAAGCTCTTGGATGCAGTTATGGCATTATTAACTTCTAGAGGTGCAGTTCTTTCAACTGTCACTTGTTCCCTTTTTTCATTATCATAAGTTCCATGCATTGAAATAATTCGATATTAATTCAAACACATTCAAACTTAAAAGAACAAAAGATGCTAAACACGAATTCAGCTGTTTATGATAACTGATGAAACGAAAAGCAAGCGATTCCAATGTTTAAGTGTTGTTTTGAAACTTTGTGAATCAATCCCATTTTGAAAGTATAGATTTTTAGATTTCGATTCGATCCACTGATTAGCAGTTTTCGCTTTGACCTCCTATCAAAAATCTTTTACAACCTTTTAATACCAAATAATGCGTTGAAAATATAACTATTTCAGCTTATTATAGTAGGATAACATCTAGAATTATTTCCTTAACTATAATACAAGAAAAACGTTAAATATTTGGGTAAAGAGATGGCGATTAATCAGATTTTAAGTTTGGTTCAATAGCTATTAATAGTTTTGTATAGTTTTTCAATTGAATACATATCTCATAGCATTTATTCAATGCAATTAATTGCTAATTCGATATAACATATGATAAAAGGAGCGCAAAATAGTAATTGGTTAAAAACTAGGATAAGAAAAAAATCAGCATATTTTCAGTCTTTAGTGAACAGCTATTAATAATTTAGTTTAAATTTGTATTCAATTGAAGACTTGAATTATGATTTTGTTTTCTGCTATCAATCGACAACTCATTATAAGACAGTATTCATTATAGCTAAGAGTAAGAATAAGAATAGTTTAAATTTCATAATTAAATTATATAACTGAATTTCGATTTATATATTCATTGAAAAAACTTAATTCTTCGTCTTTTCCAAGTTATCAGTAGATAACTGAATGTAATATATTAGGGTGAGTGGCACAAAATAGTTTTGACGAACATATAAAATCAAATGAAACAAATTGGCAACAAACCAGTTCATTTTGTTGGCGCTGAGTAGATCATATGAAACATCGGGTCTTATCATTGCTATTATTTGCGTCGTCTTCGATTTTGGTGTAACAGGAATTAATCTTATGTCGCGGTAACGTATTGAATGGTGAATAATCAGTTCTTCATGAGAATAGAGAGTCCGACGAATGTCACTCTCGTTTATTGAGATCACCAAAAAAGTACTTCTTCATATTGGGTGATCTGTCTCTTATTGTGGAGATGCACCATTCGAAGAGCCGCCTGAACCGGTGGACGACATCGAAAAACTATGCATTCTAATTGGTTCCCGACTCTGAGCCACTGCTATTGAATTGGTATACATGCTATGACTGGGTTTGTTATTATTTTTATTGATCGAAAACAATGCTGACGAACGTTTTGTCTGACAACTTATTAATTGATCATAAAAACTATAGTTCTTTAACATGTTTCGTGTATTTTCGATTTCACAATTACGAGGGATGATCAATAGACAGAAATTAAATTCGGGGAATTCAAGCTAGGATTAGTAAACAGTACTTTTGTGTAATCTTCACCAGGTTTGATATAAACACTCATTAGTTTAGTCTCTGTTGAAATTTGAGTGAGGTGAGATCGTGAGTAATTTAAAAATGTAGAAAAATGAGCTGAACGCTATTATTAAATATTTGCAAATAAAAGAACACGAGTCCACTAGAAATTCGTATCGATATGATGAATGTCATATCGGTGAATTTTCAGCAACCATCACCTGTTCATCTGATGAAGAGGTGATGAACGTTGTAAGCGAGTAGATCAAACGGCAAGAAAAAACTGTTTGGAGGGGATCGAGGCGCTGCAGCATTGATTAAGTATATTTATGTAAAAGGAGATTGTTAAAAAATAAAATGATCTTGTATTTCAAATTTGTTTTCTGCAATGTCGGACTAAGAACTTATTGATTACCCCTTATAGGAGTTGAGTTTTGATCGAATACTTTAGAGTAATTTTTCTATAAATATTTCTATGGGCCAGAAATTTACTCTCATTGAAATATAATGAACCTCAGATTCGCGAAACAAAATAATATTTATCTTAATGGCGATTTTTAAGACTAAGAATAAGATGATATAACTTCAAAAATTAAAGGAAATCAGAGCAAATCAAAAAATTCCAAATAAGAAAGTAAACATTTTTTGTCATAAGCAATTACTATTTAAAAAATATTAATATTTGAATTTTTTACAATGATTATAAAGCATAAGTTATCGAGCTTGACTATTAATTAATAAGTGAACCAATTTTAATAATGTAAAAACTATTAATTAGTTTGTTCTGTTAGGAGGTTCATATAACGCTATAAAAGGTTCATATTCTTTAATGGGAGGTATAAAAAATATCTCAAATTTTTAATGAAAAACTATCTCTCGAATAAGTTTCCATAAACTTTCTACAACACTATTCTATGATGACCTACCCTTGGTTTACTGAGTTCTCCACTTTAGAAAGCTTACTCACAAATAAACTAACATTGGTATTTAAGTGAGAACAGGCTTTGAAACTATCCATAAATTCATTTATATTACTAGCAGTTTCTGTTCTCTTCAATATGTTCTCAAAGTTATTTGTAATACTTATCGCATTAATATCTATTCTGCTTTCTATAAGTTCTTTAGGTGATGAAAAATAATTTAGTAAAATATAATTTTCTCCTGTAAATCTTCTGATCAATAAGTCAAATAATGAAATTGCTCCATTGATATCAAATTGTGATAACCTTGGAGAGATTTTACCTGAAGGTGTGTTATTTTGCTGCTCGGGCGATAAAAAAGGAAAATTTTGATTAGCAATAAACAAACCACTTGAAGGATTTAGCATAATTTTTGCCCAACTCAATAAAGTGTTTATTAGAGATGGTCTGTTTGCTGCACTACTTGCTACCATCTCAATATCACGGCGGCTACGTTGGAGAATATTTCTTCTTTCCTGTTCTTGCCTTAAAAATTCTGCTACATTCATCTTGTTATGCTCTAAAGCAACATGAAATGGACTTTTGCCATCATCATTTTTAGCGTGAATGTCAGCACCTTTATCTATAAGAAGTTTAACCATATCCAATTGACCCCATTTAGCAGCTCCATGCAGTGGTGCATCTCTACTTAACCAATTTACAGTATTTATTTCTGAGCCTCTTTCTATTAAATACCTCGCAATCTCCACATGACCACCTTCTGCAGCTATATATAATGGTGCTTCCTGATAATCATTTCTGATATTTACACTAGCTCCCTCTTCCACTAAGAATTTTACAATCGGCAAACTACCAGCTGAAACGGCCTCACTTAAAATCATCGAACGACCCCAATTATAACTGTTAACATCAGCTCCTTTTTCTACAAGAAATTTTATTAAGCCTAAGTTGCCTGCTCTGGCGGCAGAATGTAAAGGCACTTCTCCGTCACTTCCGTAAGAATTAACATCAGCACCTTTATCTACGAGGAACTTTGCTGCATCAAAATTACCTTCTAGTGCAGCCCAGTGTAAAGGCGTATAACCATCACTATCCCGAGTATTAATCTTAGTTTCTATAAATAGTTCTACTGCCCTTGATGTACCATATTTAATAGCAGCCCGTAGGGGTGTAATCCTATCCAGAATAGCCGATTTATTCACTAGGAGCTTTACCACTTCTAATTTATTATTTTTCTCTGCCAGCTTTAAAGGTGTTAAATCATTGTTGCTTTTACCATTAATAGCAGCACCTTTACCCAACAGGAATTCAACTACATTCAAATGACCATTATAAGCAGCCCAGTGTAAAGGTGTGCGATTAAAATTATTTTTAGTCCCAATGTCTGCGCCTTTTTCTACGAGAAACTCTACTACATCTGAGTTTCCTTCTTTGGCAGCGTAGTGTAAAGGTGTTGAGCCAAAATTATCTTTAGCTTCTATTTGAGCACCTTTATCTATAAGAAACTTTATTACATCTAAATTACCATTATGGACAGCTAAGTGTAACGATGTACTACCATCCCTTGTCCTAGCATTAACATCAGCACCTTTATTGATAAGGAGTATTATCACATTCAAGTGATTATCATAAACAGCATTGTGTAAAGATATCCATCCATTTCCCATTTCAGCATTAACATCAGCCCCATTCTCTAAGAAGATCTTGACAGATTCCTCATGTTCACTTGCTGCAGCAAAGTTTAGACCAGTATTGACAATTTCATTTTTCACTCTCATTTCTGTTGCTTTTTCAATCAATTGTTTAACCTTCTGAACATCATTTCCTTTCACAGCACTAGACAATTCCTTCTTTAAGTGTTCACTAGGACTTGTACTGGTAATTATAGTTGTTTCTGTTGATGTGTAAATTTTAGCAATTTTAATATAAATCGTAGTGCTGCTAGGTGTAGATGTACTAGCTTGTGCCAACTTTAAAAGCTCTAGAACATCGGTGCGACTGCTCAATTGAGAAGCGAATTCATATGGCCTCCTATGATTCTTGTCAATAGCATTGACGTCAGCATGATTTGCTATGAGAAATTTCACTACTTCCAAATGGCCGTTGTAAGCTGCCCAGTGCAAGGGTGTCCTTCCATCCCTTTGTTTAGCATTAACATTAGCTCCTTTTTCTATAAGCAGTTTGATAACATCTAATTTGCCTTCTTTAGCAGCATAGTACAGAGGAGTTGAATCAAAATTGTCTTTAGCGTCAATATCAGCACCTTTATTTACGAGCAACTTAGCTACATTCAAATTACCACTATATGCAGTCAGGTGTAAAGGTGTCCAGTCATCACTTTTCTTAATATTAACATTAGCTCCTTTATCAACAAGCAGTTTAACCATGTCCAAATTACCATTATAAGCAGCAATGTGTAGAGATGCCCAACCATTAATGTTTTTAGAGTTAATATCAGCACCTTTTTCTACAAGAAGTGTTACTACTTTTAAATCGCCTTCTTTTGTAGATAGATGTAACGGTGTCCAACCTTCCTTGTCTCTGGTATTAATATTAGCACCTTTGCCGAGGGAATCTTCAATTTTATCAATATCTTTATGCCTTACAGCATCGAACAATTCTTTATCCAATAGAAATCTAAAAACTTCAGGATGGTTTTCCTTATTTACAATGTCTAATGGTATTTTACCATCAGAATTCTTAGAATAAATATTAGCACCTTTACGTAAAAGAAGCTCAACCACATCCAAGTTGCCATTTTCAGCAGCCAAGTGCAAAGATGTACACTTCTGATTATTAGGGGCATTAACATCTGCACCTCTTTCAATGAGTAATTCTGCAACCTCAACCTTACCATTTTTCACAGCCATGTGCAAAGGATTATTTCCATAGGTATTAACAGTAATATTAGCCTTTTTCTCATCTAAAAGGTACTTTACTACATTCAAGTGACCATTAAAAGCAGCATATTGTAAGGGAGTAACACTATCTTTGTCAAGAACATTAACATCAGTGCCTTCATTAAAAAGAAGTTTCACTACATTCAATCTACCTTCTTGAGCGGCCAAGTGAAGCGGCGTGCGACCATATTTACCTTTGGCATTAATGTTGGCTCCTTTATCGATAAGAAACTTGACTAAATTAGTATTAAACTGAGCAGCATAATGTAAAGGTGTCCAGCCATAATTGTCTATAACATTGATATTAGTTTCATTTGTTATAAAAAGACTTACAGCCTTCGAAGTGCCAAATCTAACTATAGCGTGTAAAAGAGTTGTATTATATAAAGTAGCAAGCTTATTAACAAGAAGACGTATTACCTCCGCTTTTTCGGCAAAATATAAAGGTGTAAGGCCTGAATTAGTTTTAGAATTAATTTCAGCACCCTTATTAAGAAGAAAAGTTACTACATCCAAGTTATCACCAGAAGCGGCCCTGTGAAGTGGAGTCCAGCCCTCTTTATTAGTGACCGTAAAATCGGCACCTTTTTCTATAAGAAATTTTACTATATCCAAGTTATCAGCAGCCCTGTGAAGGGGAGTCCACCCTTCTTTATCAGTCACTGTAAAATCGGCACCTTTTTCAATAAGGAATTTTACTACATCCCATTTATTTTCTTTAGCAGCCCAGTGAAGTGGAGTCCAGCCGTTTTTATTAGTGGCCGTAAAATCGGCACCTTTTTCTATAAGGAATTTTACTACATCTAATTTACCCCAATAAGCAGCCAAGTGAAGTGGAGTCGAGCCTTCATTGTCAGTGACCGTAAAATCGGCACCTTTTTCTATAAGAAATTTTACAACATCCCATTTACCCTCTTCAGCAGCTTTGTGAAGTGGAGTCGAGCCTTTATAATCAGTGACGGTAAAATCGGCACCTTTTTCTATAAAGAATTTTACTACATCTAATTTACCCTCATTAGCAGCCCAGTGAAGTGGAGTCGAGCCTTCATTGTCAGTGACCGTAAAATCGGCACCTTTTTCTATAAGAAATTTTACAACATCCCATTTATCCTCTTCAGCAGCTTTGTGAAGTGGAGTCGAGCCTTTATAATCAGTGACGGTAAAATCGGCACCTTTTTCTATAAGGAATTTTACTACATCTAATTTACCCCCTGCAGCAGCCCGGTGAAGTGGAGTCGAGCCTTCATTGTCAGTGACCGTAAAATCGGCACCTTTTTCTATAAGAAATTTTACAACATCCCATTTATCCTCTTCAGCAGCTTTGTGAAGTGGAGTCGAGCCTTTATAATCAGTGACGGTAAAATCGGCACCTTTTTCTATAAAGAATTTTACTACATCTAATTTACCCTCTTTAGCAGCCCAGTGAAGTGGAGTCGAGCCTTCATTATCAGTGACCGTAAAATCGGCACCTTTTTCTATAAGCAACTTTACTATATTCAAGTTATCAGCAGCTTTGTGAAGTGGAGTCGAGCCTTTATTATCAGTGACGGTAAAATCGGCACCTTTTTCTATAAGGAATTTTACTACATCTAATTTACCCCAATAAGCAGCCCAGTGAAGTGGAGTCCAGCTTTCATTATCAGTGACCGTAAAATCGGCACCTTTTTCTATAAGCAACTTTACTATATTCAAGTTATCAGCAGCTTTGTGAAGTGGAGTCGAGCCTTTATAATCAGTGACGGTAAAATCGGCACCTTTTTCTATAAAGAATTTTACTACATCTAATTTACCCCAATAAGCAGCCAAGTGAAGTGGAGTCGAGCCTTCATTGTCAGTGACCGTAAAATCGGCACCTTTTTCTATAAGAAATTTTACAACATCCCATTTACCCTCTTCAGCAGCTTTGTGAAGTGGAGTCGAGCCTTTATAATCAGTGACGGTAAAATCGGCACCTTTTTCTATAAAGAATTTTACTACATCTAATTTACCCTCATTAGCAGCCCAGTGAAGTGGAGTCGAGCCTTCATTGTCAGTGACCGTAAAATCGGCACCTTTTTCTATAAGAAATTTTACAACATCCCATTTATCCTCTTCAGCAGCTTTGTGAAGTGGAGTCGAGCCTTTATAATCAGTGACGGTAAAATCGGCACCTTTTTCTATAAGGAATTTTACTACATCTAATTTACCCCCTGCAGCAGCCCGGTGAAGTGGAGTCGAGCCTTCATTGTCAGTGACCGTAAAATCGGCACCTTTTTCTATAAGAAATTTTACAACATCCCATTTATCCTCTTCAGCAGCTTTGTGAAGTGGAGTCGAGCCTTTATAATCAGTGACGGTAAAATCGGCACCTTTTTCTATAAGGAATTTTACTACATCTAATTTACCCCCTGCAGCAGCCCGGTGAAGTGGAGTCGAGCCTTCATTGTCAGTGACCGTAAAATCGGCACCTTTTTCTATAAGAAATTTTACAACATCCCATTTATCCTCTTCAGCAGCTTTGTGAAGTGGAGTCGAGCCTTTATAATCAGTGACGGTAAAATCGGCACCTTTTTCTATAAGGAATTTTACTACATCTAATTTACCCCCTGCAGCAGCCCGGTGAAGTGGAGTCGAGCCTTCATTGTCAGTGACCGTAAAATCGGCACCTTTTTCTATAAGAAATTTTACAACATCCCATTTATCCTCTTCAGCAGCTTTGTGAAGTGGAGTCGAGCCTTTATAATCAGTGACGGTAAAATCGGCACCTTTTTCTATAAAGAATTTTACTACATCTAATTTACCCTCTTTAGCAGCCCAGTGAAGTGGAGTCGAGCCTTCATTATCAGTGACCGTAAAATCGGCACCTTTTTCTATAAGCAACTTTACTATATTCAAGTTATCAGCAGCTTTGTGAAGTGGAGTCGAGCCTTTATTATCAGTGACGGTAAAATCGGCACCTTTTTCTATAAGGAATTTTACTACATCTAATTTACCCCAATAAGCAGCCCAGTGAAGTGGAGTCGAGCCCTCTTTATCATTTACCTCAAGATTAGCACCGCTTTCTACCAGAATTTTAATTATAATTATATGGCCTTTTTCGATAGCTAAACTCAATGGCGTTTTTCCATCCTTGCCAAGTGCATCAACATTTGCTTTATTGTTCAATAAAATTTCAGTGATGTCATTATAACCATTTGTTACTGCTATGTGTAGAGGTGTATTCTGATCATCATCTTTACTATTTATAATATCACCTCTAGCTCTTATCTTTTCAACATAGTTCATAACCTCCTGGACATTGTTCTCTTTAATAGCGTTGAATAATCCTTTCCTCAAATACTCAACATCTGTGTTTGTTGTAGTCATGTTGATCTTTCCCTTATGTTGATTGATTCTTTTTTTTGTTAGCCTTTTTATGTTCTGACGTTGATATTAGTTCCTACCTATAAAATTAAAATATATTTATTTATTGATATTATATCTTAATTTTTAAAATAGTTAATATTTCAATTGGACTATATTTACCTGAAAAAAGTTAACACTATATAAATAAGCTGTTTTATTCGTCAAACACTTCGATCAAACTTTATTTCACATATATTACAATAAAAGTTGCCAAGAAACGGCCTAACTAGATTCCCAATATATTTTGATATAAAAACGTCAGATATGACCAGTTGTCTAAATATATAAATGTTTGTCACCTAGGTCAGTGTGGTCACGAGATATTGACCTTTTTTGATAATAAAAGTGACCTTTGGAACAAAAGGATATTAAAAACACAGCATTAAGAGTAAATCACGAATATATAGTGTTACATTACAAATAGGATTTGATATTTCTATAAATTTTCTTCTAGAAACTTAGATATATAATACATAAAATTAAATCTAAAGAAACTTTTATCTAATGTCAAGATTTTGACGACTTTTTAATTCAAAGATAAATTCGATTGGAAAGAGACTGAAAACATTTTTAAATTAAAGTTGAATCTTGATTAACTTTGTTGACCCTAATTTTAATGTATCGTTATAACTATTGAGTATTCTCTAATTTGTGGTAGTAAACCTTATCTTTTAATCATCTCCAAAGGAAAAAATCAGTAAAAGTAAGATCAGGTGAACGCGCTGGCGCCAACTAATGAATTCTTACCGAAATGTTTTATTGAGTTTTTGACTCTTAATGCGATGTGAGGGCGAGCATTGTCATGTTGAAAGCATACTTCGTTCTTTTCAGTCATATCATTGCATTCTAAATGTTCATAGAACGACTGAAGGCGGTTATCAGTATATGAGTATTGAGTAATTTTGGATTTCGGGGATAAAAATAGAGTCCAATAACTCAGTGAATTGAAATACAGGCTCATACTATCACTTTTTATTAATGGTTCGCTTTATATGAACAATATGTAGATTTTCTTCGTACTAATATATCGAGTTCTATCGATCAACACAGCCGTCAATACAGAAAGTCGTCTTATCTGACATCAAAACATTACCCAAAAAGTTTTCATTTTCATTAATTTTAGACAAAATCCATTCACAAAACTGAATTCGATGTTTAAAATCAAACTTTAAAATGATGCGATAGGGATGAAACTTGAGAATGTTGAGAGCTTTTCTCACTGATGTGTATGAAATGTCACTATTATTTGCCCTCAACTGAGATTCAGCTCTGTTCAAAGTATTAGGATTATATTTATACAGAGATTTCAATTTTTTTAAAGTTTTCATCAGTTAATGTGATTTTGTTGCGAATAATAAGCGATTTTCTCAAGTCGTCTACTCTATAGTGTGCCTGCAAATTGTTATAAGTTTTGTAAATCGTCTCAACTTTAATTGAAGATTTATGTTTATGATAACTCAATTCAATAAACGCTGTTCATTTTTCTGTTTGTTTTAAATGCTTTGAAAAACTCGAATAACTTCATCGAAATTCGAATTCGCTTAACTACGCACAAAATTTCATTTATAAGCTTTAAAATGACGTCCTATTTAATGAAATAAGTTTGCTAACACAAAAGTTATAAGCATCTCAATTCTCTATTTGCAATGAAACACCCTATATATAACATAAGAAATTTGAAGACAAAATAACTTTGTTAAATTTTTTTCCTTGGTTATTCATATACAGTATCAGTACTTTATAGTCAGTAAACGAGTTCTAACTGTAGGAAAGTAAAAAAAATCTGCCTCGATTTTTTCTTTGACTGTACAACAACCGACGGTTCTCTGGCCATTTTGGCACTGACAAAAGTACCCGGAAATGGCTGAAAATGTTCTGTAATTTAAGTAAAAATTAAAGGTTTTAAGTTTTAGATGTTTCTAGAGCTGAAATGCATTGCCTGTTATTATACGATTAGTCTTAATTAACAATACAACGCTAAGTAATAGTAACAAAAAATATCAGTGGTTCACCGAAAAGTAAATTTAGATTATGATTAATGCAGTTTGTAATAGATAACCTGAAGCTATGCATCCCATCACTCGAAGTTACTCTCTATTTTCAAATACCTAATAACTTAATGCACACATTCTCTCTGCAAAAATTGAACACCACTCCTCGCTCAAAAAAAACTTCATGACAACAGTTGATTATCACTACAGTTATGGACCTCAACCAGTTCTCGAAAACGAATCAACAAAGACATGCTGGGATCGACCAGTCATTACAGATCGAATATTCATCGTCAATAAACTAGATATAATAATACTGTCAGGTTAGTTCAAGAAAGTTGCAAATCGAATTTTTAAAAAATTGGCTTAATGGATTCCCATACTATAACATGAGCCTCATAATTCTATCAATTCAGGTCTTCGAAATTCAATCTGGTTATGCCATATTAGATGGATCGTAATTACTGAAAAAAAGATACAAGTTCTACTGCTTCTTCATTCACTTTTAAGCATTGTAAATGAGGTTTTGCTTCCATTAAAAAATCTTATTCTCACAACCAGTAATGGGATCAAACATTGATGTGACTTTTCTCCATGATATAACTTTTTTTATATAGAACTTTCTAGTGCTAACACAACGATATATAAAATCAATAAAACAGCAGGCAAATTTATTGAATTTTATCTGAAAATCAACTGATTTTTCTGAACAATACTGACAAACCGATTTTAACCAGTAGGTATGGAGAATCTATAATAGACCTAACAACTTCTAATCAAACCTATCGACATATGAACGATAGGAAAGCAAAAATATAGAATCAAATTCAGATCATTGTTATAACAGTTTCTTAACAAACACTGAAAACAATATTAATCATAGCCAGTGATGCTCAACGCTCGAGCGTTTGGCGCTCGGTAGCGAGCGCGAACGTCGAGCGTTCTACTTTTGCCGAGCGTGAGTGGACGCTCAAGCGTCTTACCCCCGAGCGCCGAGCGCGAGCGTTGAGCGTCAAGTCTTAGTACGTATCTCCCAAATTAGAAATACAGTATAGATATTTTTTAATGCAAAAAAGTTAGTATTTACTAAATATAAAAATTTTACACAAAAATTTATGATTTATTCTGTTTTAAAGAATTTAGACAGAATCTTTTTGAGTCTGAAACTAAGTGTGTTTACACATGAGAGCGTTTATGAAAGAGAGACAGACAGATAGAAATTGGTATAAAATGTACTATCAAAAAGTTCTAACATTTAAGTCAATGATTATTCAAAAAGTTATAAACTTAACTTATAAGTTATTTCTAGACTTTTTAGTGCTTTTAAATATGGACACTAATGTATTGCAATCTCTCTTTTATAAACGGTTTCATATCTTCAATATAAACATTTTATTTATATGACATCAGATTTTGAACTAAAGTATTTGTTTGGATGGTTTTCAATCAGTGAGTATCATATATATGAAATTTATATACAGATAAAGTTACAGCTTAAATAAAATAAGTTAATTTTATGCAGAAAAAGCCTCATAATTCATGAACTTTGCTTACTTGACCCTCGGCAAACGCTCGGCGCTCGAGCACTTCGAAAAAGTGAGCGTCGAGCGTGTGCATCACTGATCATAGCAACTTAAATAACAGCTTTGATTACTATCCATTAATTCATGTCAGTAAAAAATACTGTTTCAAAAAGGGCGATTGAGTTCACTTCAAACAACTAGTAGAGCAAATACATTTGATTGGGTCTGGCTTTGTTCACTGACAGCCTGTTCGCCGACGATCTGTTCATTGATTCAAGATTTCTTTTATAAAATTCGTCAAATTTTTCATTTATTTCTATTTCAATTGTTTTGTTAAGTTAGGTTATATTAGGTTAGGTTAGATTTGGTTATGTTGAATCAGGTTTTATGTTGGGATAGGTTAAGATGGATTAGGTTAGGTTGTCATGTTATTAGGTCGGCTGAGAAGTAATCGCACATTCATATCTCCTTAGGTCTCATGTTAAGTTTGGTTTGGTTATGTTAGATTGTTTTTATGTTGGGATAGGTTAGGATAGATTAGGTTAGGTTACGTTAGCCTCGATTACTTATAAAAATCATGGCAACACTCCCTCAGTGTTCCTACAGTGAGTTAGTATATAACTTTCGGTAGATAACTGCAAATTTGTTTTAAAACAAAACTTGAGAACTTTTACTATAAAATTATTTTGAAATATTATACGTTAAATATTAATGAAATAAAAATATTAATCGCTCTCATCAACAAACCCCATTTTGATGCCATAAAACATCTTTATTCAAACTATACGATTTTTTACAATTTTCACATTGGAATATATATCCCATTTTACTGTTTCGCTTATAACGCGAATATATGAATTTATCTATACTTAAAAAATCAATTATTAAATTGTAAAAGTCATATAATTTAAATAATAACTGTACAGTGGATACAATTTGTTTCAATTATTTCTGAAACTAATTTTTTTATAACTTATCCCAAGCCATCAATAGTCAGACCCGTCATATTATTTATGAAATGTGTATATGTCCGATAAGGTTAGTTTTTCAATTGGTATATTCATTTCTTCAAAATTTGTTTTAAAATATTTTTGTTAATAGCTATCGTATATCTAAGATAGTGAAATACTTCGTGTGATTTGGTTTCAAGCATTAATTCCCAGAGGATATGAACCCTTCTTTTATTTTTATTTGTAACCGAAAGTGTATTGAAAGATAAGACATTGTAGGAACACTCAGGGAGTGTTGCCAAAATCATCTTTTCATATTTAAAGATCTCAGTAAATCCATTGTCGGTGAATAGGTTGTCGGTGAAAAGACCCAGATCTCTCTTGGTAATTTCGGAAACGAAGACGAAGATAGACTAAAAAGTTAGGCACTGAGTTCACTGTACTCTACGAAAATCGAGAAATATATTTCTCAAAGTATGGGAATTTGAATCTTATGTTCAGTTTTTCAATAAGCACTGTTGGCTATTAAAGTCGCTAAAATGGTTAAACGCTATATTTCGGACCAATAACATAAACAGTTCTACAATAAGTCGAATTGACTAAATGCGTGATTTAGCTTCAGTTGATAAAAATGAAATCATTTCAAGTGACTTAAGTCCTATTTTATTTCAGAAGCAAACAACTTGTATCGATTGCTATTCGAAATTAAAAACTTAAACATATAGGAAGTTCGATTGAAATTAGAGTACGGTATAATTTCTTGGGTCTCAAAGAATATTTTTATTGATCTAGTCCCAACAGTTGACCTTTATTTCCAAAAGTTTGTTTTAATATTTACCAAAGATAAATATTGTATAATTAGATTAGAAAATATTTGAGTTCTAAATTAAAAATTTTATAAATACTAAAAAACGTATTTTATTAAGAATTGATTCGTAAAAGGGTCAAATTCTAATCAAAATATACTTGTAAAACAAATTTGAGATAAAAAGCTTTCAATTATTGAACGGTTATCCCAATTTAATGCATTTTATTGAATTTGTGTACAAGTAAACAATTAATGATTCAATTTTCCTTCTCTATTATAAGAAATCCGAGAATTCTCGAGTCTCGGAGCCAAAATATTTTTGAGACTCGAGAAGTTCATTTCTCAAAAATGTCATGCTCTAATTCAAATAAACTTTGTTAGGATTAAAGATCACTCAAATGTAGTTGCAAATGAAGAGCAGGTCATTTACCTAAAGAAGTATTAAACTAGATTTAAGTCAATCAGTATGTAATTTATTTCGGCTCTCATCCCCCAAAAAATTCAGGAATCCATCACTATATGAATGGAATTAGGAATGAAGTCCTCATCAAAAACAATGCAAACAAAAATCTTTTCATCAATTTATGACAGATTAAAAGCCAAAAACTCTAAACCAAACTACATCAGAACTCAATTTATCTCAAGTCAAGGATATTTGAAATCATATTTAGTGCGATTCAACATATCTAATCTTTATTTATGTGAATGTAAGAAAGCTGTCGAAATAACACTTCACTTGTTATGAGAATGGGATAAATATATGAATCCAAGACAACTTAATCATCAAGTCAAAAAGCTAGGCTTTAATTGGTCCATAAATCTAAAGTTATTAATACAAAACACACTCATTCAATCATTTTTAGTGTATCTATGAATATAATACACAGCTCTGTATTATAAATCATTTTTTTATAAGTTGTATATACGGCAAAATATTATCAAAACTTTCAAAACGGTATAAACAGTTTATAAACAACTTGTGTGGAGTACAAACTAAACCAATTTTACCAAAAAAAGTAGAGGCAGAGTAAGAAATACATTGCTTTGAAAAGGAATCCAAATCTTGGATTCAAAGACTCGACAAAATTAACTGAAAACTAAAGTAAATGTAAACTATTTTTTCAGTTATCTCTTTTCCGAATACTTTATATAACTACTTATTTAAGAAATTATTTTTAAACAGCATTTGTTTTATTGTCAGAAAAGTGAAGCCAACGATCATAAAAAATAAAACTCGAGTCAAAACTGAAACGAATCGAGTTTCAAATAAAATATTAGAAATTTTACTCATTTATTGTAACTGTAAATGATTTGTACACCACATTGAGTCATAAGATCAAGTTTAAACAAATTCATAAAATATGGCGAACTTTGTGTCCTTAACCCTCAAATTTGAGCTTATCGTTAGCTATAATAAAGTTAACCCAACTCTCACAACTGACCAAAAATGTCAGCCTTTTCGTACATCGCTAACAGTCTTTGTATAAATATAAGCAAACAGTTATATATTTAAAAAGCAGACTAAAAGTAGCTCAAATCAAACACATTTAATATTTTTTTCGATCTCATAATCAATAACACTTTTCTCTAACTCTTGTTTATAATTAAATTACAAAATATTATATAAGAGCAAATCATTTATAAGTAGATTTAAAACTCAATCCCCAAAATAAACTTATTTTTATAACTTAAAGGCTTGAAAACAAGGCTTACCTCACACTCAAAGTTAATGATCAGAGACTTGAATATCAGTTAATTATCAAATCAACTGAGATATTAATCAAAACAAAATTCTTAATTAAATATCACTTAACAAAGTCGTAGAGAAAGTTAAGTTTTCAATATTTCAGTTCAAATTTGACAATAAAATAAACTAATCAACGATTTTCATAATCTGATAAATCAATTGACGAATACGTTTTTGGTATAAACCAAAATTGAGCACAAAATAAATGTTAACAAGAATAAGACCTGTGAGCAAACATTTGTTCAATTATGATAAGCAGAAATTCAACAGAAATTTGATTTGAAAATATCTTATCACATGTTTTCTGGTTTATTGCAAATCGACCTTCAATTGAGAATCAAATCGTAAACACCATTACTATAGTGAAGTCACTCTGACTAACCTCAAGCCAGTCTTTCTAATGAAATGACTTAATCTTGTGGGGGCGAAGTATAACATTCGTGAAGCACATGTAACGTCTGTGTTGGCATTTTAGGCCGGGATCGAGTCTATTACGTTTTAGCTACTCAATACAGTAAACCCTCGATATTTGAACAATTAATAAAATTTTTAAAATTATTTAATTCACTGAACATTACACAAACAACATAATTATCACAAATATTAAGTTCAATTATTTCACACGTTAGAAGTTGTGTCGGCTATTCATGAGATCTTACATAATAAAAAACCCCTTATGACAAAAGGTAAAACTTTGATATATAACAATCTTCGACAATTATTAAGGCCCATATGCACACACATGTTTAAACGGATTTAAGTATAAACTAGGTTTAAATACGAGCGTGCATACGGGCCTAAAAGTTTATTGCACTAAGTAATTGATTTTTGGAGTGAATGGTGAGTCCTAATAGTTTGTTTTTATAGTTTAGGAAAAGTTTACGGAATAGTATAGAACTAAATTCTATACTATTGTGTAAAACTTTTCATTACATACGTGGGTGATTCAAAAATTTTTCTCCCTGATATATAAGCGATCGAACTATAAATATAAAATTAACTTAAATTAAAACCATAACGTTGCATAAGTTTATAGGCTAAAGCACAGATCAATTGTAGCATTCATGCAGACATTTATAGTTGATTAGTTGATATGATATCGACTGAGAATCCACTCACGTCAATCTATCATAAAGACCGAAATTTTTCACTGTTTTTAGATTTACGATTTAAAATAATATTTGTTATGAAGTAAAAGCTTTTTCACAATATCTTTATAATATTAATAATTTTAAATCGTAAAACTAAGAGCAGAGAAAATTTTTGAACTTGGTAGTAGATAAATATGGACGAATTCTCAATCAAGTTCAGATCAACAAATCAACTATAAATATCTGTGTGCATGCTGTAATTGATCTGTGCTTTAGCATATAAACTTATGTAACGCTATGGCTTAAATTTAAGATAATTTTATATTTAATAGTTCGATCGCTCATATATCAGAGAGAAAAATTTTTGAATCATCCATGTGTATCAATGTTATCATTGGAAAGTTGAATCATATTTTAATAAAATTTAACATTAATAAAGTGGCTCTCATTCAAATCAGTTAATAAAAGTCAAATTTAAATTACATTATTAAAAACTCATTCCGCCGAACCGTTGCGAACCGGTTGAATGACACGACTGTATTCAATTGATAGAATATTCATTAAAAATAAACCTTATCTGATTTTCAAGTCAAGGATTTATTAGATTTTCAAAGATTTTACATCAAATTTTGAATCGATGCCAAGAAGTGTGGACTTTGTCTGCATTTGTTTGTGATTTGAATAATTTGGTTAAATTGATTTTAGAAAAAAGCTTTTCTTATTGCTAAAACTGAAATCACGATTTTCTTTACAATTGAGTGTCAAATGAAAAACACATCAACTCGAAAACTTAATACAAGTCATTAGTTGAATAACGACATGTGCTTAACACTCAAACCTTATGTGAATCATTAATTGGAGTATAACCATGTCGGTTGGCTTTTACTTTTCCGAGAAGCTGGGGGAAGCCATTACATATCTATATATTATTATAAGTATGATTTGGTAAGCAAAAATGTCCCAAGCCATGCCCAACTCCGGCCACTTCTAAGCTTCACCTACCAAAATATTAAGCTACATCCAACAAAATTTTCTTGGACTTTTTTTTCTGAATATACTGTTTAAGAGTATGCAAGGAGATTCCTAAAATTTCTTCTGTTGGCAGAGTTATGAATCTTCAAAGTTCGATATTTCAAAACCTGGATTGGCTTTTACTTTTTCGAGAAGCTGAAGAAGCCATTACATATCTATATATTATTATCAGCATGACTTGACAAGCAAAAAGTCTCAAGTCACGCCCTACTTCGACCACTTCTAAGCCATACCCACCAAACTTTTCTTAAATTTTCTTTTAAATATACTGTCTAAGAATATGCAGACAGATTCTCGAAACTCCTTATGTGTGCGGAGTTTTAAATTTTCAAAATTTCGATATTCCAATAGTGAAAAAGGGCATAATTTATATCGAACCTTGAAAATCTATAACTCCGCCCACAGAAAGAATTTCGAGAATCTGTGTGCATATTCTTAAACAGTGTATTCAGAAGAAAATCTAAGAAAATTTAGTGGGTGTGTCTTAAAATTTTCTGTAGTGTGGAGCTTAGAAGTGGTCGGAGCTGGGTGTGGCTTTAGACTTTAAGCTTGTAAAGTCATGCTGATAATCAATATATGGATATGGGACCTGGACGAAGGACCGACAACCAAAAGACAGACAGGATTGGAAGATCGACATTTAAGAAAAACACATATGAAACAATGAGATTATAAATGAATGTACAGTTCCTTACTTTTCTTATTTCGCGAACCAGTTTTAGTAACCCTTGTCGACACTTGAGTTTTGAAAAACCAATTACGCCAACCTAATCTATATATTTTGAGAAAATATAATCATAAAATTGATACAAATTATATGAGTGAATGAGTGAATAAAAACAGGGTTTAATTGTTGAAGATTGTGTAATTTTATTCATATTTATGTGACGATTGAATGATATTTTTTAAAACAAAATTTACTAAAAAATTGAAGTTACACATTTTATAAAGAAAAACATGTGTTGATCATTACCCTATTAGTCAACTCTGGGAAGAAAAGGGGTCTTTTATATAGTTCGACGCGTTACATCTCCCCCGCCGCTAGACGGAATGATCCAGGGTTCATATAACGGCGTAATTTACTGATGTGAACTATGTCTGTTGTGCGATTTAATGTTCTGACAGGACGATCAATTTCATAGCTTACATTAGACATCTTGCCGATAACAGTAAATGGACCTTCCATTGCAGGAGTTAACTTTTCATTGTTTGGATGCCAAATCGTCTCAATCATTACTTTATCGCCTGGCTGAAAGTCCATAGGCACAAACTTTTTGTCGTAAACGATTTTATTTTTCTTGTGGTAGTCTAGAGATCTCTTTACGGCATGCTGTCGAGCTTCTTCCAGAGTTGGAATCGGGTTGCTTATCAGGTGAGGGAATGACGTTTCCCCATACATGAGGAAAGCAGGGGAATAACCTGTTACTTCGTGTGGTGTGTGGTTGTACTCATCTACAACTTCTCGTAAGAGCTTTGGCCCGGGTATTCTTGTCTTTTCGTTGACTTTACATTTTAACCGAGTTATAATAGTCTGATTTGTACGCTCATTCATCCCATTACATTGAGGTCTTTGAGTTGAGGTCATTAGCTGTTTTATTCCACTTTTCTTTAGATACTTGAACTTTGTTGAGATGAATCCAGACTCTCTATCTAAAAGGAACTCTTCGGCCTCCCGATTGACAAGACTTGCTGTAAGCACGAAATATACGAGTCTGTTGCCTCATTCTTGTGTGAAAAGGCCCAGATATATCGAGTTGCATGATCAATGATCAGATGAATAAACCTTTTAGTTGAACCGTAGCCAGATAATCCGCCGATTGTATCCATGGCTATGAGATCAAATGGCTGCTCAGCTGGTGGCAATGATTCTAAGAGACCATATTTTTTCTTTTTTGACCTTTTGCAGCGTTGACAAGTCTTATAGTGCCTAACAAAGTTCGAAACATCACTTATAATCTCCCTCCAGTAGTACTGAGGAGAGAGAATGGCGAGAGTTTTCTTGACACCGATATGCCCGAAGTCTTCACGTGCTTTTCTAATAGCTTTATTTCTTAGCGACTTCGGTACATAAATCTTTTTTAGTCCTCTCCTCTGAATGATGATCAACCCATTCCTTTCGATAAATCTCTTTTCCTCGCGAGGCAACTCTTGTTGACAACGTATCAGATCTTCTCTATCTAATAGATTTACTATCTGTGTTCTAGACAAAGTATCAGCTTCCACATGAGAGGAACCTTTCTGATACTTGATATCAAACTCATACATGGATAACATCAGAGACCAACGAAATAAACGGCCAGTAGGATTTTTAATAGTCTTATACAACACTATTTTTAATAAACTTATACAATAAAGAATTGAATAAACTTGTCACAAGATATGGAGATTTCATAAATTTGATCGACGAGATGGAAGAGAAGCAATATGAAAATGAAGAAGGATCAGATGAAGTAGATGAGAAGTGAAATTATTCATATAAAAAGATTTTATTTAATATTAAACATGTCTAATTATATTTATGCCAAATTGTATGGATTTTTTCAATTTATTCAACAAAGATTTTATTTATCAAATCAAATTTAATCAGAGGATGTGATCTGTTACGTGATTTGTGTGACTCTAAGTAGTTGTGATTTCACGAGACGTTTTGCAATTTCTGACGAAACATCTCATTAACCAACCAAACGATTTGTTCCTTCCTACTCGAAGTAGAAAAATCTTGTTATGCGGGCATAAGTTTGTTATTTTAAAAAAGACATCATTCTATTTTGATCATTTGATACAGTCGCTTAAAAATCAATTTTGGGCTTTATTATTAAAGTAGTCATGAGTGATAAATACAGCTTTGGAAAAATCAGTTTCGTACAATATACCCCAACAAACCAACCGTCATTCAGAGCCCCAGAAAAACTTCCCTCTAAGTTGAGGTCAGAATTGAAGGAAACTATGGAACTATCGAATAAAAAAGAAATGCTGCTGTTAAAATACAAGTATCAATGATAAAATATTCCCAATAAATTATATGATTTCATTTTTTACAGTGTTGTTGGCGAGATTATAAAAACCGCAACAATTCAAGAAATTATTAACATTATTTGATAACTTAATAAAACTTAATTAAATAAATGTTATAATTTTATTTGAAACATTATCAGTAAATATGCAATGTATTACTTTTATTTTTTAAAAATTTTGAAATAAAATATTTTTTATTAAAACAATCATATTTCGGGTGATGTGACTCGTGGCGTGATTTACGTGACTCATAAGAGTTGTGATTTCACGAAACTTTTTACATTGTTTGAAAAAACGATGAAAAAACTATTCCGATTTTTCAGGTTTTCATAAAAAGCATGTTTATATGAAAACATGTTAAAGATTAATGCTGCGCGTTTTTAGACTTTAGACTTTAGACTTGGACTTTAGACTATTTCCAAAGTCTAAAAAATTTTTTAGACTATGTCTAAAGTCTAAGTCTAAAATCTAAAATTTTCCTATAAGTCTAAGCCTAAAGTCTAAAATTATTTTAGACTTTTAGACCTCGACAAAAAAGGACTGCAAAATAACAGCTTTCTGTGAAATTTAATACATTAAATTGTCACATAAAATCAAATGACGGTATTGTTTATTTATTTAACCCGATATTTGCAACTTGTTGTTGCAATAGTTTAATGAATGGGTCATAGAGACCATTTTAAACTTATTGTAGTTATCAATAAGTTTCAATTTGAAAGAACTCAAAATGGATTCAGAGGATGAAACTATAGTTTTAGAAAGTGATATGAGTGTTGAAAAATCTCAAAGAAAATCATGGAAATGGGATCATTTTGAAAAATTGAGTGAAAAAAGAATTAAATGCAAGTTTTGTTCTAAAGATTTCAGTGAAAAAACAGGAATCGATTCCCTTCGATATCATCAAAAATCACACGAAATCGTTTCTGATAACTTAAAAATCACTCAATTTTTGAAAAATGAAAAATGTAATAAAAATTTTGATGATTACTTAATTGAGTTTGTGATCGACGGTCAGCACCCGTTCAGTATTGTTAACGAAGAAAAATTTCGAGCTCTTATTAAAAGTTTATCCCCTCTGACTAATATCCCCTCAAGAGATTCTTTGAAAAGGAAAATAATCTCGAAATTTAATGTTTTAAAAGAAAATTTAAAAGAAAATTTGAATCATCAAAATTTAAAAGTTTCGTTAACTTGTGATATTTGGAGTTCAATTAGTGGTCACCCATATTTGGCAATAACTGTTCATTTTATTAATAAAAATTTTGAAATAAAAAATTTTTTGTTAGACTTTGATTTGATTCCTTTTCCACATGATGGACAGCAAATATGTACTAAAATTAAGGAAATTTTGTTTGAATTTAATTTTGATACAAAATTCGTTGCAATAACAACAGATAATGCAACAAATAACGTGAGCTCAATAAAACTTTTTCAAACATCTTTGGCTGAAAGTCAAAATTTAATTTTTGATAACCTTCATATACGATGTTTTGCACATATTTTGAATCTCTGCGTACGAAATGCTATTAATGAAAAGGGAATTAAGGACGAAATCGATGATCTTCGCTCACTTTTAAGTTTTATTAAAGACTCGCCGAAAAGACTTCAAATTTTAGAGGATAAATGTGAAGCTTTAAATGTGAAATTCATAAAACCGAAACTCGATGTCATTACTCGATGGAACTCAACCTTTGACATGATAAGCAGAGCTTTACAGTTGAAATCAGTTTTAATTTATCTCACACTCAATGAGAAAGAGTTTAAAATTAAGAAGATTTCTGAATATTCGTGGACTATATTTGAGAGTTTAAAAATATTTTGGAGCCCTTTGTTGATGCGACTAAGATATTGTCAAATTCAAAAATTCCAACTATAAATTTGGTAATTCCAAATTTTAATACGCTCAGTGATCATTTAAAAAATTGTGAAACCAATAATCCAAAGATGAAAAGTTTTGTTAGGAGTTTTGAAGATAAGTTTCTCAAATATAAAGAAAATATTTTTAGTGATGTTTCTATTATTTCGACAATAATTGACCCGCGATTTAAACTTGAATATTTCAAAGATTCAGAACACTATGAAACTTATAAACAAAAAATTGAGTGTTTTTGAAATTTATAAGCAGAAATATCCCACAACTGTTATTACTCAAACGTCTGAAGATTCAACTAATTATAGTAAATTACTTTTTAAGAGGCAAAAGACTAGTTTGCCAAAAAGTGAACTGTCTGAATATTTAGATAAACAATGGGAAGACGAGTCAATTGATCCTTTAATTTGGTGGAACATTAATAAAACTCAGTTTCCCACTTTGTCAAAGATCGCATCCCATGTTTTATCAATACCCGCAACAAGTGTTAGAAGTGAGGAAATCTTTTCGTAATCAGGAAATTTAATCACGAAAAAGCGTAGTTCTTTAGAGAAAAATACAGTTAAAATTATAATGTAATACAATTCATATCAAAACTTTCTAAATGTCTAAAGATATGTAAATAAATAAAAATTTAAAAGTGAATTATTTTAGTCGAAATTTTTTGGGTCTAAAAGTCTGATCTAAGTCTAAAGCTTTAGACTAAGTCTAAGTCTAAAGTCTAAAGGGTTTTTTGGACGAGAGGTCTAAAATCTAAGCGAAATTTTAGACTTGAAGTCTAAAGTCTAGAGCTTTAGACACCAAGTCTAGACTTTGCGCAGCATTAGTAAAGATAGAGGGTAAACCTCAAAAAGACGGTCTTCGCGGTAAGAACCAATCAGAAAACTCTATCCGTCCTATTGGACGTGTTGGAGAGTTTTGATTGGTGCTTACCACAACCACCGCACTTCTACTAATAATATCAATATTATATAAATTCATGATTAAGCTATCAAATCATTACATTTTAATAGATTAATAGAGAAATTCATTCAAAAGCAAAACAAATGACTTATTAATCAATGATAAGCTAATGAATTTTAAGTTTGATAAGACTTTCGAAAGATTATAAGTCTTATCCAAATTACTATTGAGTTCAATTTCTGAATAGATAGTATTTGTTTGAAAATAATAGTAATCTCATAAATTAAAACCTATATAACTAAGTTAAATTCTTGAAACAATAAGTTATTCTATTAAATCAATACGATTATCACTTAAATTTTAAGCACAATAAATGAAAATCCATTCAATCACTCATACTTGAAAAAATTAAATCCTATTAATTTTGATAATCATTAAAGTTAAAAAAAATTAGAATGGTATGCAATTAGAGCCAAAATAAAAATATATTTCCGTACACGAAAGATCTAAAAGTGACGAAAAATATTTCAATAAAAATTACACATTCTTACCAGTAAAAATTTCACCATTAGTACTAATGATTCACACTTTAAGGATTAGTAGTACTTAAGTATACTTAGTAGTAAAGGTAAGTTAATAAAAATAGGCTATGAATGAAGCATCTTATATCTAATCATATTTCAAGTTTTAGTTACTTTTGAACTTAAATTAGTGTTTTATCTTTCGATTTTCTAATGTTTATTTTTGAGTTGTAGATATTAATATCTATCGATTTATGAGTTAATTTTACATAGACGTATATCGTATATGCCTGTAGCCCTAAACTCTTAAATTGTGTGCAATTTTCTTTAATATTACGCATCGATGAGTTGCAGCTTATGAATAACTTATAGAAATATCAAAATAAAACACCAGATCAATAATCTTAATGCGTAAGAATATTGCTAAATTTGTTTTTCACAAAAATCTTCTAAATATGAAATATCCAATAATTTTAGAATTTATTTCTCTAAATTGACAGGATTAGAGCTTAGTGATCTATTTACGAGATCAACACACGAAATAAACCAATAAATTATACTTAAATATTATGATTCCTTGTTCTTTATTTAGAATGATATCATTTTTCTTAAACTAAAAAGTTTGAATTCATAAAAATTGTAAAGTTTCGACGTTTTAAAGATGTATTCTAAAACAGCTGAAAATTTTTGAAATACTGCACTTGTACCTGAAGAACATTTGCGCTCAAATTAAGAAAGTATGATATCGGTTTTCTCAAATCATCAAAATGAATGCAGTACTAAATATGTTAGTCAAGTTCAAGTTGTATTTCACGTTCACTTATTATTAGGAAGATGACTACTATTGAAGAAATAACGAGTGATTTCGATCCAAATAAACTTTTGCCGAAAGATATTATCATCACTTCTGCCGGAAGTCATTTATATACAATTGGTTTATCTCCATTTACAAATGGATGCGTAAAAAGGAATAGATTTCATAATCCAGTTTTAATTTTTATATTGGGTTCAGTTTTTTTCATTAGAACCATATTCTTATTAATATTGTCTGATCAATACGAATATCTTTTCGCATATTTATGCGATTACTTTCATCACTATAAACTAAGAATTCACGGAAATTTCATCGTTATCTTATTATGTTTTAAAACTATTTTATTACAATTAATTTGAGCCGAGCCTCAATCCATTGTTCAAACTTACCGCCAACCAATACGTAATACTCATCGTTAATAAAAGACTGGAGAGGGGATGACTGGGGTTCACTAGTTAGTACAAAGGCAAGGCGCGCACGTGTCCTAAAAATGCTATATATATTTTAAAAATTAATTGAAAATGAAACAAATAGTTAAGTAAGTTAAAATAAGTAAAACCAATTTTGATAACAAATCCATCATAAATTATTGAGTAAAACGAAGAACGACTCAATTGGCGCAGTCGGTAGGATCCAAACGTATGTATAACATCGGATCCTCGCACCACCACTCAAGCATTTGACACTATACCAATCACTAAACATCACAAGCAACCTATCAGCGAATACCAACACATTGGATTTATCGTCACCAGACACTTCAGAGCTGAACACAGTGCAAGAGATCAATCGATTTTATGAATATTATTGGGGAACACAACCAATAGGTCCCGGAGCACCGCCTCAGCTAATCCCTTCGTATCTCTTTGCCGAACCTGATAACTTGCTTTCGTTTTGTATTACTTCTCCTCCGATAGCATTCGATATGTCAACCAAAGTAGAGCCAAAACTCTCAAGATACACAGGGAAAGAAGAAATAGAAGTTGAGATATGGCTCAACCTTCTGGAAGTCATATTTATGCAAACAGACTGTGCACAAGACGATCGAAAAGTAGCGAAAATGATGTCATACCTCGATGGTGAAGCCCTCAATTTTTTTGGTAGGAAGATCGCACCAAAGTTATCAACAATCAGTTGGTCTGAGGTCAGGTCACTTTTCATAAAACGCTTCGGTACACCCACAGTCGCCCCAATAGTCAATGTCACGCACCGGCGCCTCACTCGAGGCGACACAATCAAAACCTACTTTGACGACAAAATGAAATACTTGGAGAGGACCAGTCTCAATGAAAAAGAAATGGCTGACTGCCTCACGGATGGACTGCCAGACTCATATCAAGTACCAATAATCGGCTATGGAGTAACCACAACAGAAGACTGGCTACAAAAGGCAATTCTATTAGAGGCATCACTCAACCGATCCAAATCACTACAACAGAAATCGATTGGGACGCACTACACAAACACACATTACAAGCAGTCTAAGCCTCAGTTATCCACTTCTGAGTCAGTGAACAGACTTAATCCAAAAAACAAGTCTCGACCACCTCATCCCTGCCGTTATTGTAAAGCAAATGGAGTTACAGACTATCACTGGCATAGCGATTGTCCTAATCGCTCGGATAATACTCAACAGAGGTCTGACAAATCGGCGAGCATAGAAAACGCCGCTGAATCAAACTGTATTGTGAACGCAACCAAAATCGCAGAAACGCCAACGAAGAGTTTTATTACAATACCTGTGGCGATTAATGGCGACGAAACGTGTGTAGTGGTAGACACAGCTTCAGTTCCTAATCTCATGTCATTGAAATACGCAAAAACACTTCGCCTGAATATAGACAACAGGAAATACATTTCAATTACAACAGCGAATGGATCAAAGACAAAGTGCTCTACAACTACAGTCAATCTCAAAATCGGAAAAAATTCACATAAAATTGTCGCTGCAATTGTTCCGAAATTTAATTATAACTTATTGTTAGGATTGCCGACACTTAAACTGTTTCACATAATAATTGATACCGACCTGAATAAGGCCTATACGAAACTGTCGAGTCACACAAATATTCCGGCGACAACACAATCAAATCCAAATCAAAGAATGGTTTTGAACATAAATTCGGAATGCCCTCACAATACAAGCAATAGACAGACACTGACAAGCGGGGAGGAACAACAGTTGGCATCTAAACCAAACATCAATTCATTACTGAACGCATACAAAAATATTTTTGCGACAAGTGATACAGATTTGGGACGAATAGACATCGAACTTCACAGAATTAGACTCTCTGATAACATACCAATCGCCCAAAGACCACACCGTCTCTCCGCTCCAAATACTCAAGAGGTATCCCGTCAAGTCAAAGAGCTTCTGAATAAGGGCTTAATTCGAGTATCCAACAGCCCTTATGCAGCTCCAGTGACATTGGTGGATAAAAAGGACGGTACGAAGAGATTATGTGTTGATTATCGTCTACTCAACAAAAAGACGGTACCGGACAAAGAGCCGATGCCATACATACCAGACGTAATCGACCAACTCAGCGGAAGCAAATTTTTTGCAAAACTTGACGTCGCCTGGGGTTACTGGCACGTCGGCGTCCACCCAGAAGACATACACAAAACAGCATTTGTAACTAAGGACGGCCACTATGAATGGATAGTTCTGCCATTCGGGCTTAAGAACTCGCCCGCAACGTTTCAACGTGTAGTGCGTAAAGTAGTCGGTGATCTCCACAATAAGGGAGCCATAAACTACTTGGATGACATTATCGTCTACGCTTCTACAGTTGAAGAACTTATCCAAATACTTACTCAGTTATTTGAAAGTCTTCGTCAAAACAATGTCAAACTCAGACGCGAAAAATGTCAATTTGTGACAGAAAACATCGAATTTTTAGGTCATCAAATCTCGTACAACAGAGTTTCACCACCAGAATCTAAAATCAAAGCACTTCTCGAATATCCGGAACCGATCGACAAGAAGGGAGTTCAAAGACTTCATGGATTTGTCAATTATTTGAGAGAATATATCCCGAAATTCAGCATAATTGCGGAACCGATAACCCGACTCATCAAAGCGAAAGAACCCTTTGTTTGGGGTGAAGAACAGCGCAAAGCGTTCAACACTTTGAAGAAAGTATTGATTGATCGGGCACACCGTGCCATATTTGACCCGAAGGTCAAGTGTGAGCTGCACACCGATGCATCTGCAATAGGTATCGCAGGGATTTTGTTCCAGAAGGGCGAACCCATTGGCTACTATTCACGTAGACTTTCAGATTCCGAAACGCGATACAGTGCCACAGAACTAGAATGCTTGGCATTAACCGAATCAATTGAATACTTTCGTGTATATTTAGAAGGTGTGAAATTTACTGTCGTTACAGATCACTTTGCTCTTCAGTGGCTTCTCAAGTTTGCATCAACTAAACGCCGCTTATTTCGGTGGTCAAAGGACTTGTCAGGTTATACCTTTGATGTCATACACCGATCAGGAAAACTGATGTCACATGTTGACGCCCTGTCACGGGCACCGGCCAGCGCTAATGGCACACTTATACCATCACACGACATTACTTACGTCACACAACTCACTAATGAGATAACACTAGAGGATGACCTGATCTTAAATCATGGATGCACTCAAGTCGAAACGTCCGGGTCTAAGAAAGTACGCATTCCCAAAGTCCTCATACCATATGTGTTACAGAAAGTGCACGATAACGCCGGCCACCCGGGAATCAACAAGACACTGAAACGGATCAAATCGACTCTTGTGTTCACACAAACACGCCAAAGAGTACGAGATTACATAAAAAGCTGTCACATTTGCCAACTGGTAAAGCCCTCGAATCACCGAAAGTTTGGCCTGCTTCAACCACTACCGACACCCAAAGCACCAATGGATTTAATAGGAATGGATACCATTGTTATGGGTACAATTGCGCGCGCAACCAAACACAAGTATATACAGGTCATTGTTGACCATCAGAGCCGCTATGTATGGGCAAGACCCACACCCAAAAACACAGCACAGACTGTCACCGATGTCTTATCCACAGTTTTCAAAGACACACTATCAGCCAAAGCTATTGTCACTGACAATGGGACAAATTTCAGGTCACGAATTTTTCGACGTCTCTTACAGACACATAACTGTAGGCATCTGACGACCAGCCCTTACCACCCACAGACCAACGGCACCTGTGAGAAGGTCAATGGAACACTCATTACTGGTCTCAAACTTAGCCTTCAGTCCCATCCAAACAGAAAATGGTCAACACTTTTGTCTCAAGTTGTCTGCCATTACAACAATACAATTCATGACATAACTGGATTCACGCCGTCTTTTCTATTTTTCGGCACCGACAAAATTGGGACTAAATCAGACCTAATGAGCGCAAGAAAACAGGCTAATAACCGAACGGAAGCATTCAAATCAAACAAAAAGGTCAAATACGACTCAATGCACAAACCACTGGACCTAGAACCGGGAGATCTGGTTAAGCGCCGAATACCAGATAATCTTCCATCTAGCCACAAACTGACCCCGCGGTTCGACGGCCCATACATAATAATGGGACGGACGTCAGATGTCAATTACCGTATCACCAAATCAAATGGCACAACTTCAAATCAAGTAATACATGTCTCACAATTAGAACCGTACTTCGATAGGCAACTAAATCAAAACCAGTTCCACTCCTGTGAATCGGAGCGAACTTCAGGACGCCGAGGAATGAGCCGAGCCTCAATCCATTGTTCAAACTTACCGCCAACCAATACGTAATACTCATCGTTAATAAAAGACTGGAGAGGGGATGACTGGGGTTCACTAGTTAGTACAAAGGCAAGGCGCGCACGTGTCCTAAAAATGCTATATATATTTTAAAAATTAATTGAAAATGAAACAAATAGTTAAGTAAGTTAAAATAAGTAAAACCAATTTTGATAACAAATCCATCATAAATTATTGAGTAAAACGAAGAACGACTCAAATTCATTATTACAACTATAAGAATGATATAAAGCCCTCACATCTCAAACCGTTCGAAATGATTTCAGGTTTAGTTTCGCCGAAAAGTATTGGTCTCACAAACAGAGAAGATATTCATAAAATCATAAAACTATCAAAGATTTTATTTCCATTAACTGATAAAATTACCAAAATATTGATACCATTTCTGGCTTTCTTTTCATTGTTCACACCATTCGGTTTCAAATATTCAATCAAAGAATCCATTATTGTTGGTATACCTCTGGGCGTTGTCTGGGCATATTGGGTTTACTACACATTTAGTTTCATTTTATGGCAATTAGTTTACTTTCAAATTATATGTTATTACTTTGACTTAAAACTTTCGATAATTAATAGAACTATAATTATATATCTGAAAAATACAAGAGTTTTAAAGAGTGCAAGTTTGATGAATTTAGTCAAATCATTGAGTTTGTTGTACTCAGAAATTAATGATTACAACAACATTTATTGGTCAAAGTATTTATTCTTAATTTGGACAACTTTTGCTGCAATAATCAGTTCATTGTCATATACAGCAATATTTGGAGAAATGAACTTTTTCAACAAATTAGCACTTATATATGCATTGATTAACTTATTGTTTGCTCTATTGTTAATCATAAAAATCGCATCTTCCGTTAATTCTGAAGCCACCAGATCTTTTAAGTTATTGAATTCACTAATAGTTTGTTTTAGTCATAAGCACCTTGACGAAACTTTATTTTTGAGTAAAATACTTTTAAAGGTACAAAAAGTATTATTGAAATGCAGTATTAAACTTCATATTAATTATAATCCTATAGTTAACGTCATTCATTGAAAGAATTGGTCAGAAAAGAGTTGGATTTTATTGTTGGAAACTTTTTATTATTAACTATTTTCGTGGATATGAAGTAAGTTCTGTTTAATTGTTTCTGAAAATTTAATATTAGATTTAAATGATGAGAAGTTTTATTAACGATTTCTGATAGTTGATCGCTTTAACTGGAGTTTACTTCTTAAAAATTGTTGAAATTTCATCTTAAGTAGCATTGGGTCTTTTTTATGTTTGAGTAATGAAATTGTTATAACTCATATTCGTTAACAATGTTCTAACTTTCTTAAAACACAGTAATTCTACGTCTTATCCCAATATATCGTTTCCTATCTCAAAACAGTATAAATAGGTTTTATGAACACTCTGTTATTGTGAAAATTTCTTCAGCCTTCTAACCTAGCACCGTTACACAGCTTATTCTCTTTAGCTGAGCTAGCTTAATTAACTCAATGGTATTACAACGCTATTACAAGAATGGTTTAATTAGTTGGTTAGACTAGAAAACGGTGCTCCCTGCTACACTACGCTTGAGTGAAGTTAACAAAAATCATAAATACCAGGTAACCATATACTGGAAGGATGGTATTATTCTGAGTCATGATGATCATTGGAATTTTTCTTATGACTATGCACGAATATTAAGTATATCACATGCAACCCCATTTCAATTGTAGAATAAATTTGAGTAACACTCAGTATCTGTTCTGAGAACTTTTTTATTTTATAAAAATATGTAGGGTGCAATATCTTTCAGGCCACAGGTGACACTTATAAGAACAGTGCTGCAGTGAGGTATGCCTAGCGTTGCCAGACGTCCAGAGACGACTGGTTCAGTACTGGAATTGATTTCGGAGTTCCAGTCGAAGGATAAGCTCATTTCTCGACACATAAATATCCTAGTATATAGTTTATGATATTTTTGAGAATAAATTATAGAATTAATGAAATAATCATTGAATATACATTATTAAATACTATAATTAAAACTTAAAAGCTTCACATAGATCATCAAAAACTGTAACACATATAATAAGTTTTTATAAGAAAATTATGTAATGGTTTCAAAACTTATAACAAATAATAACTAATTAACTACTGCCTCATAAAAAAGTTCAAAAGACAATATCGACATAAAACTTGTAATCTTTTGCTTGAGAGTATAAAATGCGACTACGCTTTATTGAAATATTTTGTCCCGGAAAGCACTGGAAGAAGTTTAAGGATATATTGAGTGATCAAGAAATTAAATACGAAAGATCTGACAATATTATAGTAAACCATTTAACAGTCAAATTAAAACAATTCTTGAGATAATTTTTGAGAAATCATTTATTGAATAGTGTAACCGAATTTCTGATGATTTTGGAGAGTTTAATGCACTATTCGATAAATGATTTCTCAAGAATTATCTCAAGAATTGTTTTAATTCGACGGTTAAATGGTCTGCGAAAATCTGGCCCATAAGTATACTATGGGATAGAACTTTCATAATCCTAACTCGACGATATGCGACTGTATTGAATAGAAAATGGAGTTTCTATAGAACTTTTTGATAAATATTCAAATTATCTACAATGTAATGTTGAGATCATGTTTCTATCACATCAGGTAAATGTTATGACTTTTTAAAAAATTGGATTTTTCAACTATTTAGGCTTGTAATTCTCAGTCCAACAATATTTGAGTGAAACAAAAATACACTATATAATCATTTTTTATCTAGTTTAGTTTCCATTCATCAGAATTAGAAAATTATCATCAGATTTCTTTGACAGAATTTACTTAACTAACTTACCTATCTTATAAGAAATTTCAACATTCAATTACTACAATGTCATTAAAATCCATCAATTTTTAATACTTGAAAATCCCAAAGAATCGCGTCAGTTTTATCAAAGACTGTACACTCTGGTGAATGTGAAACATCAAAAAATAAGTAATAAATCAACCATTACTACGAACGATCAATCACCTGCTTGTTATTGCACGCAAATATCTAATCATTTCAAAGAGAATGAGAAAGGAGAGAAGGAAATCAAGCAGTTATCAGAAGAGTATCCTTATGTCAAGACAGAGAAAGGGGTAGAACGTAAATGTTTTTTAGGCAAATTATTGTTAGATTTTTGTTTTAGTTCATTAAACAATTGCAACTAACAAGGAAGCTCCCGCGGTGTTACCTCTGTATTTTAAAAGTGTATACATTTTTTAAAATCCTAACAATGAGGGTCGCAATGGCATATGTCATTCGCTCTCGAAATGTGATCCTGAGTCGTAATTCGATTTTCAAAGACATATGTATGCTTATAAGTCTCTTGCGTATCTTTTATGAGATATAGCATCATTGTCTATACATAAGTCTTAATACTTTTTGTAATACTCATATACCATGTAAAACGATTATTTTGAGTGTTGATATCTATTGCACTCAAATATGAAATTCATTAGAACTTTCAATCGAAGAAAAGATTTCAAAATGTGATAGTTGTTATGGTTAATTGATTATTGTTAGGATATTTGAATTATTTACAAAAAGGAAGATACTAATATGTAGTTGATGTTGTATTTGCAGTTGCAATTTACATGACCACTTAGAAACTTTTTTGTAATTTCCTTCGCGTAGAATATTACATTTAGTGTTGTCGCTTTATTATGATCTAATAACTATCTAACCTCTGTATAAGTTCTTCATCACTCTTAAGTAATAGTTTGGTCGAATTTCTACCTGTTAAAAGGTAGGTTTCATCTTAATTACACTAAATCTCTAAACGCTGATTTCGAAAATAAAACATGGGAGTGACGTTGTATCACTATACTGATGAAAATGGTGCTCGAGCAATCGTAAATTCAGGTATCATTAAAGCTCAACATGGAACCCGAGGAAAAGGCGTATACCTTACAGAGATTCCACCAGAAGTAGGAAAAACTGAAATCCTCCTAAATAATTACGATGATGGACAGGCAATGCTACAAAGTGCGAGACACCGCAATCGTGCTGATTTCTACTTCGCATTCGATTCTGATAGTATTGGAGCAATCAAGAATATCACACGATTTGGGCGTAATGAGTGGATGACAGATAAAGATATTTATTTATATCCGGTAGCTCCAATCCCACTTGCGAATATAGCTTATTTAGTACCTGTAACTGTCTATTTTTAAATTTAAATGTGGGTAAACCAATGAAATGAGTGTTATCAATCTTAAAATAACGTCAATGACAAATTACTTTCTTTAACAACAACCAAATTGTCCTTTACCATAATATACTGAATGATGATTTAATACTCTAATATACTTTATTAGTCGTACTGTCCCCGAATAAAATCAATAAAACTCAGTAGTGTTTGCAGTAATATTTAATCACTTTTTTCCAATTTCCATAATAGTTGAAACACTGTAATGTCTATAACTTATAACTCTGTCAAATTGAGTGCGTTAAACTAAGACATTTTTGTTGTTAAGACATTTACTGCAATCTTAAAGAGCTTCGTTCAAAATGATAGAAAACCAACTCAATATCTCTTACCGTTTTAAAGATATGAAATTTTTAAGGTGTAAAAACTAAAAAGTGATTCTGAAATTGAATTTTGTTTATTTGTGCATGAACAGGATATCCTTTTTTCTTATGGCTTAGAGGATTTTTTGTATCGTATTTCACTTGAAAGTGATGATTTTTTGAATGTTGGAATATAAAAATGCAATGGTTTTAGATTTGTTTTTTCTGACCTCGCATTAGATTTAGAGTGGTGGTTTATTAGGGGTGTTTTGATGTTCTTTCTGGCCTTACACAACATATTTTACTCCTGATATTTCATCTTTTAATATTATTTCACCAAAAAGGGCCAACAACTTTATGTTTTCCGTACTTGAATTTTATATTAAGACAAACAATATCTCTGATTAATTTATTATCGTATTCGAAATGTTTGTAATAAATGTTGTAAATTTCCTTTCGTGAAATAATAAGCAGATGATTGACCGTTCGTAGTAATAGTTGATTAAAATTTCATTTGTGAACATTCGTCTTAATTTAACGATTCTTTGACGAAAATACTTTGAAACCTAACTATTAAAGATTTACAGCTTCGCCACCTCCAGGAATAATTTAGAAATTCTGTCTGGGCGAAAGCAAATGGAGTCTAACGTAGTCCTTTTTGAGGTTTGCCAAAACTTCTGTATCATATTTAGTATCACCAGGTATCAAGTATATTACAGGTAATGCAATTCCAATATTCGAACGACTTTGAGCGAAAGCCAATATTTGGTTCGAGCACTTGTTTGAGTTTCATCATAAAATAATGCATCTTATATTTGCCTCGTTTATTAAAATCAGTTGATATTTCTTTTGCTATGTTGATCAGTCTAACTCTAGCTTTCAAACCAAACATTGGTACCTCTTCTAATTTTTCTGCAGATTTACTAATTTTCCTATGATATAATTAATATTTGATTATACGTGACAATGAATTCTAGTTTAAAACTGTAATATTAAAAAATTATTTATTAATTCACACAATTATCAAATCTCAGTTTTCAGATATGAGTTGCATTATTTTATTTCAATCTACTCTTCAACTTTTCTACAAAAAATACTGATATTTTAAAACTGTCAAATATTTACTCAGTAAAAAATTTTCAATTTAACATATCTTTTTGCAATTTTTAAAAATAATTTTTCTAGCATTTATCATAAAATAATGAACTTATAAATAGAGGGTATTTATATGGATGCTTACAGCTATTAGATTTAAACTAAAGTTCACCACTTATGTTTTATAGTTTTTAACTTTTAGACAGTTTCCGTTCAGCCTAGATCTGTAAGCTTATTGTGATTTAAAAATAAGTCATCCAACTTGTTCTTTGAAAGCTTTCAGATAATTTTTTTTATAAAATATACCTTTTAACAGACCTGATAAACATTAACTCATTGACAGCAATTCTAAACGTAAAATGTTATATTAATAGAAAAATATTCATTATAACAGAATAACAAAAGATATAACGGTCCAGACTTCTATTTATTCAAAATATTCTTCTCGGGCACAAACACGTTACCTCGAAATTCGTACGATAACAAAAGAAAAAAGAAATCTTTCATTCAATAAAGAAGAGACAAAAATGGTGATTAAATATAGTCGAGAGAAGTTAATGACTAAGTTTGATGCAGAACAAGTTATTTTCAATTTGAAGAAAGCCGCTGAATGTAAATGGACAGTTAAAGACTTAAACAATATTGGACTCACAAAATTTACCTGCAATCAATCTGACAAGAATTTTGCAAGCATACTCTTTACGGTTGCTTTTTGTGTTTTTATTGAAATAAATTTACAAAAATTTCAGTTTTTTGATCGTTTAAAAAAATAAATTTACGAGTAAACAACATTCAATAGATATAATTAGTAGAGTATTCTTTTAATAATTGAATCGTTTGTAATTAAAAAGGATAAAACTACTATTACTTAAGGTGAACATCATTAATGCCTGAAATCATTCTAATAGATTTGATTAAATTCTATTTCCTAATAGGTTATTAAAAAGAAATAGATTTCATAGTCCTTTAGTTATCTTCTTAACGAATTGTTCAGTTTTCATTAGAACTACATTTCCTTTGAAACAGTCTCGTAATTTTTTTAACGAATGTTCATGAGTTGACTGCATTGACTTATCCTTTCATCTTGAGTAGAATTTAATTTCTACTATGTTTGAATAGCGAAATAGTTAAGGTAAGTTATATTAATTAAAGTAATATAATGATAAAACAATTCTACGTCTTACTTCAGTATATTGCTTTCTCCCTCAAAAAGTATGAAAGGTTTTCATAAGTACTCTTCTATGATGAAAATACAGTCTCGGCCTTCTAATCCTGCACTGCAACCCACGCTATTCTCCTTACCTAAGCTAACTTAATTAAATTAATATACTACCAATACAATGGTTTAGCTAGCTGGTCAGGCTAGAGAACAGTGCGTAACAGTGCGCAACAGTGCTAGGCTTGAGTGATAATCAACCATAAAATCTCAAACATTAGGTAACCACATGCTGGAAGTATATTGTTTTTCTGACAGTCATGAATGTCATTGAGTTTTTTAATGAGTAGGCATCACAATGAATACTAGTTTAAAACTGTGATATTAAAAATTAATAATAAAGCTTATTTTCTCTTTTTGGGCTGCAAAAGATGTGTTCACTTTTAAAACAATAACATACTAATATTGGTTAGCTTATACCCTATTAAAATCTGGGTGTTAAGTTTCAGAAAATATATTCAGCCCTTAATTTATTATTGATTAGTATTCAGAAGGAAAACAAATGTTTAGAAGTCCTTCAAATGTGTTGAAATTGAAGTCAAGTCTTTTTGTTTTTAGCGTTAAATCATTAGTTTATGTGTAAACATCGCTGTATTAGTTACAAATACTGAATTACTTATTGATTATAATTAGAAATTAAGAATAATAAAATCTTTTATTTTAGAACTTGATATTTTACATACAATTAGAGGTTCATAAATAAATACAAAGCGATAAGTTGTTCATAGTTATATCGGGTATTCACTATAAATCTGTCTCCTTCAGTTTTAGTTAAATAAGATAGTAAAATCATATTTTTAATGAGCTTTACATCTGTATTCGCAGATTAGCAAACTGTAAATTTTAATATTCACTTTTATTATTTTTACGTTTTATGAGCAATTTTACAAAAATCGTTCTTAAATAAGAGGATTATTTCTGGCAATTAAACATTTACTAGCAATACCAGTGATCTTAACATAACTAAACACTACTTTGTTGATTGTCTCCTTGTCGATGATTTTTATTAATAAAAAGCTCGAAATCATTAACATTATTATTCATAATATTTTATCGAAATGACTGAAGCAAAAAAGTTTAGAAAAAGTTCGCAGTTCGTTTTATAGCGAATACCCGATAGTCGTGAATAAGCTATTATTTATTTTAATTCGAATATTAATGAGTTTCTTAATGAAGTATTAGCCAAAGTATAAATAAATTAAGAGATTTTCATTATTGATTCTAGATTAGAATTTTTACAAAATATTAAGTTTCAAACCGATAGCCCATTGAGACTTTTACCCAATTTTTGGTTCAGTCGTTGACTTATATACAACACTAGTATTTTGAGAAAGTGGCTGATATTTAGATGACTTATAGTTGAGATTAGTATTAATTGGGTATCCGATACCATCGATAATTGGTTCTGTAATGACTGTTTGAGTTTGATCTGTGTCTAAATCTGTTATTTGAATGTGTCGTATTCTGTCCCTTTCGTAAATTTTGAAGTAATAATAGGCGATAATAAGACAAATTATTCCACCAATAAATAAAACGCCACCAATTCCTATACATGCATATACTGCAGGCAAAATATTTTAATCAGAGCCTAAGTTTTTGAATGCTAGTATAGAGTCATAAGATAGTTATTCTTAAAATATTATTTTTCTAATAGTTAATGCAATTATTAGAACTCTGATATTTAGTAAAAAGACTACGAGAATTAAGACAATTCTTGATTAGAGTCTAAAATAATTTGTCAGATCTTCATTTGCGTGAAAATTGTGACTCTTTTTACAACAAAGGAGAAAATCATTTTTGAAGATCTTTTATAAAATACTAATATTTCTAAGGTTTTGAAATAAGAAAAAATTCGATAAAACATATTTACAAATAAAGTTCATTTCATTCTGATCCCAGCTCTGATTATCTTGACTTCTAGTTGTATTGAACCCATCATCACTTGCTATTGAAGTTTCATTAGTTTCAATAGGCTTTTCACCAAACTCTCGGTTCACTAAAAGAGGTATAAAACCACTCAAACAAATAAAGAATCCCAAAACAACAAGATATGGCACACATTTGCACGCAATAATAGCTGGAATTAGCTTCTGTGGTGCGTTTCGACAGGAATAACTTTTCAATGCACGAAAATAAGGCATAACTAGAACAAAAAATCTCGAAAATCCACCTGAATATCAATTTTTAGTTATCATTATATCTCAAAAAGTTTTCAACAGTAAAACACCAGTACCTATGGCAAATTGAAATTTAACCACAAATTAACTATTCAGTGGGATATGATAAACAACAAATGCTTTTCCATATAAGCAGCAAACAGACTGAAAGTAAAAGTCTTTTCGTCCTTCAATTGATGCAATTTTTCATTACAAGTGCTTTTCTGCTATTTAGAGAGACTGATGTTTCTAATCTTGAGAATGATTTAACAAGTATTATATTAGCGAATAATTAACAATTTTCTACTTGAATATCAGGTTTTTAAGCACTAGGTGTTTACTATTTCTATTAGTTTAATTAATATTAACATGAATTGCATTATCGAGGTTTTGTTTTAAATATTAACTATTTAAACAAACTCCATTTTATTTAAGTTCTACTCAAATACTTTCACAAACTTAGTTTTGAGCATTTTGATAGCTAGATATAAATTATAGTGCAGTAACAGCCTTGAAACTCAATAGTTATTACAATATTTTTGACTAAAAAAATCACATTTTTCAAGCTAATAGAAATCCAGTTTTGACTCAATGTCTGTCATGTTCGCAAAGTTTTATACCTGAATACAACCGCTATAACAGTAACTGAATATATAATAAGAGATTTATACATCGATTGAGCGCAAGTCTCGCCTAATTTAACCTTCAAATCCCTCCATAAATACTAAACATTTCTATACTGTTTCTAACCCTACTTAGCCTAAAGTTATTAACTGTTTGACGCATGTATAGTAAATAAATAATTACATTGTTTATTTACGCAATACTTCATAAAATTGTCATTGAGCATAGACTTGAATTTAGATAACATTATAATATATATATTCTGATAAACAGTTTATCAAGTATTAAAAAATATTAATCATTTCATGATTTATGTAAGCATTTGTCGATTATTATGCAAGAAAAATAATTATTCAAAATTGAATTATCTTATGACAATCTTTAATTTGTTGTGAATTTGAGGTTCCTTTACTTAATTTGATTTCATTATAAATCAATAATAAGTAGCTATAATATACTATCAAATTGAAAAGTAAAGACAAACTTAAAATATATACTTCACTGTATATCCCTTAAATTAAATTGGTCTACTGTATAGATTATGTATTGTCATTATATTAACTATTATGAACAAATAGTTCAAAACTTCGCAGTTGATAAAAACCATACTTGCTGCTTAAAAAGAGGACTGAACGATGAGAAACCTTAGCTATAGTACAGTTTCTAATTTAAAATCATTGTTGTACACTAAAGTATATATCTAAAAGTTTGTTTTTACTTTTGAATTTAGTAATAAGCACTTTTTATCCGACACTTAAATCGATTTTTAATAAAACAAAATGTTTTAGAAGCATGTTAAAACTTTTTGCATGCGACTAATAAGAAAAGAGTTAATCCAATATGAATAAATTATTTTCATTATATTGCCTAAGGCAGATATGCGCAACTCGAGACTTAACTAAAACTATTTTAAACATACGGTTGCGCAATAAATTTTAGATGCGTTTCAGGTTTTAAGTCGGTTTTAAGACTTGAACCGTTTTAAATAAAGTTGTGCATACGGGCCTATAAGCTTAATAAATAAAAGTTCCGAGAATATAATTGAAACTTAAACAACTTCTCCTTCAGGACCTAGTTATTCATTGATAAGTTTAAAAGTTCACAACTTCTTGCATAAAATTCACGAGATAAAATAAAATTACTCGAAACTCGATTTGAAAAGTTGAAAGCTTTAGATAATTTTACCAAACATAGTGGGGATAATCACTTGCATGTTCTTCGTCATGATGGATCGAGTAAGCTTAATATTGTCTTCTTTCAATGAAAATTCTCAAATGAGTCAATGCTTCATGACTATTTTAAAGTTTGTTTCACATATTTTGGTTGCAATAATCAGATCTTTAGCACTGATATTTTTTAATGCATTATTTATAGGCTGATTGAGTTGAGACAAATGTTCTTATAAGTTTCGGATCATTTAATTACATGATCGATTTTTCTCTTGTAGACTAAAAGGTTTCTAATTAGGTTTAATTAAACTCAGCCATTATTTCAAGTTTGAATTTTACTATTTGTGCTTTGAATTACAAATAGTTGCAATTTTAATATTTCTCTTGGAAATTTTCCCACCTATTATTCATTTACAAATTTTTTATTTTCTTATGGTGAAAAACTTAGATCTTGTTATAATTATGAAAAAAACCTTGAATCTATTCAATATTTCTTTATGCATCATTAGCATGATATGCTCAATACGTATACTTTAAATATCGTAATAATAAGAGTGAGATTGTTTGTTTGTGTTTGTGTGTGTGTGTGTGTGTGTGTGTGTGTGTGTGTGTGTGTGTGTGAGAGAGAGAGAGAGAGAGAGTGAGTGAGTGAGTGAGTGAGTGAGTGAGTGAGTGAGTGAGTGAGTGAATGAATGAGATAATGTAGAGTCTTGGGATTTTATTTTGAGATACCGTGTGCGACCTTTCATAAAATCCTTAGTCAATTAGTACGGACTTTTACTGATCAATTTATATCAAATCTCCAACCTACAATAACTTTAATTTAGGATAACAAAAAGCATGTATTAAAGCACGCGTTTTTCATACATGAAAACATGACTTTAACACTTAATCAAAGACCTCGAACTGTCTGGATATTTAGTACAGAAAGAAAGTTTGCGTACAATAGCTAGAGAACTTGATTGTGGTAATTAAACAGTCATAAGAATAGGTAACTATTTTCTAATCCGTTATACTATTGAACTGAAGAAAAGGATAAGACGGGAAATAGCTGAACAAGAAGATATAAAAAATGATTGAGACCACTATTTTTTTACAATAATTTAACTGTTAATGGAAATCACTTATAATATTTAGTAGTAGATATGTGCTTCTGGACCGGAGCGCTCTAGACCTGAGAGGGATTCTAGACCTGAGAGGGATTCTGGACCGGAGCGCTCTAGACCTGAGAGGGATTCTAGACCTGAGAGGGATTCTAGACCTGAATACTCTATACTTGAGAGAGATGCCTAAAGCTTCTTCAAGGCTATAATTGAGTTGACAATACTGTCTATTCATAAAATTGATATAAAATTAGCTCAATTGTTAATCATTTTATTTTCCCCGAAATCAATGCATTTACAAGATTTTTTATTAACAATTCATTATTATTTTTATCAAATGAGAATAGAGATAGAAAATCGCAGTAAGAATAACCCAATAGTCTTAGTTTTACATAAAGAACACTAACACAGTTTTACTCATTCATAATAGTGTTTGCACGTTATATAATGCGTGTTATGTATTTTTATATAGTATCGTGTTCTATATTGCTATATAGTGTGCTATATAATGTTGTATTTTGTATTACTATATAATTCTGTGCGTATAACGTGCAATAAGTAGTACATTCCTATGTAACATGATACCAAAACATAAAAGAGTGGTGTCCCCGAGTCCTTATTACAGTAATGCTAAAAAGTGAAACTTTGCGCAATAATGTAAATAAACAAATCTTTTTGGAGTACAACTGAATCTCAACTCTGTTTAGCCACTTTGTTTTTAAGATGGCTGCAAGACAGGTGGATCTGAAGAAAAGTTACATCAAGAAGCTGCACGACGCATTTGCTGCATCCAAGGGAAAAATGGACATGATGGCGGACCGCATCAAGTCAATACGTAAGAACTGGAGTAAGTACATTATTTAATGCTTTTTTAAAGAAAATCTTTCTAACCCTTTTTTCTTCTTTTCAGAAATCATGTACGAAGAAATGGAAAGCCTGTGGCCTGAAGGACTGGATGGTTGGATGCCAGACGAGGAGAGGCTGAGAAAATGTCTTTTCATGACGGCTCTCCCGGAACCACATGGAGCTGCAACTGAGGATTTGACGGTAAGTTCAAGTTTTTTCTTATTTTTCTCAAAACTTTTCAAATTAATTTTTGTTTATGTAATTTTTATAGGAAAAACAAACTATTGAAAGGGAGCTCAGGGAAGCGGAAACTTCAGAGCTCCGAAGAAGGAAGAATAAAAAGAAACAACTTCCTCTAAGAGAAAATAAAAAAACAACAACAAGCTCGGGAAACAGAGAATCTGTTTCAACTGATGGAACAGCTGGCCATTTGAGTCTCGGCGGAGACGGAAACGACGAACTCTCGTCAACAGGTAAAGCAACACTTCATTTCTTGTTTTAACTATTTAAAATACTAATTCTTCTACTTCTTTAGCAGGTTTGGCCAATCAGCGCAGAACAGCTGGCCATTTGAGTCTCGGCGGAGACGGAAACGACGAACTCTCGTCAACAGGTAAAGCAACACTTCATTTCTTGTTTTAACTATTTAAAATACTAATTCTTCTACTTCTTTAGCAGGTTTGGCCAATCAGCGCAGAACAGCTGGCCATTCTAGTCTCGGCGGAGACGGAAACGACGAACTCGCGTCAACAGGTAAAACAACACTTCATTTCTTGTTTTAACTATTCAAAATACTAATTCTTCTACTTCTTTAGCAGGTTTGGCCAATCAGCGCGGAACAGCTGGCCATTCTAGTCTCGGCGGAGACGGAAACGGCGAACTCGCGTCAACAGGTAAAAAATACTTCATTTCTTGTTTTGACTATTCAAAATACTAATTCTTCTACTTCTTTAGCAGGTTTGGCCAATCAGCGCGGAACAGCTGGCCATTCTAGTCTCGGCGGAGACGGAAACGGCGAACTCGCGTCAACAAGTAAAAAATACTTCATTTCTTGTTTTGACTATTCAAAATACTAATTCTTCTACTTCTTTAGCAGGTTTGGCCAATCAGCGCGGAACAGCTGGCCATTCTAGTCTCGGCGGAGACGGAAACGACGAACTCGCTTCAAATGGTAAAACAACACTTCATTTCTTGTTTTGACTATTCAAAATACTAATTCTTCTACTTCTTTAGTAGGCTTGGCCAATCAGCGCGGAACAGCTGGCCATTCTAGTCTCGGCGGAGACGGAAGTGACGAACTCGCTTCAAATGGTAAAGCAACTCTTCAATTCTTGTTTAAACTATTTATAACACTAATTCTTTTGTTTTTTTTGTATAGATCCCACTAATTCTTCAATTAAACCAATCAATTCCTTGGTTAAAGTTTCCGGGAATAAAAGATCGCCAAGTTCTCTTCTCTTGCCAGAACCAAGAATCATCAAAAGTTTAAGGGCAAACAGAAGCAAATTATTACAAGCGATCGCCAGAACTTAACTTTAAGCATCAATCCGATTTCATTACTTCTAATGCAACAACTTTTTGCGACCGGAAATCTCGACATCAGTTCTTTGGTCAATCGTGAAGATGTGGTCGATGACGAATAATTTTTTATTTTATACCAGAAAGTTTTTTTATTTTGCATATCTATTAAAGATTTTTTAAAATAAGAAAAAATGATAAAAGTATAAAAAGCAAAAAAATCTAAAATGATAAAAAGAAAAAAAACCAAAAATTTTTTAAAAACTACAAAAGAGAAAAATTATATTAATCAATTTTATAAAAAATATCGTTTTTAAAAATAATTTTATAATATTTTTTATACAATATTCAATTTTATATTAATTTTTATTCATTATATTAATAATTTTATATTAATTTAATCAATTTATCTAATATTATAATAACAATTTCAATAAAGTTTTTAGTATACCCCTTAAAAATGTATTCGTCCTAGATTTTGCGCAGATCTTAGAATCTGGTTTAGATTCTAGATTGAAGTTGCAATTTTGTAAATTATTTGTATTCATATAATACATTTGACTTGCCGAGACTGGTTCTTCTTCTTCTAAAGTCTTTACTCGATGGCAAACTCGAAATCTTCTAAACCTTTTGAGGTATGATTTTTCTTATATACATTTTATTTTAAAGAATTCTATTCTATTCTATTCTATTACTTTTTAAATGTTTTATTCATATAAGACGTGACGTCTTTTTCATATTTAAGTTGAATCTTCAAATCTTCAGTTTTGTTTCATTCATATAAAATATGACGCTATATAACATTTGAATTATGCATTAATTTTCTGTATACTTTTTTTATTTCATTTTAACAAGTTTCACTTGATAAAAATCATTAATCGAAATCTGTTTAATTGTATGTATTCAAATATTTTCTTATTACGAGTCATATTTCTTTAAATGTTCTGAAAATATATAGATTTTAGTTTCAATGTTTCAGTATTAGTAAATCTTAGTTTAGTTTAACACTATTATTCCAAAACTAATCATAATCTTTAAACTTTCTATTGCAATACGATTAATTTCGATTATGATGATGATTAGAGTGAAACAATCATCTCGTTTCAATTGAGCTACATTTTGAGAGATGCGAATAGATCACTGCACGCGGCTGTTGTCAGAAATCCATGGAAGACTCCGGAAGGCAGTATTTACAATTTCATAAGGATGGAATTCAGACTTAATCGCGGCGAAAATGCAAATCCAATTACTGTTTCTCTTACTCCAACTCAATTTCAGTGGATAATGCATCAAATTGAGAAACGTTCAATTTCTCAGGAAATTCCAGGTGAAAAAGAAGGCAAATACATCTGCTTCGAACGACCCAGTAATATCTATCAAAGCATTGTCGTAAGCATAATTGATCGAAATGCTAAATTTGGTATCTTGATCGATGAACAAGAACAAGGCATGCTTCAGCATTTTGCCAAAATTCTTATATTCGTAATGGAATACCAATCAGCTAAAGATGAGAAAATGCAAGAATTGGTGAAGTTAATCTACTCTTCAGTCGTGGCAGAAAAAGTCAGAATGATTATTAAGCAAAGATGTAACGGATGTAAAGAAGAAAGTCTTGTTTATGACGAGCATGATTGCAAGAAAGAACTTGTGGAGGAGGAGTTGCTTGATCTGTTGATGCAAAATCTGAACAACAGCGAAGCGAAAAAATGTTTTAACGAATTGTTTGAGTATTACTCTAAACTACTAAACCTTAATGAAGTTCTTGGTCAGGAGGCAAAATATAAGCTACTTCCGACTATGATCGAAAAGCCTGAACAACTACTCGATGCCGTGAAACAAAGCTATGGATTTAAAGATCCAACTTGGAAATCTAAGGTCATTGGATGCCTGAATCAAAGGAAACGAGAATTGGATGAATTTGAGGCACTTTCCAGATGTGTAGAAGAAGAAAAAGAAGAACCGAATGAGAAGCGTCCTCGCATTTAAGTTGAATGAATTCATTGGAGAAGCATTTTGAAAAATTAATTTTATCTCTTATGATTAGTTCATAATTTTTTATATTCAGAACATTATATCAATTGATTTTCTATTCCTTATCAATTATAATTTTATTAGTATATTCGATTAGATTAGAAAGCATTTTTAATGATTAAATAAAAATATATTAAACATTGCTTCATGTACGCCTTTAAATATAACTTGAATGCGCATGTGTGGTCTACCACTCGGTTCACCGTATTGTCGGTTAGAATTGTAAGTCATTTTGAAAAATGTCTTTGCCGGGTGAATTTCGTATAGACTGGGAAATAATTGATAGATATGAAGGTTTCAGTCGTAGATTCGGAATGAAAACTTATAATGCTAAAGTTAAATGTACTTACAATACTGGAAATAATGAAATAAACATTGAAAGTGTTATAATTCAATTGGAAATTACTTTGAATTCTATTATACATCGACTACTGAGAGCGGCAAAGACGACGACTATGTTCGAATTGCGCTTCGCAATCAGTCTCTCGACTACGATATCTTCACACCTTTCAGAAGGATACAAGATTTTACAAGTGAAACTCTTTTGAATGAAATCATAAAAGTCAGTCAGTCAAAAGAGATTTTCTGATGAACGGTTTGATAGAAGTTGACATAATACATGTTCGACAAAACGGAGTTGGCGGATCAAGAAATAGATATAATTTGATCAATATTGGGAAGTGGAGACAAAATTCTAAAAAACTTGTTCAAACAGTTAGTGATGGTTATTGTGTTGCGCGCTCAATTGTTGTTGCTAAAGCATATGAAGACGGTATCAAAGGTTTAGAATGGAGAAGAATTAGAGCTGATTTGAGACAAATTCAGTATAAAAGAGCTGTAGAATTGTGTAAAAAAGCTGAGGTGACTGTCACAGATACTGGCGTAAAGTTTGAAGATTTCAGTAAGTTTCAAAATGTTTTATCGCCCGAATACCAACTTGTAGTTGTGACAGCATCAAAATCTTATTATTATGTTGGACCTCAAGCAGAAAAGCAACTTTATCTGTTCATGTCGGAAAATCATTGTGATGCACTATTGAGCATTAGGGCTTTTCTTGGTTGCGATCATTTCTGCAAAAAGTGTTTGAAGGGTTTCACTGGTAGAACGAGTCACTGTTGCGACGGAATATGCAAATACTGTTATGATACAAATCAATGTAGAACTGGAGTGACACTAGTTAGGTGCAATGAATGCAACCGAGAATTCGCAAATGAAGTCTGCTTCAAAAAGCATAAGGATAAAACGAAAATTTGTCCTAAAATATGGAAGTGCAGTCATTGTTCAAAAACTTTAAAAACAAAAGTTCATCACTGTGGGAAGTACAAGTGCCGGATTTGTAAAGTTCTGGTTCCTTTTTCTGGACATCATTGTTTCATTATGTCGAACGACAAGATCAAAATAATGAAAGAAGATCAGTTACCCAAGATTTTTATATTTTACGATTTCGAGAGCCAACAAATACCACAGAAAATGAATGAGTATATACACAAACCAAATTTATGTGTCGTCAACGTTACCTGTGACGAGTGTTGGGACCCAGAATCGAGAGATAGAAAGAATATTTGGTGTCAATTCTGTGGCAAAAAGGAATATGTGTTCAAAGGATCGAATACTGTGAGAGATTTCAACATATTCATTTTTGAAACTTATGCTAATTTTGTCAAAGAGAAAAAGATGTACATGAAACTGAAATCAGACATTAAAATATATGTAATTGCTCATAACAGTAGAGGATACGATTCTCAATTTATACTAAAATATTGTGTGAACAATAGAATGACTCCTAGTGTAATAAGGAAAGGAACTAAAATTCTCTCAATGAGAATTAAAAACATAAAGTTTATAGATTCGCTCTCATTTCTACCGATGCCTCTCAGGAAACTTCCTCAGACTTTTGGTTTGGAATCTCAAGTAGAAAAAGGTGTTTTTCCGTTTTACTTCAATAAGCCTGGTAACGAAAATTATGTTGGTGAATGGCCGGCAATCGAGTATTATGATGCTGATTACATGATCGAAAAAGAAAGAGAAAAATTTCTTGAATGGTACGATGAGCAAAAACATAAAGAATTCAAATTCGATTCGGAAATATTAAAATATTGCAAATCCGATGTTGATATATTAATGAGATGTATGATGACATTTAGACAGATATTCCAAAGTGTGTCAGAAATCGATCCACTTTGTCGTTCAATAACGATTGCTCAGAGCTGTATGGAAGTATTCAAGACTAATTATCTCAAACCAAATCAGATAGCTATTTATCCTCCTAATGGATATGAACCTAGAAGAAAGTCGTCATATGTAGGAAGTGCATGGCTCGATTATGTAGAACAAACTGAGAAGGTTTTTATCAGACGAGAAATAAAAATTGGCAGATATTACGTCGACGGATTAATTGAAGATCAGAAGAAGATATTTGAATTTTACGGAGATTTGTGGCATGGATGTAGAGAATGTTATCCAACGAAGCGATCAACTATACACAACCCTTTCAATGGTCTTTCAATGGAATATTTATACCAACAGCTCGAGCAGAAAGAAGAGTACTTGAAGACCCGAGGCTATCAACTGATAACTATGTGGGAATGCAAATTGAAATCAATGAGAAAGAAAGATAAGGCTTTGGATAATTTTTTCATTGATCATGTCAATCATTTGAAGGATAAAAAGCAGAGACCACCATTAGATCCTCGAGATAGCTTTTTCGGAGGTCGATGTAACGCATCAAAATTATATCATTGTTGCGATGGAGATGAAAAAATATTTTATATGGATTTTACTTCTCTTTACCCATACGTTGTAAAGAGAAAAAGTATCCTATTGGTCATCCAATTAGAATAGTCAAAGATTTCGATACGAATATTTCCCATTATGATGGTTTTATATTCTGCAAAATTTTACCGCCAACCAATCTATATTTCGCTGTTTTACCGGTCCGATTGAGAAATAGATTAATGTTTCCCTTGTGCTACAAATGTGCTCAGACAGAAAAATTGGACAAGTGCGATCATAGCGATGATGAAAGAAGTATAGTAGGCACATGGACTACAATGGAAATAAAGAAATCTTTGGAGAAAAATTATAAAATTATAGAAGTCTATGAAGTCTGGCATTTTCCTGAGCTAAAGCCTCAGAATCTAAATGATACTGGCCTATTCACAGACTTCATAAATGCGTATATAAAGTTAAAAGTTGAAGCTAGCGGCTGGCCAAGGAATGACATGACTGACACAGAAAAAGACGACTATATCAAACTGTATGAAGAAAAAGAAAATATCAAATTAGATAAAGATTGTATCAAATATAACCCGGGAATGAGAGCTCTAGGAAAACTAGTTGTCGTCAGCTTTTGGGGTAAATTCGGACAGAGTTATAACCTGAATAAAACTCAATACATTACAGAACCACAAGAATTTTTTAAACTACTATCAGATAATACTGTTTCCGTAACCGATGCTCTACTGATTTCTGATGAGACACTACAAGTTACTTTCGAGAAGGAAGAAAATTACATTGAATCTCCGTCTCATTCTAGTATTTTTATTGCATCTTGGGTCACTTCATATGCAAGACTTGAATTGTTTGAATTGCTTGATAAGTTGAAAGAAAGGATTTTGTACTTTGATACAGACTCTATAATATTCTACGCTCGACCAGGTGATTATATTCCCGAAACGGGGGAATTCATAGGTGACTTGACTAATGAAATAACAACACCGGAAGAACCGGATGCTTATATAACAAAATTTGCCTCGTGCGGAAGTAAAAATTACGCCTACGAAGCTTATTATCCAAATTCAGGCATAAGGAAATACTTTTGCAAAGTGAAAGGCTTATCACTGAATTTTATAGCTTCCAATATTGTCAATTTCGAAGCCATGAAGCGTCTGATAGATGATGCGATAAGACATCAAAGGAGTATCCGTGAAAATAACGATGATCAAAGTAAAGTAGTAGCAGGAGGAGCACCACCACCACCACCACCACCACCACCACCTCCACCACCGTCACCAATCGTACTGGACGTACCACAGAAAACTATAACTGTTTCACCGTTTCTCGAGCTGATGACAAAGGAAATTAGGAAAAAATATCGATTCGTTTACGATAAAAGAATAATAAAACCGCATGATTATACAACAATTCCTTTTGGTTATAGATAGTCGGCCCGGCATATGCCTTCGGCATAGTATATGGCGAAGCCATAGTGTATGGCGTAGCCATAATATACGGCTACGCCGTATGATTTTTTTGTTGTTTCAATATATTCTCATAGATGTCAACAGATATTACTTTTGTATAGATTTTGCGCAAAAAAAAATTGGAAAATGCTTGGACGTTCGGCGTTCAATCGACTTGTATCATTTAGTTCTCACTATCGTGTACGAGAACGAGCATGTCAGCTGAATACATCAGACACGAGTTACTACGACATCATTCTGTCAGAGCTAGTACTTTTCAGAGTTGGAATCATGGCAATATTGACTATCACAGATTGGTGTCTGCTGGATTTTATTACGAATCTCACAGGGATGAAATCATTTGCTTCAGCTGCAACATCAGGATCCCCGGTTCGGTTTCATCAACACATCCGTTTTTGATGCATCGATCACAATCACCAAATTGTCCATTTCTCAAAGGAATTGATCTTTCCATCAATCGTTTGGCTCTTGGAAGTTCACCAACTCCGTTGGCAGTTTCACTTGCTCCTTCGAGAGAAATCAGAAATCTTGAAGAAAATTTTGATTCCGTTGTTTCATGCGATTTAGAAAGACCTCCGACTAGAGAAATTAGAAGACCTCATTTTTCGGGAAACGGAAGTTTGCAAGAAATTGAAGCCTATTACAAGTCGCCAATTAAGATTCCAGCTACTGATAGGCCTAATTCAATCATTTCTATTGAAAGTTTCTTTCAAATGATGAAAAATAGAAACAGAAGATTGGAATCCTTTCGTGTTAATGAATGGCCTCTCACAGCTCCACACCCTGAAATTATGGCAGAAGCAGGATTTTTCTATTGTCTACTCAATGATCACGTTCAATGTGCTTTTTGTCGATGTGTCATTGGTGGATGGAATAGAGAATCGGATCCATTTGAAGTTCATCGAGAAATATTTCCACAGTGCCAATACATTCAACAAATTCTATCCAGTGATGTTCAAATAATTGCGGAATTTGAAAACAAACGCCACGAATCCCGAAATTCAATTACTTTGGAAAGTAGCCTGGTGTGTAAAATCTGTTTCGATAACGAAGTTTCTGTGAGATTCAACTGTAAACATGTTGTGACATGCAAAGACTGCTCTGTTAGACTTATTCATTGTCCTATTTGTCGCTCTCTCATAAAGAGGCGTTACGATGTAATTTTGAGCTAAAATTTTTGAGCTAATAAAACTTATTTAGAATTTTACAAACGGTCTTATTCATTATCTGAAGATGAACGAAAACATCAACTCAAAGTTTCTTAAATTTAGACATCCTTTCACGTGTATTGTTTCAGGACCAAGCTTTAGCGGAAAGACTATTCTTGTAAGAAGAATACTCAAGAATTATAAGGATTCTTTCGAAATTGATGTCAAAGATAAATTAAAAGTGATATGGTGCTATGGACAGTATCAAAATTTATACAAAGAATCAATTAGTGATGATGTTGACGTGAAGTATTTTGATTATTTGATAAAGCCCGAAGAAGTTTTGCTTCTGAAACCTCACATAATTGTGATTGATGATATGATGACTGAAATGACGAAAAGTTCCGAAATGAGTGATCTATTTACAAAGGGAGTCATCACTTGAATGTTAGCGTCTTCTTTATAGTGCAAAATATTTTTCATCAAGGAAAAGAGATGAGAAATATCAACCTGAATAGTCAATACATGATTCTAATGAAAAGCTTCAGGAATAGCAGCCAAATAAAGCATTTAGAATATCAACTTTTCGGCGAAAAGACTAAAACATTCCAGAAAATTTTTGCTGATGCAACCTCGAAGCCTTTCAGCTACTTGTTAATTGATTTGAAACCTGACACACCAGACGAGTTTCGCTTTCGTACAAGAATCACAGAGGAGGAACTACCGCCGGAACTTAAGATCAGGACGCGTTTTGCGCCCCATTACTATGTTAGGAAAGAGTGATTCGTTTTTCAAGATATAAATTCACGAAGAAGTTAAATATTTGCTTATTTAAAAGGTAATCATTGAACAGTCAACTTCGTAGAAAATGTCCAAATCGGTGAAAAGGACTATAGACTTTTTGACTTTATTAGCAAAAATCAAAGACCCTAAGAAGAGAAATTTGATACTTAAAGAGATAAGTAGTGATAAAGTTTTGTTCAATTCTCTTTCAGAATTGGCTCACAATTATATTAAAGGGAATATTCCGGTCAAATCTACTCAAAAGAGAAAATTGAAACGTCACGCAAGAGTACTTAAAGCTTTGGATTGCCCTAAAACGGCAAAGTGTGCTTCCAAGAGGAAAAAGTTATTGAGCAAACTGGTGGTATATTACCAATTCTAATACCGGCTGCTGCTGCTGCATTAGGCCATCTTTCCGGAGCAATTATTAGAAAAGTTATGAAGTAAAATGAGTGTTAGAAAAATGGTTGCGATGCCTGCTGAATTGGAGAGTGTAAATATCGTTGAGAGTGATTCTGTAAAAGCCAATGAATCAGGGGCTGGAATTAGTTTACCTACAAGTGAACAGAATGCTCGTATTGCCAGTAGTAGCAATACAAAACGACCAAAGAAAATTATAACTCAGACTAATAAAATTATTAATATTATGAAGATTCTACTCAAACTGGCGAAAATCAATGCGTACGATATTGTTGGTAGAGTGAGAAACAAGAGCGGAGATTTCGTTAAAGACAGTGATTTAGTAGCTTTAATCAGTCATGCAATGACTGATGGAAAATTTCTTGCGGGACAAAATGAATTTGTATCATTGTTGCACGAAGCCAAAGTTGAACCAGAACTCATTATCAATGAGAACATTAAAATGAAATTATTGAATATTTATAATAATATAAGTAATAATGCGGATGACGATTATATAAATTTATCAGATGTTACAAAACCTATAATTCGACCTAAGATACAGAATAGAGAAGGGACGACGAATAAAGACGAAAGAACAATCTTGAAACGAAGGCGCATGCGTGAAACTGATGTAAAAAGTTCAGAAGAAGAAGATAGTCCGGTCAAAAGAAGAAGAAAAACTTGGGAAACATTTGATGTTAACAGTGACGACAACGAAAATTTGAATAAGAGAAATTTCGATTTACCAGTAAATTGGGAATCAGAACCTCACGAATAAAATATGGACGACTTTACTGAATATCTTGATAAATTATATTATGACTTGAAACATCCTGCTTCGTACGGAAGTGCAGAGACTTTGTTCAAGTTTGCTAAAATTAAATTTCCAACATTAAAATTAAGTGACGTGAACAAGTGGCTATCGGGTCAAATTTCTTATACTTTGCATCGTCCAGCAAGAAAAAACTTTGTACGAAATAAGATTTATGTGAGTCATATTGATGAGCAGTTTCAAGCGGATTTAGTCGATATGCAAGAATTTTCTAGACAAAATAGAGGATACAAATATCTTTTAACAGTAATTGATTGTCTAAGCAAATATTTATGGGTTTTCCCATTGAAATCAAAGTCTTCGACTAGTATAATTGAGTGTTTCAAAAGATTTTCCGTGAAAGAAAGCCAATGAAAATTCAAACGGATAGAGGAAAAGAATTCAATAATGCTGAATTCAAATCGTTCTGTCAATCTATGAAGGTAAAATATTTTACCTCTCAAGACGTTAAAATCAAATGTAGCGTGATTGAACGAGTTAATAGAACTTTGAAAGATAAAATGTTTCGCTACTTCACAGCACAAGGAACAAGAAACTATATAGATATACTCGAAGACTTGGTTGATTCTTATAATAAGAGATGGCACAGATCTATAAAAATGAGGCCGATAGATGTAGATGAATCGAATGAAAGGCTGGTATTCCAAAACTTATATGGTGTGAAAAGTTTGAAAGAAATTTATTTTAAGAAACAACGTGAAAAAAATCAGTTGAACATTGGAACTACAGTAAGAAAGAAGTATGATTTATCGAAATTCGATAGAGGATATTATCCCAATTGGACAGATCAAACTTTTACAGTAGCTGAAAACTTGAGAAAACTTGGAAAAGCGCAATATACAATAAAAGATTTCAAAGGTTCTGAATCAGATAGACGCTATTATCGAGAAGAATTACAACCTGTGAGTGCTGGAATTGCTTATCGTGTTGAAAAAGTAATCCGAAAACGAGTAAGAAACAATATTCTCGAATATTTTGTAAAATGGATGAATTATCCTCAGAGCGAGAATTCATGGATTCCAGCAAAAGATCTCTTCAAATTGCACGAGAAGACGTCATGAAAACTGAGAATTCTGAGGGTTTCAGGCAAAAGAATAATATTGGCTGGTTCACTGATTGTTCCACTCCCACTGCGAACGAAGTAATATATTTATCTCAAGTTATTGTCATACTTGTGGTAATGGTAACTTCTTTGTATAATCTAAGCATGAAAAAAGGTGACGAAAGTTTATGGACCGCCTTGCTAACGAGTTGTCTAGGCTATATGTTACCGAACCCAAAAATAAAAAGAAATCATTCCAACCATAGTGATAATCATTCTCCGTCATGAAACCATGCATGAAGGTTGGCTTTCTAATATTTGAAATTTTTGCTTTGTCTATTGTATTGGTTTTTCTTATTGTAAAATTCAATATAAGTTATAATAATAAAAGAAATTTGAAAAGATTTTGTGGTGTAGAAAATTACTCGGACTTCACAATGGATACTGCAAATGATTCGTTTTATATTCATCTATTCAGCAATGTTGAAAGTCCTCAAAGTCATAGGAATAATACAGTTGCAAATTTTGTAACTAAACTTCCCGAGAAAATAAAATTGAATTCTGAATGGGAAGTTGGATTAGCGGAAATGAGTTACACTAAATCATGGTTCAACATAAGGTCTGATTATAATTTAAGTATATTTTCGAATAAAGGAGAATATTTCCATACAGATGAAGCAATACTTCGAAAAGGATATTATCCTTCTATTGACCTATTGATTTCAGAAATAAACAAAAAGCTTAGAAATTTTGGAAAAATCATTTTCAAAGATGTGATGAAAAGAGCACCATCGTTGAGATACGATCCTATTTATAACCGATTATTCATAATAAATGGAATATCTGTCAAGAACGACTCTTTTTCTATCCAGCACTCCCTGAAGAACTGGAGCTCATGCTAGGATTAAGAAATGAAACCACTGGAGGGCTTATTTCCTATTTTCATGATGAAGAAAGTGGAAAACTTTTAGCAGATAATGAAGTCAAATTGAATCGTAATATTTCATATGATAATCCATCGGGTGATAACGTTTACCCGGTAGAATTCGAGGCTCCGTTTCCAGTTCAATTCAATGTTAGTGAGCTTCATATATTGGTTTACTGCTCTATAGTCAAACCTGTTTTGACCGGGAATATGCAGACTAATTTATTACGTCAGGTGGAAATCCCTCGGAAGATTAAATTTGGTGAACAGTGTCTTTTGCGTTTCTTGGAACCTTTTACCATTCAATTGTTAGTCATGAATTTGATACCATTGAAATCGATATAAAAGACGACATCGGGGAAACTATTCCATTTGATTTTGGCCGTTCAACTGTGACACTCCATTTCCGTAAAAGACCAAAAGATGGGCTCAAATCCCTTCACAACCTATTACGTTAACCAAGCAGGATCTGGCATTGCAGGATATTCTGGCGTAAGATACCAAAAAGGGCATGGTTTTTTTCGGTCGCCTCCTTTCTGGAGCTGTTATGCCTATCCTCAAATATCTTGGTAAAAAAAGCTTTAAATACAGGTATAAATATTGGTACAGACTTACTTCAAGGAGACAATTTCAAGACAGCAATGAAGAAGAGACTTAAAAACACAGGTCTAGATATCGCAGAAGATGCATTAGAAAAAGTGCGGAACTTTAGACAAAGCGGGTCTGGCAGAAAGAGAAAAAGTGCTCGGAAACGGATATCAAATATAAAGAACGTCAAAAGAAGAAAGCCTTCATTGTTACAACTGCGAGCGTTGGCAGAAGGTCGCAAAGCTCTTGAAAAAAGAAGAATTATCAAAAGAAATAAGAAATCGAAATTGTCTTTATTTGAATAATGTCTATTGTAAGTGAAGCCTCGCCTGTTGTTACATTACCAGAACTTGATTTGTATGCATTGCCTGCTGTACAAACATCAGTAGAGTCTACAATTCAAACTGATCACAGACCGATAAGTGCATTAAATTCTGGTGGACATATTGAATTTGTGGTTCCAACGTCTGCTAATGAATATATCATCCCGAAGGAAATACTTTTAAACGTTCAACTGAGAATAATCCTTTCAAAGACAGATAAGTCGGAAGTAGTGGCAAACGATTGGAACAATGTTTCTATTGTAAATAATTTTATGAATTCCCTGTGGCAACAAGTCGACTGTTTCATTGGAGATACACAGATTACAACATCTTTACAAACTTATTCTATAAAATCTTATATTGAAACAATGATTGGATTCAGCAACGATTCTAAAAAGTCTTTCCTATCCGGTGCAGGATGGTTTAGTGATGAATTGTGGGATACTCCACACAAGCCTAATACGATGAGAACGAAATATATAAAGCATGTTAGCCCTAGCGGCGTATTGCCCGATAAAGACAGAGAAATTTCAACAGGAAGAATTTATGACCTTTATGGCAAACTGAACTTAGATATAGCATTCCAAGGACGGGCTATACTTGGTGGCTGCAAAATAAGAATTAAATTGGTGCCAAATCCTGTCGAATTTTACATGATGTGCTCTGATGATAAAATTGTTCCGAGGACCGAATTTATTGAAGTCTCACTCAATCTCTCCAGAGCTAGAGTGAGTCAAGATATTGTGTTTGCACATCATAAAGCTCTGGAAATAACTCCTGCTAGATATCCTATAACAAGATCTCCAGTGACTACAACGACAATTAATGCTGGTACTCTAAATACTTCACTTGAAAATGTTATTAATGGACAGCTACCAAGAAGATGCTTGATATTCTTTGTCTCCAATGAGAGTTTGAATGGTTCTTTTAAAAAGAATCCCTATTATTTTCATCATTATGACTTGAATTTCATAGCTTGCTTCCAAAATAGTATTCAGTATCCAAGAAGAGGCTTCCAACCAGACTTTGACAACGGAATATATTCTAGAGAGTATTTGGAGTTTTACAGAGCTCTTAATCAGATATCAACCGATTGTCACACGACCATATCTCTAGATGAATGGGCTAAAGGAAGAACTATTTTTGGTTTCAATTTCTCCCCAGATCAATCTGATGGGTGTGGTATTGATAGTCATATAAGTCCTATTAATCACGGCACAATGCGTATCGAAGTTCATTTTAAGAGACCACTCCCGGAAACAATAAATGTTCTCATTTATTCAGAATTTGATAATTTAATTACGATACCAGAAGATAGAAATGCTATTCTAGATTTCCATTAAATGGATACAACTTTAATCAATAGTCTCTTATCCAATGAGGCATCATTTGTGGGTACTTTTGCAAGAGATTTATTACCGCCGGTGAGACGAGGAAAAAAATCAGCCCTAATTGTTAACACTGATACCTCAGATAAGGGTGGAGAGCATTGGGTTGCAATGATTTTTGAGGAGGATGGTACTGGAGAATACTTTGATTCATACGGATTGCCACCACTTCATGAAGAATTCATTATTTATATGGAAGATAATTGTCCACTTGGTTGGGGGTTTAATAGAATGACTTTACAGTGTTTGACATGCATAACTTGTGGTCACTATTGTGTTCTTTATGTAAAACTAAGGCTATTGGGTTATTCTTACTGCGATTTTCTATCTCTATTCTCATTTGATAAAAATAATAATGAATTGTTAATAAAAAATCTTGTAAATGCATTGATTTCGGGGAAAATAAAATGATTAACAATTGAGCTAATTTTATATCAATTTTATGAATAGACAGTATTGTCAACTCAATTATAGCCTTGAAGAAGCTTTAGGCATCTCTCTCAAGTATAGAGTATTCAGGTCTAGAATCCCTCTCAGGTCTAGAATCCTTCTCAGGTCTAGAGCGCTCCGGTCTAGAATCCCTCTCAGGTCTAGAATCCCTCTCAGGTCTAGAGCGCTCCGGTCCAGAAGCACATATCTACTACTATATTTTTAAAAAGGTTCATCGAAAATTATTTTCGAGACAAAATATCGCATACAAGATTATTACATGTAATATTCTCATACGATATTTTGTAGTGCAATATTTTATCTGATTCCACAAAAATATTGCATTATTAATAAATTAGAATTAAATTTCTATTATTCAGTATATTTGTTCGCTGTTTATATAGGTTAAATGAAAGGTTGCATACGGTACCCCAAAACAAAATCCCAAAACTGTACTATAAAAGGCTCTAACATTTAAGTCAATGTTTATAAGTAAAGTATATATATATACTTATGAGTTATTACTAAAGTTTTAGTGGTTTTCAGATCGTATTTGAACCGGTAGGTTACAGAGAAATTTTATAATGTCTTTATCGTATATATTAGGTCAAACCATAAGTAATTGCAAACTTTTTCATGTTTTATTATGAAAAAGTTTGCAATTACTTATGGTTTGACCTAATATAAATCTATTAAATTTATTAACCATACAAGTAATTGAATGATTTTACTGGAAAAATAAAGTAAGTGTTTGCTACCTGTTTTTGAGAAAACGACTTCAAAGTTTCGCAATAGTTTTTCAATCGGTTTTAGTGGTTTTTGATTAACAGAACTAAATTAAATTTTTCATTTGAAACCCACCACGAAATTAGAGCATAAGTAAAGCGAGGTCCGAATTTTCTAAATCTATCGATATGCAAGAAATTAGTTAAGCAGACTTATCTTGTTCTTACAACAAAGCGTTTAATTTTGCGCTATCATTAGTCAGTCATTCTTTTTCCCCTTTAAAAGCATAGTTTTAATTCAATCATAAAATATGACTTGAATTAATTTTTGACTTTAAACAAGATTTTGTGAAAAATGTGTTTTATTATTTGACACCAAATTTTGTATTCAAAATGAACATCCAATCGAGGTTATATTTTACGAACGAATTAAAACTATGCTTTATAAATAAATAAGAGTTAAACAATGACTAATTAAAATTATTTTGTATGATGAGTAAATTTATGAGATTTGCATCTGTTATAGACTGTGTTAGATGATTAGTTTAAAATTTTTAGGTCTTATTTCTGTTACATTTTAATTGAAACAAGAGCTATAAAGCTCCTGATTGTACAGTTTGACTATTGTCTTAATTGAATCAAAACTAAAATTTGAGCAGAAAAGCAAAGATTTTAACATGAGGCTCAAAACCTTTCCGATTCATTATCGAAATTTTGATATATAATCTTTGTAAAAAGAACTTTATCTCAAAGACCTGTTGATTTATTAATAAGTTTGAAAATTCACAAGTTTTTCAGAAAATAATAATGAAAAACATTATGAACTGATTATTGAGTCGAGATAGATTTTTTAAATTGAAGTGAATAAATATATTTTGATTAAAATGCTGAAAATATTTATAAGTTTAAAAATATAACTATTTCTTAAACAACACAACTTAGGCAGGGTAGCTAGGTTTTACTGAGCCGTTTCCCGGACTTTGAAAGTGGGAGGAGGGACCAAGTTAAATACTTTGGAGGAAAAGTTTCAAAAATTAAAGTGTTATTTCGGAAATAGCAGTAATTTCCTTAATCAAAGCTACAATTAATGCTTTTGAATGAGAAATTATTGAAGAAACTTAAATCAATTTTGAATATTCACCATTAGATTTAGTATCTTTAAGTAGTTTCGGGTGAGATGCGAAAACTTTAAATTATTTAAATATCATTGAAAAATTGATTTTAGAGCAAATTTCAGCCTTAACTTAAGGCTGAAATTTGCTGCTGAAAATTCCAGGGAACGTATATCTTTTTTAATCATAAACAATTTATTGCTTCACTCCTTAATTAGTTTTCGATAATTATTCAAAAATGAATGGACTCACTACAAGAACACTAATGAACAGACTTATTACTTATACCTAATTGCTCAACTCTTTTCTGACCAATTTTCTTAATGAATGACATTAACTATGAACTGAAAAAAATTTACATATGGTTCCAAAAGTGATGGATATTTAATTTTATTTTTTGGCGATTCGATAGAATTCTTCCACCTAAAGAAATGAAACGAGAATTCAATGATTTATATGACTTATTTGCTTCAAAACGAATCGAAGTGGCGATGTTTATGATGGATATCTGATTAAACGCAAAGAGTATCATGGCGGCAGTGCTAATAATTCTGATCTGTGAAGTCACCCTTCCGAACGTAAGCATATATAATGCGTCATTTATGAATATAGATGACAAGATCCAAACCCAGAATAAGAATTTCGACAAATGATTCCTATATTCATTTATTTCTGAATAGATAGTGTTCAAAGATTTAATAATTTTATACAAGTTCAATACTATATTATTTTGTTTCAATTTTTCATTAATAACTCTGAGTTTACTTTTGAAATAATAACAAATTATTTAGAAATAAACTAATTGCCATAAAATAAAACTGAGGGCATATAGTGTAGTTAAGGAATATAGTAGACTATAAGGAATATCTAAGATAATAAACTTTAAGATTGAAACTTTCTGACAGAATGAAACTAAAGGTAGTAGAAAAGCCAATAGAGGAAATGCTAAATTTGAGCAGAATAAAAAACCAAAAATGAGGTTTTTGACATTTTTATAAACTTGTTTTTCATTTGTAAGACCAATACTTTTTGGTGAAATCAACCCAAAAATCATTTCGAATGGGTTGAAATATGAGGACTTTATATCATTCTTACAATTTTAATAATGAATCATTTGTGATACATGTGCTAAAAACGTTACTAGAATTATAGCGATATTCATATGAACTCTAAGATTTATGAAGTGAGGAAAATCACCAACTAATTCAAGTAGATTTGAATCTTAATCAGGCAATAGTAATCAAATGATAGATCTTATGATAGACTGTAAGAAGAATGTTATTATAAACATGGGATTATAAAATTTAATCCTTTTGACTGATCCAATTTGATATATAGATAATTCAATTTTATGCAAATGAGTTTCAGCACTCTCGATAAGAACATTTCAGATAGTAATTCGTTTGGATTGAATCTTCTTAATCCTTTATCCATGAGGATTAATATTCATCAGTATTTCAGCTGACTTTCAGGTATCTTCAGTTGAATATAAACATAAACTGTAAATATTTTACTGGAAAGTGGGATATTAAATGAATTAAAAGCTAATTAGTAGGTTTCATGCTTTTGATTATTTTTTGCTTTATTGATTTAAAGAAAATATTCTTTCTTCAAATTTATACCTAAATTATAGTGTAAATACTTTTTATAATATTTATGTTGCATTTCATTCATTATTTTATGCATTTAGAAGAGTTATTTGCGAAATTGATTTTCTTTATAAATGGCAAGTCAGAGATGTTTGACGCACGAAAATACTGATTATTAAATTTTGTCAGTAAATAATAGAATTAGATTGAAAAAGTTTTTCATATATGAGAATGTGCGAGAAATGTCCCCAAAATTTAAAATATTGGCATTTCCATAGCATTTGCTGCTTTACTTCAATAAGGTATTGGTGATAAACATTTACTACTATTGATTTTCATTTCGAAGCCTAAATTAAAATTAAGAAAAAAGTATTTTTGAGACGTAACAATCACGAAATCAATATTTATAAGTTTATTTATGAAAATTTGTATATTAAAGAGGTATATATTTTCTCAAAAAACAAAGTTTGAAACACAAAAATAAAACTTAATGACTTGACCTACAATTTTCATTCAATGTGATGACTGTAAAAAAGATACAGTATACACTCGATATTTTAAAAATTGCTTGCTTTGAAACACCGTTCACTTGGAAGCTCTAACAAAGTCCTGTCATTTCTCACATAGAAATAGCGCTTAAGTATCTCTTATTTTGAGATATATATCAAATATTGTTCGAATATAAAAGCGCAATCAAACTATCGTGCACTAAAGGATTGCTATCAGATACAGAGTTTCTAAACACAGCATTTTATTTATTTGCTTATTTTTTAGTGCATAGAATGATTTTATTTAATTGAGACTTAAAATTATGAAATAAAAGACTAAATTTTGAGTGAGCTCTTTATTTTGCACTTTTTCCAAATGCCGGCAATTTTGAAAACTCGCTATTTTGAACGAACTTTTCTTGATAGAAGCGGTTTCAAAATAGCGAGGTTCCACTTTATAAATTTTATTTTAGATGAATTTCAAACTGACTTGAAGTCACACTAAAACTATGAGGCATATCGAAGAAGAAAACAGTCAAATATGAATGACCGTTGAATAAATATGTAAACAAAATCTAGATTAATGTAATGATGAAATCGTCAATTTTTCGATGAAATTTGAAACCAAATAAAAAGATAACTGTAATACAAAATAGTCAATAAGTATGTATGGTATTGCTCCTCAATTCGAGTTAATAGAATACATTAAAATCTTCTCTAGGTTATACTTTCTCTAAATCCTATCAAAATGATATCTCATTTGATGTTTTGAGTCCAGTTTTCAGTTCACTTTTGATTACTTTAGCTTCAAATCTTAACCGAACTTATTCCTTATTTGCTGACTAAAATTATCATTCATTTTATTGATTTTATAGTTTGGCACTCCAAAAGTCTTATCTAGATGATGATGACGATGATGAAACTTATAAAATTCAAATAAGGAGTGCATTTAATAGCACTCAACGAGATATGTCACATCGTATGTTTTTGTTGAGCCACTCTCAACCGTTCGCACGATATGCCTACTTTTATTATTTTTGTATTTAAACCATTTCGGGGAGGATAGAGCATCATAAAAATCGAGTGACGAGTAGAGCTACCAATTTGTTGTATACTTTGACAATAAAATTTGTGCGAAAATTATTCCAAATTGTCAAATTACTCTATTTGTCTATTAAATGTTAAAAAATAACTTCAAATATGATTGGCTTTAATCTATTTTTGGCTCTAAAATGATTGTTACGAAAAAATTTTATTTAATTTCAATCATTTCATCAAATAAGTATTTATTGAATTAAATCACGTTATACCTTGCAATGTTCTCAATGGTTAAGCTCTCTCTAAGATTGGAAAAAATTTTGTTTTATTTGGAAAACCAAAGTTGATATCGACTGATGTAAGCGGTTTATACAGTGCCTTCTTTCTCAAAGTAAAGTCAGTCATCTCAACAGATGTCTTGATGACAGGATTTTTGATAAAGGTTTATTGAGCTTGATCAAAGCTTTATCCTTTAGTTTCGACTTTGCCTCATTCAATATCTTCATTTTCTCTTATTTTTTGAATCCTCGTTCTTCGAATCTTGCTATCGTTTTCAGAAGGAAACTAAAATCATTTACATGAAATAATCCAGTTTCAAGTTTCTGATTTTCGATTAAATCTTGAGTGCTTGTGCTGCTCCTGAACCGGACTTCAATTCGTATTTAACAAATCGTTTTATAATTTCATAATTTTTAAATAATAAAAAGCTATTTAGATCTAAGTTTCCCATCTTGTGATGATGGGATTAGATGGTAATTCAACTCCACTTTCTAGAGGCAGATTTCGACAAAACCTGTTTCATTGAAGCGATAAAACTATTTAAACTTTTGGAACAATTACGAACAGCCTCTGCAGTTAGTTGTAAAGCATGTACTATACATGTGACGTAAGATATATTTTCAAATAATCCTTTGATTCTGCAAGTAGTAGCCTCTAAGTTCGCTTCTTACCTGAACCTATAAGACTTTATCATATTGCGTTCTTTGGGGCCAAATAAGACATGATTCCAGATCTCTTGTCCGATAGTATAGGCGTCACATTTTGATAGATATTTCACACTCAGAAGCATAGAGCTTGTTTTCCCTCCATTTAATAATCCGACCAATATGTTTAAAACAGCGATCGCACGCACCAGTCGTTTCATCAACAATGGAATAGAAATTATTATCATTAACTTTTATCTTATTTTACTCAAAGCATCTTCGTATAAGATACTGGCATGATTGCGCAAAGCTTGTTGACAAGGAGTGTGACAACCAGTATACTTCTCGACAAATAACTTCAAAGCTTTATCCTTAACTTCCGATAAAGAAATATTGCTCTTAACGAAAAGTTCTGTCAAGTCTTTGTAGTATTCATTCGTTGATTGTTTTTCTCATATTATCCAAACCTTCTATAACCGATTTTTTGCTTGGTCCTGTCATGAGTTTCATTGATTCGTTTAATGTCTTTAAGAAGACTTGTATTGATGTGTGTTAATTGAGTTAAGTCAAACCATGTTTTAAATCAAATGTGACAAAATTTTCACAGAGAGAACAAAATAACTTATTTTCGATATTACGATACTCTTTCGGATAACGCCTTATCGTCTAGACTTCGAAATGGCTAATTTCAGAATGGCTATCCCTATTTAGAATTCTCTAGCAACTGATTGCTGGAATGATTGTTCCATTTTTCATTTTTGAGATAAACTAGAAAAAAGACTTTTGAATTAATAATGTTGAAAATTTAAGCTAACAACAAAAGCGTTCAGCATTTTAAACCCATTTTACTTTTTAAAAAAGTCTAAATGAGATTTTACAAATACCAAAATATTCCCCTAGGACTACTATACTAATATTTTATTTTTGAGCCTACATTTGAGATTAATGCACCAACACCTATATATTAAGGCATATATACATATAAGTTTTGATTTCAGTTAATTACTTAACTCTCAACTAATGAAAATAATAGAGTTGAGTTTTGATAAGTCTTATTGTGAAAAGTTTTGATAGCATGAAAACAAAAGTAATATAATATCAATGATTTATATGCTTTAAAAGTGATTTTTAGTGCTGATTTTCGTTCATATCGAATCGCACTGGTCAAGCTAAAAGTTTGGTAAGATCTAAAAAGTTGAATCAGTTTCTAAACTGTTAATAATAATCTGAACAGCCTCCAATTTAAAGTGGTGTTCAATATTGTCAGTTTTTTCAAGTATCCTCAGATAAAGTAGTTAACCTATTATTACATTTGTAGTTTTAATTAAATGAGATTAGTTTCGACTTCAAAACAACGAACTTAAAATAACTTTTACTATTCTATATTGCATTGTGCTCTTTTGTAAGTATATCAGTAGCAGTAGTAGTATATTATAACAGTATACAATACGAATACTAACTAAATTTGCTGAACTTGAAATTTATTACATTTAGTGCATTTATTCTGATTAAGAAGGTCAAAATCTGCCAATAGAGACAGAAAACAGGGTTTAGCCAATATGAAATTAGCTATTTCGAAGTTTTCCTTCTTGTCGCACTATACAATAAACTATTTGTTTAGTACCAAAATTTACTAATTATTTCAATTAATTTGCATTAAAAACAAATGAATACTCAAATTATGTTTTATAAACACTTTAGTCGGGGAATACTTTGTGAAAAAATTATTGAATTTCAAAAATTGCGAATTTTTCATATTATATTATGCGCTATTTCTACAATACTTTTAAACCATAAGTGAAAATTTTTATAAAATTTTCAAAATTTCATGTTTTTCTCAGTAATTTGTCATAAAATTGTGCAAAAGATGAAAAATTTGTACTTTTTTCGAAAGTTGGGAAAAGTTAAGAAAAACTTTTAAACTTGAAATCTAAAGACATAGACTGGTTAAGATCTAAAGTCCTCAATAGGCTCCTATTTACTAGAAAATAGTTGGGATCAATAAATAACTATTAATAATTTGACAATAAATGTTAATTTATTCAACTAAAGTCACAAAGACTTTAAATAATTGTTTAAATTTATAAGAATATTAAATCCTTGTGATCTTAGTTGAAGAAATTAACATTTTATTGTCAAATTATTTGCAATTCTTTTTTATATTTGTTAAGATTTATTAAAATAATGCAAGTACACCGCTAAATATATCAATCATAGTTCTCTTTCACTAATAAATTAAATTATTAAATACTTTTAATTAAACAAATTAAATTAAAATAATTTGATTTACTGGTGAAGGGGACTCTAACAGTTTAACGACGTACTTATAGGTAGGAAAGGTAAACGTAAAAATAAAGGAAAACTGCTTTCATAGAATTTAACTCCTCGTATTATTATAATATTTTTGACAAAAAAGTCACACTTTTCAAGTATATAGAAATCCAGTTTTAGCTCAATGTCTGTCACGTTCACAAAGTTTTCTATCTAGATACAACCGCTATAACAGTAACTAAATATATAATAAGAGATTTATACATCGATTGAGCGCAAGTCTCGCCTAATCTAACCTTCAAATCCCTCCATAAATACTAAACATTTCTATACTGCTTCTAACCTACCCTATCTTAGCCTAAAGTTATTAACTGTTTGACGGATGTATAGTAAATAGATAATCACGTTATTTTTGTCTCACGTTCGAACTTATTTTTAAGCAATACGTCATAAAATTGTCACTAAACATAGACTTGAATTTAGGTAACATTAATATATGTTTGTATTCTGATAAACAGTTTATCAAGTATTGAAAAATATCGGTCATTTCATCATTTATGTAAGTATTTGTTGATTATTTTTATGAGAAAAATAATTATTTAAAATTGAATTCCCTTATGACAACTTTTAACTTGTTATGAATTTGAAATTCCTTTACTTAATTTGATTTTGTGTATAAATCAATTATAAGTACATTTTTATTTTATACTAAACATTTTTAATAAGACAAAAAGTTTTTAAAACATATTTAGGAAACATTTTACATACGACTAATAAGAAAAAACTTAATCCAATTTGAATCAATTATCAATACATATGAATAAATTAGTTTTACTTTATTGCTTAAAAGTGTACTAAATGAAAGTTTCGTAGGATAATTAAAACTTAAATTTTCGTTCAGGATCTATTTATTCATTGATAAGTTTGAAATAATCACAAAATTTTGCATACAGTTCATGAGATAAATTTGTTCGAAACTCAATCTGAAAAGTTGAAAGCTCTAGGTAATTTTGCCAAACATAGTTGTCATAATCACTTGTATGTCCTTTATCATATTAAATTGAGTAAACTTGATATTGTCTTCTTTTCGATGAAAAGCCTCAATTAGGTAATAATCTCACGACTTTTTTTTAAGTTTGTTTCATATGTTTTGGTTACTATAATCAGAGCTGGTACTTTTTGATGCAGTGTCTTTTTATCTTCTAAGCTTAGATAAAGCAGTTAAAGTTTTTTATATTTTAATCTGATATCAAATAAATTACTGATAGATTTTAAATTAGATATTTTGAAACAAACCTTTAGGTATTTAAATTGAATGTAACAGTATTTAGAAATAGAAATTTAATATTTTATAACATGTGTTGAAAATGTGGTCCACTATTTTCTAAACAAGGTCAAACTCTTATAATCACATTGTCTAAAACTCTTAACAGAGTTTGAGGAGTTATTTTCTTGGTCAAAACAATAATTAGTTAATAAATACGTTTTATAAATAAAAACTCTCTTTTATTGTAAACACCTTTTTTGAAACTTAACATGCTTTTAAGTAAAGCATAGTGACTACGGAACAATCTTTACTTTTACTTGACTTATTTCAAGCTTTATTCATAAGTAGCACGTGATTGATGCGTAATATTAAAGAAAAATTGCATTCAATATATGAGTTTAGAAGATAAAAAGATGGTGCATAGTCCGATTGAGTTGAGACAAATGTTTTCATAAGTTTCGAACCTTTAAATTACATTATCAATTTTTTCTCTTGTAGACTAGAAGGTTATAAGTTTAATTACGGTCAACTATTATTTTAAGCTTATCTTTTGCTATTTCTGCTTTGAATTATAAAAATTTGAAACTTTAATCCTTAAAAATTTTGTCATCTATTATTAATTTACAACATTTTAAAAAGTTTTTATTATGAAAAACCTAAATTTTATTACAATTATGCAAAAGATATAGAATTTATTAAGTATTTCTTTATGCATCAATAGCGTGATATGTGCAATAAATATACTTTAAATGTCATGATAATAAAAGTGATATTTATCAAGCCTTCAGTTTATTCATAGCTCTGAATACAATTGAAAAGCGAACGATTTCGCTAGTCTCTATATAGCACAATATGCTTATTACATAGACTCTAAATGAAAAATTAATGGCTCGTATCACTTATTAAAGCTATTTTACTAAAAGCTTTGTATATTTTTGATATAAATGAACAGTCAGAAGCTTTTCAGATCGTATTTGAACCGTTTGGTTACAGAGACAAAGTTAGAAATTTTATACTGCCCTTACCACATATATAAATCTAATAAATTCGCTAACCATAAAATAAATTTATACTATCATTGTTTACCCCTTTAAAGCATGGCTTTAATTCATTCATAAAATATAACTTTGGTTAATCTTCAACTTTAAACGATATTTTGTGAAAAGTGTGTTGTAATATTATTTAATAGCAAAATTTTATTCAAATGAATTTCCATTCAATGTTGTTATATTTTACGAATTAATTAAAGCTATGCTTTATAAATAAATGAAAAAGTGATACAATGACTAATTAGAATTATTTTGTATGATAAGTAAATTTATGGGACTTATATCTGTTAAAGACTGTGTTACACAATTAGTTTAAAGTTTCTAAGTCTTATTTCTGTTACATTTCAATTTAAACAAGAGCTAAAATGCTCTTAAATGTACAGTTTGACTATTGTCTTAATTGAATCAAGCTAAAATTTGAACAGGAAAGCAAAGATTTTAACATATATGGTTTGAAAACTTTCGACTCATTACCGTAATTTTGATTCATAATATTTTGAAAATAGGAATTTTGGATACCTTCGTTTCAAATACCTATTGACTTATTAATAAGTTTGAAATTTCACGAATTTTTCAGAAAATAATTATGAAAAAAATTATGGATTGATTATTAAGTTAAGACAAATAGATTTTTTCAATTGAGGTGAATAAATCTATTTTGATTAGTGCCTAAGAAATATAATTATTACTTGAATATTACTTTCTAGGCTTACATATTCATTAATAGGTTTAGGAAAATCACATTTCTTTTCAAACACATTAATGAGAATATATTAAAACTCGAATCGATAAAGTTGAAATATTTAGAATTTTAACAAAATAGTAACCGTAATCACTCATAGAGTTTCTTCTATTATGAAAACTGTATCTTAGATTTTCTCCTTAATAACTAAGCATACTATCTCGGCAGCAGAATGCTAATTTTGATAAAATCAGCTCTAGATTTAGGCTTTAATATATAGTTTAAATGTTACTTTGCTTTTGTTCATTAAACAAAACTCAGGACAATGAAACGGATGCTCACATGAGTCTCGAACCACTTAAGTAAAAAACAATACTTTTTCTTATAAACCAAAAGGGTTAAATTAGGTTTAGCTACAGTTAATAATTGATTTAAGGTTAGTTTTGGATCTGATCCGTTGGTCATGATCAATATTTTAAACTTGGATTTTGTTTTTCACGAGTTTGTTCACCTCTTGCTCTCACCCGAGAGAATATTTAAATATTGTGAAACTATTCTCTATAAATTATGTCAATTGGAAGACAAAAGTAATATTCGTTCACTAAAATTTTAGAAAAAGTTCGATAAATTAATTGACCTCATCGAAAAATCTCATGTAAAACAAATGCCTTTCAATAAATTACAAAAATTACTTTTGTCCACCAGTTATGTGACATTTTTTCAAATAAATCCTAAATTATACAATAGACTTAAGTAATTTTTACTGTCATCACTCAATAATATATGCTCTATTAGATAACTATTTTGATGATTTTTATAAACATGAGTTTTAGTTTTATCGAACTTTCCCTAAAACCTTGGCGAACGAATACTCTGACATTGTTCCCGCTGTATATTACATACACAATAACAAAAGAGTGATATCACTTATTTCAATTTAATCATGGACTTCAATTTAATCACACCTCAACTAAAAAATAGCATAAAATTTCACTAAAAATCAGCGAAATTTAAATTAAAGAAAAGAAATTAAAAATTCAGAAATTCATAACAAGAAAGCTACTTCTAAGCTTTTATATTAAAAATCATTTCATTTATTACATTTTCAGATCAAAAACAAGTTTTGAATCTGACATAAAACTAATATTGGTAAATGATAAGAACTATGTCTACGAATCGTATAAAAGAAGTTTTAAAGTTCTGGTTCGGGTCACCAGAAGACAGTAACTACTTGTCACCAAAATCTTTCTGGTATGGCAGTTGTAAAGAAGATGATGAACAAGTTCGAAGAGCATTAGGCGATGACTACCAGAAGGCAAAAGAAGGACAATTAGACCAATGGATGGAAACTCCTGATGGGTCTCTAGCTCTGATTATACTCTTAGATCAAGTTCCAAGAAATATATTTCGTAATAAACCTGAAGCTTATATGACAGATGATAAAGCCTTATCTGTTGCCCGGATTGTTGTGGATAAGGGTTGGGATAAAAATATGCCGAATATTGTTCGACGTTACATTTATTCACCTTTTAATCATTCAGAGAACTTAGACGTTCAGAAAAGATCTGTTGAATTATTTACTGATTTAGGCGATAGTGAGCATCTGTTTTGGGCTAAAAATTTTTACGATACTATCAAAAAATACGGCCGTTTTCCACATAGAGATGCGATTTTGGGCCGAAAATAATCGTCTGAATGACAGATTTTATAACTTTTATGCTAAACTATCGTTCAGCTTTATATAGAAATTGATTTTATATATTTTGTGTATCGTTTGAATTGGAACAAAAATTTAACATGCCACTAAACTTTTCTCAATTGACTTTTGATATGTTATCCAATTGAATTGTTTGTAAATTCATCTAATTTTTATGTGAGTAAATGTTTTATTGGTTTAAATGCTAAAATACTACATAATTGTGGTCAATCCTCAGATTAGAAATAGAAGAAATAACATTTTCGAAATCGAGCTTAATATAAACCTAAAGGCAAAAAATTGGCGCAACAAGTTCCAAAGATTTCTCGACGTTTCAGTTATTATTGAACCTAGCATAGTGAATTTATCATAGTTTGAACTATAGATAATTTACTTTATTATGATATATACAACACGTTTTTATATTTACCGTTAGTATTTTAATAGATTTATCGACTCAATGAAAATGTCTGAACAAAATAATAATCGTCTTAATTGGAAGAGGTATTAAAGATCCGAATAAGACTTATAATATGAAGAAAATATCCTTAGGAACTGTTCAGAGTAATATTAGCAAAGTTACTAATAATTCGGATATAGATCGGAAGATTGGTTCTGGTAGGCCAGAATATTAAAGACTAATGAAATGTGCAGAATTTCATTGTCTTGCTAGAAATCTTGCTAGAGCATATATGGGCAATTATGAAAAACATACTTGAGAGGTTGGAACCAAAGGATATTTCTGTCTAGTAGGAAGAAATCAACAGAGTTTGGTAAGTCGGAATAAGTCACGAACTCTCGGCATCTCTCGTGAAAATTGTAATAAAGGAAATAGAAATGTGTGTTGCTTCTAATGGCGCAAAAAAATTGCCATTGATTTTTCATAATACATTAATTATGGTTAATATATAATTAACATATAAATTATATAAGGATGAATAAAAAAAAGTTATATAAAAACATTAAGTACCATTTCTTTAACCTTAACTTTACATTAACTATAAGTTAGAAATATTGATTGAAAAATATGCAATCAGATAGTTGTTAACTTTAACGACTTCATAAAGATTTTACAGAATTAACTACTAATCACGCAATATCTCAAAGTTGATTTTCAGAGTCAAGCTTAAGCACTTATTAGAGCTAATAAAATATTATTTATTCTATATTCGTAAGACATTTTGTCTTATTTTGTCGCAAAGGAATTTTTTTAAAAGACTTAATTTTTAAAACATACAGATACCAGGCACTAACATTTTTCTTCTAACATTGGTAAGTATAGCTACTTCTGTATAAAAGCCATATACTAGTTTAAATCTTTAAAATTTTGTTTTTTCAACTGGAAGACTTATAGTGCAAAATATATTAACCAAAGATTAAATTGCGTTACACAAACATTACTGTTATTATAGGAAGGTTCTCAGAACCATTTTACCATAAGAAACTTACATTTCTAAGAATTGATTATGTATATAAATATTTTTGTTAAGCTTCGTAAAATGGATGCAATTGAAATAAATAAAGCTTCATTCAAATATAATAAAGTCCTACTCAATAGTATTAGTACACAAATTAGTCAAAATGATATCTATGCACTTCTTGGTCCGAGTGGTTGTGGAAATACTATACTTCTAAGACTAATTTTTGGTAGAATTAAGCCTAAAAATGGTTCGATTACTGCTTTGGGCCATAAACCGGGTTTAGCTAATAGTTTGATAAGTTATATGCCTTAAAAATGTGCTCTATGTCTATAATTCACTGTCAATCAAACTTTCGATTATTTTGTCAAAACTTTCGGATTTTTAAGCAGAATTACACTGAAAGGTAAGAAATGAAATATATGAACTATGATTTCTTAAATAATCAACATTTTTTAACACTCGAAAACATAATCTCAAATTTGATAACTGTATCTTATTTATAAATAGTTAGATAATAATCATTTTCTTTCACCTTATTTAATAGTTTTCAACTAGTACGATATAACTGACTGGTTTTATATAATTGACCTCAATCAGCTTTTTAGAGAACAGACTCATTTAATCAAAATTAAAACTTTCTAACTGAGATTCTGTTTAACAGAAGACAATAATTAGATGGAGTCATTGGTGTTCCCGGAGGCAATAGATTTATAAGTTAATTATTAGGAGGTCAACAAAGAATAGTTTCACTCGCAATCGCTTTGCTTAATGAATCAAAACTTATAATTCCTGACGAACCAACTGTTGGGATAGATTTGATGACAACCAGTCATATTTTTTAAATATCTTTGTAACAAATATGAGCAGGGATTGACTATTCTATTTGTTACACAATATGTTGAAGAAGCGACTCATGCAAATAGAGTCGCATTCACGAGAAACGGAAAAATGTTGGTGGAAGAAAATCCTTCTGTTCTTATGGAAAAATACAATGAAATCAGTTTAAAAAAAATATTTCTCAAACTTTGTCTGATTGATGACAATACGGATACAAGTTGTAAAACAGATAGAGATCAGGTAAACAATAAACTGCGTTCTTTGACTTGTGATCCAATTAAAGACAAAAAGTTGAAAAGTATTTCTAAAGATCAGAATTGGGGAACAATATTTTGGATCACTTTAATTTTGATTCGACTAAGTCGATTAAAAATTTAGCTGACTTTGAAAAGTGTTTATGTTATTTTATAAAATCATAATTTTATCGTGTTTCAAAGTAAATGTTTTATTATTTATTGAGTTAAAAATTGGTCGAATTGACTTCAATGAAAATACAGATCCATAATATAGTTGAAAGTTTTAATCATCTTCATTGCTAAGCTTTGATCAACACATCGTTAAGCTTGTCAACTGATATTCTAAAAGCATTATTAGGATTATAGTGATACTTATATGAACTCCAAGGCTTATGAGGTGATGAAATTCGCCGATTAATTTAAGTAGATTTAAACCTTCATTAGACAATAGTATTGAAATGATAAATCCTATGATGGACTATATGAAGATTAATATAGACATAAAATTACAAAATTTACTTCTTTTTACTGATCCAACTAGATATAGAGACTATCCAATTCTATACGAATGAGTTTCAGCACTCTCGATAAGATAATTTTCAAGCAATAATTCCTTTGGATGAAATTTCTTAATTTTTAACCCATAAGGATTCATATTTTTCAGCCTTTTAGCTGACTTTCAGTTATCTTGAGTGGAATACAAACATAGATTATAAATGCAAGCATAAGCTGTAGATATTTTAACTATAAACATTATTTTCTCTTCAAAATCATATATAAATCATAATGCAAATATGTTTTATAGTGTTTATATTGCATGCCAATTATTCATTTATGCATTCAAGAAAGTTATTCACAGAGAGGAAATTTTCTATGGACCGCTGGGCCCACACCGATTTCGATGTGTGATTTACCATTTAAAAGGTCTTTCAATGCTAAATACAAGAGCCATTTAGAAGATTTTTCCAAAGTTAATATTATTCGAGTTTTAGCCACAAAAATAGAACTTTTGTGTTGTCCACTACCTACCACGCGGAAGTATACCCGAAGGGAACATAAATTTAAAATAGCAATACTTCATAATGGCTAATTTCAAAAAGACATCATTTCATATTGGGTATACCCGGTTTTCTGTCATTATTAGCAGATTTTCACCTTTTCATCAGAATAAATACACTAAATGTGATAAATTTCACGTTTAGTAAACTTAGTAGTCGCATTGTATAGTATTACACTGCTACTAGTATTATCCGTCAAAAAAGCATATGTCAAATGTGCGCTTAAAAAGCAATAAAAGCCAATGAGAGTTGAACCAAACAAGGGAAAGATTGAATAAATAATTTTTTTATATTATTTTGATATGTATTATTTCTAATAATTAGTCATAAAATGCGAAACTTATCTTTAAATCTCTATAAGTGTTATAATTTTTATCGAACTTTAACATAAGTAGCTTAAATTCATCAAATAAGTAATTGAGAAAAGTTCTGAAATCTTTTAATAAATTGGGGTCGTGGATACCGTAATTAAGGAATAGTATCACTTTAAACAATAATCTTTTTTAAAGACTTCCATAATAAACGCAATTCAATGTTTAAATTGTAATTGTCTAATAACAGCTAATTGCTATCTAAACATTGAATGACATTTATTATAGAAAGTGTTAAAAAAGTATTGTTTAAAGTGATGCTATTCCTTAGTTTCGGTATCCACGACCCCAATTTATTAAAAAATTCCAGAGTTCAATGAAAAGCAAATAATTTATGAAATCTTAATCAGTAAAACGATTAATGCGAAAGTACATTATTTTGTTTTACCATAAGATAGATCTAAACTAAATTTTATAAAAGTTTTCAAAATCTTGACTACGTAAATATTAAAGTGATCACTAAGTATTGTCAAAAAAAACAAAAATAAAATAAAAATAGAAATAAACATACAATCAAACACACACACATACACGCACGTACGCACACAAATTAAATTATAACCTTTAGTTTAACAAATAGATATAAACAAATAAAAACTAGATACTTTGACCATTAGATGGTTAAAGTAACAGAACTATAATGCATGAACAAATAGAAACTTTGACTATTGAATGGTCAAAGTAACAGAAATAATAGATATAAACAAATAGGAACTTTAAATGCTTTGACCATTGGATGGTCAAAGTAACAAAACTGTTTGCGAATACTTTGGACTGTTTGTGAACAAATTATGGAAGGTTTTCGATGGGAAAATGCTAGACACCAGGGTATATAAAGTCGACTGAAATAACCTAAGAGATCATTCCTTCTTTTGCAGGGGCAAAGTAAAGTTGTGCTCCTGATCGCTAAAACTTTAACACATCGACAAAAAGACATCGACAAACTTTAACAAAAAGAGCACAATCGGTGGTGAGCTGCCAAAATTTTCGCAACCGGTTCTCTAAAAGATAAACATAAAACGAAATAAAATTTGATTCGACTGTTTGAACACTTTTTTCTGTAAACAATTAGATTATCAAAAAGTAATAATTTGATTCTTCATCTAACTTTCAAAAACCAAAATAACTTACATTAAATGATCAATCCTTTCAGTCAAAATGCAGAAAACCAAGGAAATCTACAGTTTTTTAACACTTTGAATTGAAAAACAATCTAAAAGAAAAGTAGGAAAAGTTCTGTTTTGTAAGAAAATATTTATTTTACGTTTCAATAACAGTTCTAAAACTTTTATTTCATAATATCGGTTCGCAACACACCTTTTAACAACCGATTCTAAAACTGTTATAAAATTTAACTAATGATTCTCAAGAACCGATGCGAACCGGCTCATGCTCGCCACTGAGCACAATTCAATATAAAATAGTAAAAGCCAATATAAGTTCATTACTTTTAAATTGGAATTTATCTCATTTTATCAGTCAAGTGCATGTGAAAGTTTACTCTCTTGAAACTGTGCCACATATTTTAGATTACGAGTTTAAGCATTGAACATCACTTTTGAATTAAAGCCAATTAAGATTATTAAGAATATAGAAACTTATTCAACTTTTCATATCTTATCAAACTTTTAACTTGACCTCAGTACGATTTGATATGAATGAGAGTTAGCACTCTCATTTGTATAGTATGTAAGTCACTATCTTTGGTTTTATACTTTTAAAACTATTTCAATAACACTTATCAAAGACTTATCTCTATGATATTTTCCCATTAGTTAAAAGTTTAATAATTAGCTGAAATCAAAACTTATATGTATTGCCTTAGTGTATACCTTTTGGTGATTCGGTCACAAATGTAAGTTTCAGAATCATAAAAAATACTCATATATTATTCATAAGGGAATGCTTTGCTATTTTGTAAAATTTCATTCAGATTTTTTTTTGAAAGAAGGGAGGTTTTAAAGGTACTTCAAGCTTTTTTGTTCACTTAAATTTTCAATATTATTAATTCAATTTTTTTCTGGTCTATTCCGAAATTTGAAGAATGGGATAATCATCCCAGCAATCAGTTATTAGGGAACTCGAACAAGGATTAACTATTCTGAAATTGGCCTCTTGAAACTAGCATTTCGAAGTCTAGCCAACTAAAACCTAAACTATAAACAAGAAATAAGCAAAAAGTAAAATAAATAATCTGTGTTAGTGCTATCTGGGTAGATAAAATATTAAGAAAAAAAACTATCAAATTGTTTACCCGGTGATTTATCTCGGATAGATACCTCTCAAGGAGAGTTTAACCTACCTGGTCGGGGAGACAAGCCCGGATCATAGGACCGATTCCCTTAGAGAGGTGTTAGTCTTGTCCCGTTCCCTTAGCGAATATTATTACTGGGAACAATTCCAGGCTTGATGACTGGCGATCTCTGGAGTTAAAGGCCAGAACTCACATGAAAAGTAGGCTACTGATGTGTTCAGCTTATTGAGTTGACCATTGATACCCAACTTCGGGTTCTAAATCAATTGATTTACCAGCCATCGCTCTAAACTTACGGTCTTATTTTTTGACTCGGTTATACTCCTACAACCATGTAAAGGCTTTGTGAGAGTGGATTTTTATATAGCGAAATAACAATTCAGACATTAACAATTAACAATCTTTATTAAAATATAAATTGAATGATAATACATAAAGATTTAAAAGTGTCGCACAGAGTCTAGGTTCTCTCGCACTCTCTTACTAACTCACTTAATAGAGTAGAAATTAAGTGAGTTAGTAAGAGAGTGTGAGAGAACTTAAACTCTGTGCGACACTTTTAAATCTTTATGTATTATTCTACTTACTCTCTCTTTTTATACTTTTCTGACTAATTAATAAAAAGATGTTTAAGAATATTTTCGAGTTATAATTTTAAGAAATGTTATTCCTATAAAGGGATATTTAAGTATTCCAATATTAGATTCTCATAACAATAAATTTACTTTTACAATTAAAGCGAACTAAACATAGCCTTTTATAGTCATAACGAAATAAGAGTTTTACTTTCATTCTCATAACAAATAGAAAGTTTACAAAACAAATTAAAATACCTTTTGTTTTAATATAACAGCTACCTCCATGGTGAGGATCTAACTCCACTTGATGAGACCTTCTAAAGATATATGTAAGAGTTTAGCCTTATTACCCATCAATTGGTAGTTACCGTCTCTAGCATTTTAGGGCTTATAACTCGAAAATAGAATGAGATATCCCAAGTTGTATATATATTTGAACTCAGCGAATTGAAATCTATCAAATGAGGCTAAAATCAGCTGAGCTCAAAAATATTATCCTTCCTTCATATTTGAATACGATAACTACAACAGTTTCTAACCTTGAAAACTAGCCAATGTAGAGGTTCCGATTTTTACTAAAATTTGTTTTAGTAGCTAACCAGAAACATAATGACATCTGACATGATCTTATGATCGCCCACCAAGCCAATACAGGTATTAAATTAGAGCTTATGAAGAGTAGAATCGAAAGCCAACAGAATTTTTTAAAAATTCTTTTTTTTGAATCTACCCTTCATACGCTTTAATTTAATATCTGTTTTGGCTTGATAGGGAATAGACTAGGTCTAATTAACTCCTTATTAAGAATTTGGATTTTATTTTAGCTAAAGATAGTTATATATTTAATATAAGTAAAGGCCCTATAAATTTCATTGAGTTTAATCACGATTCCATGTTTTTACGATAATTACTAATGAACTACATGACCTAGAACCTAAAGTTAGATATTGCTGGAAATCACTTAACGTCCTTAGTCAAATGATACCATAGTTAGTTTCCTAGGGCCAAAGAGAACAAAGTTGAACCTAGGTACCCAAGGGCTGGCTCTAGATACACCAAACAAGTAATAATCCACCCATAATCGCTCGTATTCCCACACATTGTTCTAGAACCATGAATGGTAGTTATTTAGAGGGTGTATTCGCTTAATAAACTTTGCTGCCGTAGAACAGGCCCCTTAGCTGGAATGTCTGTTACAAGCATAAAAATATTCTTCACAGGTCATGGGTTCTCCAAGCCTAATCTCTTGTATGTTATAAGTCATTGTTAGTACTCATTAAGACAATTTCGACGAAATTACACTTAGGAGCCTAGGGCTAACCTCTGGGGACATAGGTCCAACTTTGTTCACTTTGGCTCTAAGCCTCTAAGTATAATATCATTTGAGTTAGAACATTCGGTAGTTTTCAGCAATATCTTATTTTAGGTTTTAGCTCATGTGATTCATTAGTAATAGCGACAAACTCATGAAAACGTGGCTGACCACATAGTAAAATCGATGAGGTCTTCACTCATATTTCATGCATGATAATATATCCTGCTAAAATAAAATTCAAATTTTTAATATTCTTGCTAATCCCTATTAGTAGAAGATTCCAGGAAAAATCTGAAGTTCTACAGTTGGTTAGTTTCCAGTATAAATATATACTAAGAGATTTATTCATGAATTGAGAGCCAATCTATTGCCTAATCTAACCTTCAAATCTCATTCATAATTATCCAACACTTCCATACTATTTCTAATCTACCCTACTTTTATCCAAAGCTATTAAGCATTTTGAGCAAATGTACTAAATATTTACGCTATTTTTACGAAATAAATCATAAAATTTTCACTAAACATAGACGTGAATGTAGGCAACAATAAATATATTTGTATTTCTGATAAACGGTTTATCAAGAATTGAAAAGTACCAGTCAATTCATGATTTATAAAAGTATTTACTGATTATTATGTGAGAAAAATAATCATCCAAAATGCAATCTTCATATCACAATCTTTAACTTTTCTGAATTTCAAATCTCTATTTAATTTGATTTCGTGCGTAAATCAATTATTAATATATTATTAAGCTATATTTTATTTAAAATAAACATCTAATCGAAGTTAATATATTTAAGGAATGAATTGAAGCCATGAATTATAAATAAATTAGAAAGTTATATTATGGAGTATAAAAATTTATACAATTTTTAACAAGTCTTTTAAGTTTTATTCTATTTTAAACCTTATCTAATGCTCGACAGCTGATGTCAAAGATTATTAGAAATAGATACTCAAAGCCTGAGAAACCAAAAAATAGATGACATCTAATCAATTATTGAATCGAGTAGAAGATTGAAAAGATACGGACATATATTTCTTATATGCATTCTAAATTTTAAATAATTAAACATGCAGAGCCCGTCGTTTCATATAACTTTGAAAAGTTAAGCACTAGGGGCAGCGTTTAGTTAGTAAAGGGCTTTCTTCAAATACAGGCAATGTTAACTTTTCTTTTTGATAATTTTTATTGTCTTTCCCTTTTGGTAAAACTTATACAGATTTTATCATTTATTGTATTTTACGTACATATATCAGATATATTTTAAGTGTATAATTGAACATTAGGCAGTTGCTGAGGCTCGAAATTTGGTTCTCTTCACACCCATTGAATGAAGACTCTATACCTTTACTCTATGTTGTATGTATTAGAAGTAGAACTTAGAGTGAATAATTGAAAGAGGGTCGTATAAACAGAACTTTTAAGGCTTCACTCTCTGTATTATAATAATTAAATATATAGAGAATTAGAGGAGGAATAGAACATTAGATGTTGGCATTGATCGGGATAGTTCTTGCACTACAAAACCAAGTGGTGAATTGTATGTCAACAAAGAGTATAGGAATACGACCAGTTGAGAAAAGTTTGCGAATATTTAGATATGGTGTAGAAGTCACTTTCTCACTTAATTTGTTAATTGAGGGAATGGCACTGGAATGATACTTTCGATCATTTTATCATGTGATTCGTTTTACAGAATTTAATATTAACATGCGTTAAAGAGCATACTTGAATTACATACCGTTAAAATGGATCATATGATAAAATGATATCAAGTATCGTCTCAGAGACATTTCCATAATTATAATTATACCACAATTCTTGAATTTATAATTTATATTCATATCAAATTTAAGGTCCTACGACTGAAAATTTGCATAAGACTCAAAATGCTATAACTTTTTTTATTACTAAAAAGAATTTAAAAAGTAAAAGAGCATTATATAAGCTTTGGTTCAACATAAAGTTTGGTCCACTATCTGTCGCTTTTCCAACATTAGTCTTCACTTACTTCATGAGGTCAATTATCATCTCTGGACAATTTTGATAAGTTTCAATGAAAAACAGACGAAAAAGAACTATTTGCGCACTTTATTCAAATAGGACTTGAAAGAAAATTGACTTATAATTAGTTGTGTAGAGAATAACATACCATTGAAAAGATCCAATGGTTCAGGTCACAAAGCCATCAAAATGAACCATAAGAAAGGTTGAAAGTTCGTTCAAAATTTTGTTTTGCTTGTTTGTGCCCTAAAAATTGCGCCATTGATTGAAATTTTGATTCTAAAGAGTGTATAGAGAAGAGACTGTTTCTACTCCTAAAGAAGTGTGATGGGGTCGGCAAATAAGTTTTTTGGCCAGATTTGGTAACAGCCTATTACGCGAAGAACATGATTTCAATATTAAATAAATTTGGTATAAGGTTTATCAAACACACACATAATCCACCAAACGTCCCCCAATTACCACTAATTCAGAAGTTTCGGAGTTGCCATAAGTCTAAAATTTATAAAAATAACTGAAAGAGCTAAAGATATTGATTATTTGAAGACTCGCACTAGAAAAAAGTTGCGCGAAATTTGTCCAGAAGCGATAATTGACCGCATGAAGAAAGTGAAGACTAACGTTGGAAAAGCGACAGATAGTGGATCAAACTTTATGTTGAACTAAAGCTTATTTAATGCTCCTTTACTATTTAAATTCCGTTTAGTAATAAAAAAAAAGTCAAAGCATTTTGAATCTTGTACAAATTTTTAGTCGTAGGGCCTTATAAGCTGTGTCTCAACATATAATTAGATTTTTATTAAAGGTTTCGAGTATCTTTTAAATGACAATAAAAATTCATCGAATTGTAGTATTAAGATGATAGATGTGTTGACCCCTTTCCCAACGAGTTCGACTGCAAAATAATAACTGAATAATTAAAATTATTTTATATGACTAGTAAATTGATGAGATTTGTATCTTTATCAAAGACGGTGTTGAATGATTAGTTTTATTTTTGTTAGCCTTAGATAAAAATGAAAGCTAAAAAAGTTTCTGATTGTGCAATTTGACTATTATATTAATTGAACCAAAGCTAAAATTTGAACAGGGAAGCAAACATGTGGCTCAAAAACTTTTCCGATTCAATTTAGAAATTTTAACATATGATTTTTTAAAAATAAGAACTTTGGATAATTTTATTTCAAAGACCTAATGGTTTATTAATAAGTTTGAAAATTCAAAAGTTCTTCAGAAAATTACTTTTGTCACAACTGTATATTGCATACACAGTAACAATAAAAGTGGTAGCACTTACCAAGATTTCAATTTAATCATTTCTCAAAACTACAAAGAAATTGTATAAAATTTCACTAAAAATAATGAAATAAAAATTAAAGATGAAATTGGAAAAATAAAAATCTATAGCAAGAACATTTTCTAAACTTCAAAACATCTTCTAAACTTTTATATTAAAAACCATTTCATTTATTACAATTTCAGATCGGAAGCAAGTTTTGAATCTGACATAAAACTAAATATTGATAAATGATAAGAACTATGTCTACGAATCGTATAAAAGAAGTTTTAAAGTTCTGGTTCGGGTCACCAGAAGATAGTAACTACTTGTCACCAAAATCTTTCTGGTATGGCAGTTGTAAAGAAGATGATGAACAAGTTCGAAGAGCATTAGGCGATGACTACCAGAAGGCAAAAGAAGGACAATTAGACCAATGGATGGAAACTCCTGATGGGTCTCTAGCTCTGATCATACTTTTAGATCAAGTTCCAAGAAATATATTTCGTAATAAACCTGAAGCTTATATGACAGATGATAAAGCCTTATCTGTTGCCCGTATTGTTGTGGATAAGGGTTGGGATAAAAATATGCCAATGATTTTTCGACGTTACGTGTATTCACCTTTTAATCATTCAGAGAATTTAGATGATCAGAAAAGATCTGTTGAGTTAGCTACTGACTTAGGCTATAGTGAGTATTTGTTTTGGGCTAAAAAGCATCACGATACTGTCAAAAAATATGGACGTTTTCCTCATAGAGATGCGATTTTAGGTCGAAAACAATTGTCTGAATAATATATTATATAATTTTTATGCTAAACTCTGGCTCAGTTTTATGTTGAAATTGTTGATTTTATATTTGTATCATCTGAATTGATATAAATATTTAATCCATCACTAAACTTTTCTCAATTAACTTTAGATATGTTATTAAATTCTTTGTAAATTTAAATAAATTTATTGTTAATAAATGAAGCTTTACCCCAAAAATGTACTACCGACCAAAGAAGTATATTTTAAAATGTGCACTTTAAAACAGTAAAAGCCAATCAGAATTGAACTAAATAAGGGAAGGAATGAATAAATAATTCTTTCATATTATTTTGATAAGTATTATTTCCAATAATGAGTCCTAAAATTCAAAACTTATCTTTAAATCTGTAAGTGTTATAAATTGTATCGAATTTAAATTCATCAAATAAAAAATTGAGAAAAGTTTAATGCAAGTAAATAGTTTAATATTTAGCATTTTCTCCTTCTTTTTCAATAATTGATTGATGGTATGCAACAACTAGTCATCTCTTGATCAGTATTGCATTTTTAAAAGACCCAAATGTATTGATACGAACTATGCCTTTCGAAAGAACAAATTACTCATTACTTTAGAATTAGGGTGACCACCTCTGGCTTGACTCATGACGGGACAAAAATATCAAAGAGTGGACCCTTACATTTTTAAAAGAAAAATGCCGTTTTTATTTGGCATTACAGATATTTAGGTGTCAAACATTACATTCTAATATTAAAACATTGAACACTATTAGCCATGGTTGATTTCAAAAGTATATTTTTTCTTAGAAATGGCATCTTTCAAAAGTTATTCAAAAGTAAGAAATACTGGTTTATGTCAGATATGTCAAGGCAGAAAAGGTTAATTCAATAACTTTTGATTTTAAACCACAGGTGTTCAAAACATTAGACTGGATTTCTTATCCGTTATCATTTATAAAACAAATTCAATGTTTTAATTTCTAAGAAATAACTTCTAAGCATATTTTTAAAAATGAGAATTGAGAAACGGGACAACTAATTGTCCCGTCGAGAGTTTTTGTTGTGACGGGATTTGTCTTTTATCTTTAAAAAGACGGGGCTGTCCCGTCAAAAACGGGACGGGTGGTCACCCTATTTAGAATATTACTTAAACTCATTTATTATATATTCAATTTTAGTTTTGTATAATTTATTATTAATTTTACTATTGTCTCTCAAAATTTAATGTTTTGTTTCATTGAAACGTTTATTTATCTAATAAACAGACTAATTTAGCTAAAAATCTTATTTAATATATGTCGTGCTTTATGTCTCTACACTTTAATAGTATTAGAAAGTCTTTTTCATATGAAATACTGATCAAGAAATTACTGGTTATTGCATACCATCACTTAATTAATTGCGTCCGAGAATATAATATATTTAGCAACCATCGTGTCTCTTCAGATAATTGTGGCCTTTTTACATGTTTAAGAGAAATTTGTTTGCAGATGTTGTTTATGAACTCGTTATCAGTAAAACGATTTGTGCAAAAGTTCATTATTTTGTTTTGCTATAAGTCAGATCCGAACTGAAGTTTATTAAAATTTTCAAAATGTTGATTACATAAATATTAAATGTAGTGATCCCTAAGTGAGGCGCGACAAAGTTCTATTTAAAATATACTTTTTTGGTCGATAGTACGCTAGAGAAAATAAAACAATATGTATATAGTCGAGACCGAAAAATGTAACTGCACGTGTAATCAGGTATTGCTAAGTTATAGTACTTATGAAAAATTAGTCATTCTTAATAAAACAATTATTTATTGAACACAGTTTATACAGAGATGAGATAATACATTTTCAACTCTATTTGATTTGACTTATGATTAGTTTTCTTTCTTATTTAAGATTATTTCCTCGAAATTACACTTTTATTAAACATATTTTAGAGTTTCTTTAACTATAACTTTTCACATGAAAATTTACCTGAAAAACGTATGCTATAGAAAACCAAACAGAATATATGACAAATTAACGTTAAAATAACTACAATCTAAAGTATGAGTAAAAGTTCAATAGATATAAAGTTGCAGTTGCAAGCAAAGAAGAATGCCCATTTTGGCCTATTTTTGCGCCGCGGCGCCTCCTATATCATTTGAAAGATCCTATCGAGTACTACAAGAGTATACAACGTTTAACCTCAGTTAGTATATCCCCTTAGAAGATAGACTATTAAAAGTTCAAGGAGATTCCCAAAAACCGAACTAATTTTCGCACCTCCAAACTGACATATTGTATCATTTGTAAGCTCATAATGGATAGAATAAATATATCTTGGCCTCAACTTGCTAAAACGTATCGCTTGGGTGATAGAGGGCAAACCCTATAGCTGATACTTTAACAGATATCTGATATATGGGGGTCAATTCATATTAAATCACTAATCCTGAGTCGATACATTAAGGCTAAATTTCAATATTTTGAAAGGGTGCTTAGATTAAGGAATTTTAGTATTATTTTAAAGATTAAAATACCTATATATACCGTACATTTATTCATATTCTAATTGCAAACTAGGGGAAGGGGTAGGACCAACATCCGTCTATAGGGGGTGACCCGGGATGGGTCTACCCAGCCAGGTGGGTCACAACCTCATAAGAGAGTATGGCTGCCACTACCCTACCAAGTAGGGGAGCGGCACCACCTGGTTATGATGCCCCAGTGCCATGATCCCGTGCATACCCGAGATACCATAGAACTGTCGATATGTGCGCACAACAACCGACAGTTCTGAGGCCCCGGACACAAGAGCAAGTATAAGAAGATTCAGCCTCGACACCTTGTTCCTCTCTGTCTATAAGAATATAATCAATTCGGGCCTTATCATCAAATTGGGTACGGCTGGAAGACTCAATTTGACGCTGTTCATAGTCCGCCATCCCAGTAGCATGTTGAAGAACCACAGGAGCCCTGGGGGCCGACTCCCTGTAGACCGTAGCGTTTTTACCATGTGAAGACATGTTTGATAGTTTTTTTATATTATTCAAGCTTAACAATATATTTTTTATAAATTTAGTTTTCAACGGATCTATATGTATTTTTAACGCTGAATCCGAATATCAAATCAAAAATTTTTTATATCGAATAGTTTTCGAGATATTCGAATTTTGTGTCGAATTTTTCGATTCTAAGACTTTTGAATATATTAAGGCAACGTTTCCAAAAGGGCTTATATCCAAAAAATGCGAAACGAAGAAAAACACAAAAAACCTTTAAAAAGTTTATTTCTTGTTCAATCCGTTTGAAGTCTTGTTTTTATTTAAAAGATAGGAAAACATAGCCAGAAAAGTGTAGTTAGAAAAATCAAACTTAATTAGAAAACTTTTAATTAATGAAAATATTTTCGGATATAAGACCTTTTGGAGTTGAAGCAAACTTTTATTCCAAAAGGTCTTAAATCCTAGTGAGAAGGGAAAAGTTAACACAAATTTAGTGAGTTTTTATTTTTCTAAACTTTAATTGTTCATTCATTAGACGATTAATTTCTATTTTTGATAGAATTTGCTCTAATATCAATGTTTAAAACGAATTTTCATAAAATTAAACTAAATAACGAGAGATGCTTTTTGCCTCCCCTCGTGTGGCAGAAACAATGAATTTCGTCATTTTTCTGGTTTTTAATTGGTCTAAATGGGATATAAGTCCTTTTGGAAATAAATTGCCGATAGATTTAAGACTTTTTGGAAAAAACTTAATTTTTGATCTCATTTTTCCACAATATTTAGACATTTCAGAGAATTTCAAACCTTTTCAAGTTCCTCGTATCTAAATGCATAAGAATGAATGTGTAACAGTTTTTAAAATTTTGGCGTTTAAGCCCTTTTGGAAACGAAGCCTTCATATGATAAATGGTTTCGATGTAGAATTTAACGCTGATAACAATGTGCAAACCATTTTCGATATCCTTAATATCCACCGAATAAATCTATATTTTATCCCATTTTAAAACTTTAACGCCATCTAACGCTTAAACTATAAGTTGTACGGAGGTGGGCCCATTGGCAATTTTGATCAGGCTGATGACCTCTATTAAAATATATCATCAGATCCCGAGTGCCAAATTAGGCAGAATCCCATAGACTTTCCGGCAATATTCTTTAGCCAAACTTTTATCATGCTCAAAATACTTTCCATTTGATTAAACCACCAACTTCCATCTATTCACGAGGCTCTCTCTCTCTCTCTCTCTCTCTCTCTCTCTCTCTCTCTCTCTCTCTCTCTCTCTCTCTCTCTCTCTCTCTCTCTCTCTCTCTCTCTCACTCACTCACTCACTCACTCACTCATTCACTCACTGTAAATTAATGTCCTCAGGCTGAACTGGAATTTAATCGAGTCTTATACTCAACACTTATTTTCTAGTGTGTGGAGATTGAAAGCGATCCCATAAAATTATCTCACGTTGAGAATAAACGTGACGGTATGAATATTTTGTTCGGTGTCGGAAACTTCTTCACGACCATTTTTAAATTGAACATATTAATTTAATACTTGTTTTTGACTCATTGTATCGTTCTTGTAGACAATTTTTAGACTATTATGAACTATACTGCACTTTGATTTAATTTTGCGATAAATTTAATGACAAATCTTGGCTTAATGTATATCTGCGAAGACATTTTTATGATGGGCTTTTCAGAGTGTCATCAAAACAATTTTTGAAACTTATCATCTACAGACCGTGATATTAATGAAATTTTATCGTCTGATTAAATTTATGTTCAAAAGAGATCGTTTTATCCTTAGGGGACTAGTGTTGATCTTCGCATTTAATAAGTAGTCAAAGACGGACATTTAACACATTTATTGAAAAAACAACTTTAAATGAACAATCAATACATTGCGCAATAGTTGCCCAAAGATAAAAAAACCTCTTCGGTGTTGCACTTTATATGAAGGAAGCTTGATGGACTTAGTTCTACTACTAATAAAAGTAATAAGGCTTTTAAGACTATTTTATTCACAAACGGCATATATTTGGTAAGAATTCAGAAATATTAATCGAAAGATATGCAACTAGACAGTTATTAACGTTAATGGGTTTGTAAAGTTTTTACAGAATTACTACGAATCAAATATCTCAAAGTTGAGGCCCTTTTTCAAACCAAGGTTATGCCCTTATTAAGGTTAATTAAAAAATTATATTTCAAAATCTCGTGACATTTATCTAGTTTGTCGAAGAGAAAATTTTAAAAAGACTTAATTTGTAAAACATGCAGTTATAAAACATTAACAATATGTACTTATGCAAGCGGCGTATAAATGCTATGTGGTCATAAGAGGTGTGCAGCTGGTCATGCACATACTTTTCTAATAAATGTAATGTGTACTGAATTTTAGTTAATAAAAAATTAGTTATCTTATAATCATGACATTCTATCTTATTTTGCCCAAGAGAAAATTTTATGTTAAGACTTCATGTTTTAATCATACAAATATCAAGCGTTAACATTTCTTTTTTACATTGGAAAGAGTAACTACTTCTGTATGAAAACTGGTTATTTAAATTTTTAAAAGTTTTCTTTTCTACTAGAAAACTGATAATGAAAAATATATTCATAAGTGATTAAAATGCGCAACACAAACCTTGCTATTAATTACTGGAAGGGCCTTAAAACCTGTTATATTAAAAGAAATAAGAAACTTATATCTAAGAATTGAAAAATATATTTTATTAAGTTTCTTAAAATGGATGCAATTCAAATAAATGAAGTTTCATTTAAATATAACAAACAAATCATACTCAATAGTATTAGTGCAAATATCAGACAAAATGAAATCTATGCACTTCTTGGTCCGAGTGGTTGTGGAAAGACTACTCTTTTAAGGCTGATATTCGGTAGAATTAAGCCTAAAAATGGTTCGGTTACTGTTTTAGGCCATGAACCAGGTTTAGCCAATAGTTTAATAAGTTATATGCCTCAAGAATGTGCTCTATGTCTACAATTCACTGTTGGTCAAACTTTTGATTATTTTACCAGAATTTTTCGGATTTCTAAACAGGATTACATTGAAAGGTAAGAAATGAAGTATAAGAATCTTAATTTCTCAAATGATCATCATCACTTTTTAATACTCGAAAACATCATTTCAAAACCTTATCTTAATTATAATTGGTCAGGTAATAATCATTTTCTGTCACCTTAATTAATAGTATAAATTCGTACGAGATCACTAACTGTTTTTGTATAATTGACATCAACCAGCTTTTCAGAAAACAAATTCGTTTGTTTAAAATAGAATTTTTAATTCATTAACAGAAAACAAAAATTAGATGAAGTCTTGAGTATTCCTGAAGACAATAAAGTTATAAGTGAATTATCAGGAGGTCAACAAAGAGTAGTTTCACTCGCGGTTGCTTTACTTAATGATTCAAAACTTGTAATTCTTGACGAACCAACTGTTGGAATAGATTTGATGACAACCAGTCATATTTGGAAATATCTTTGTAACAAATGTGAACAGGGACTGACTATTCTATTTGTTACACAATATGTTGAAGAAGCGACTCATGCAAATAAAGTCGCATTCATGAGAAACGGAAGATTGTTAGTTGAAGAAAAACCTTCTGTTCTTATGGAAAAATACAATGAAATGAGTTTAGAAAAAATATTTCTCAAAATTTGTTTGGGTGATGACGATAGCGATACGAGCTGTAAAACAAATAGAAACAAAGCTAACAATAAACTGAATTCCTTGACTTGTGATCCAAAAAAAGACAAAATGTTTGAAAATATTTCTAAAGATCAAAATTGGGGAACAATATTTTGGATCATTTTAATTTTAATTCGACGAAATTTTCTGAAAATCAGTCAAATGGGTTATTCAAGTATCCTGTTGTTTTTATTGCCAGCCATACAAATTCTAGGTTTTAGCCTGATGTTTAGCAAAGAAACAATATATGTATGAATTTTAAAACATTTTTCTCAAATCTGTAAATCTTAATTAATGTTGAGGTTTCTAGTATTCCCTAAAAACTTTACAGCTATTAAATTAGAGTCTGCTGAGAAATCTTTAATATAAACCTTGTAGTTCTATAAGACTAGTATTAAGAGACTAATTACTAAAAATTTTTATACACTCACCAAAATATTTTTTGATTAACTCAATCGACTTTGAAAATCGTTTATGTTATTCTTTTAAAATTATAACTGTTTAAAAATCTGTAGAATTTTTTATAGAATTAAAATTAGTCGAATTGAGTCTTAACCATAAGATCTGATCGTCTCGATAATAACAATTAAGTTTCCGATATTATTTCTACGAAGCTTTGACACAATACTAGAAATCTCATCAGAGAATAAATTTAAGCTTTCATGAGTATGTCCAGTATAATCTAATAAGATTTTATCATTATAGATTGAAACAGCAATCTTCAATGAAGATATAGATCCATATTATAGCCAAAAATTGTTATCTTCATTGGTAAGCATTGATCAACACATCATTAAACCTGTCAACTATTCGACACTCGATTCAGCACTCAATTCCATATACAATAACAAAGCGTTAGCTGTTATTCATTTCAAACAAAACTATTCTCAAGCTATTGATGACAGAATTGAAGATCCATTCAATATAGACAACAAAACTATAGATGAAAGCAGTTTACACTTATACCTCGACAATTCAATAGTCGATTATAATAAATATTTCATGATTTCTTTACAAAAATCTTTAGAAAAATTTTTAATTATGGTTTATAACGAAAAAAGTTCAACATCTTTTGAAACTCCGATATCTGTCGAGAGAACTACTTATAGTGAAAATCTTTCGGTTAGAGATTACAATTTATCTGGATTATTGTTATATATGCTATACCTTTCATCAATGGTCACATCTTCATTTGCATTATTATTGGAACGTAAAGATGGTCTCTTTGAAAGGTCATTGATTGCTGGTGTCAGTTACAAATTGGTGTTAATATCACATTTAATAACTAATATAGTATTAACATTAATACAGATATTGCTTATGTTTTTCGTAGTTTTCTTCATATTCAATAATAGAAATGAAGGCTCAATAATATTATTATTTTTCTTGTTATTATCTCAAGCCATTAGTTCCATATCAACTGGATTCCTGATATCCTCGATAGCAAATGATGAATTTGTAGCTATAATACTTACAATCTTTATAGCATTTCCACAATGTTTTACTTCAGGCATTATGTGGCCGATTGAATCTCTGGACAGACCCCTGAGAGACATATTCTATTTAAGTCCTCTGATACTACCCATTGATGCGATCAAGGATATTATGTTAAAAGGATATGGTTTAAGAAAACTTAGTGTCTTATATGGATTTACTATCAATCTGTTTTCAAGTCTAATTTTTCTAGTGTTAAGTATGATTATAATTAATAAAAAATAATAAATTTAGTATTTGTCTTAATTTTCACGATATTTAAAGTCGTATAAATTTGTTATTTGGTAATAATAATTTATAGAATATTTAAACAATTTTAAAGTTTCTATTCTATGCTAAACTTAATTCATCTAGTATTCACATTCTTATAGTTGTTTCCTTAGAAGTGTAAGTTTGGGCGAAGAGTTGAAAAAAGGGTCATACGACTAAACTTTTCAAGGCTTTATGCTCATCAAAATAATTATGTATATTAAAAGTAGAACTGGTACTTGGTGTTGTTATCACGAAAAGGGAATTTCCACTTTTAAGCCAAGAGATAGATTTAATGATAAAAAATAGTATAGGAAAACGATCAGTTCAAAAGTTTGTGAGTGCATAGATATAATGCATAGTTATTATTTGATTTAATTTTTTTATTATAATTATGTTAATATTTCTTGAATTTATACATATATTCGTCTTAAGTTTATCAAATGCGCAATTAATAAATAGTTCAAAGTTTTTATTAAGTTTTTACAGCATCTATTTTGATGACAATTAAAATCCATCGAATTGAAGTACTATTTAAGACAATAGTTAGGAATGTTAGTCTTTTTTATACCATTTCAGTGTAATAAGTTTATTGCTGAATAAATTTGAATTTTTATTATCCTTGATATTTGATATTAGCATGTTTCCCAATAGTTAATTAAAAACCATGTACGTGTAGTGACAATCTGTGTTATGAATTCTAAGCAAATACGTGTTTTATCTACCTTATAATCATATAATATGAAAATCTATTCGACTTTTAAAATAAGTCCGTAAATTCTCTCTTCTATTTTGCATATAAATGCATATTTTTCCAATATTTAAAGTGTATGCATATTTCTTCGTCTTCTTCGCTATCTACTGTAAATATTTAGACATCTTCGGTTGAGATTTAATTTTGGAGATGGTATTTTTACAGTAATTCCCCTCTAGCATTTACTTCGACAGTATTTACTCTCATTAAATTTAGTGATACTCCCCGTTTATGCGGAAGTCCTATTGAATAATGTCGAATAAGTCTCTTTAATATTTATCTCGATATAATTTATATGAGTTATTACTTGCTTAACTATTCAGCCACTACAATATAAAAGCACGCCTCATTATTATTTACTTGAATTGTTTTTGAATAAAAATGAGCGAACAATTCTAAAAATTCCAAGACGTTTAATTGGAAAAAATCTACTAACAATTTTTGAAGTGATAGATATGATACAACAGATGAATGAATAATTTCCCTCGCGAATCCGTTTCTGACAAAGCTTATAAGGCATTAAACTAAGTTAACCTCATGTCATTCATTGTGCAGGACAGTCCTGCAAAGGCATTATGCAGGACGCATTTATGCTGCATTTAATTAAACCTTAAATATTAAATTTTTCTTATATCAGATATAGTCTCTATATACTATTTTTAATGTTATATTGGTAAAACCCTTATAGACAAATGATTTCTTTACAAAGATTCACTCTTCAATCATTCAAATAATATCTTAATGAAATATCTGAAAATTTGAGACATAAAAATAGTCAAGTCGAATTTTGGCTTAAAAACTTTTTGACTGAATTATGCCGAAATATTCTTAAAATGTTCGAAATTGATTTTCTATTTTACTTTAAAAATTTCTTAGATAAAAATCTGTTTCGATTTAGTTATTTATTGGTTTTCGATTATTTAGAATCCGATAGCACTCAGTTTTGGGTTTAATTTTCCTGTAATAATGTTCTAAAAACAAAAATAAGTTCTGAATTATGCATGACAGAAACAGAGTAGACTCAAATAAACAGTGGAATATTCGCACCCCATATACTTGGTAACATATTTCAGAAAATTATTCTTCAACTCATTGTTGGTGTATAACAATATCAAACTCCAAAGTGGATTTTGTTGTTAATATACTTTTTGCACCTTTTAGAACCTTATAGTATTCAAGCGACGATATATTTAATAAAAATGAATATGGCTGGTGCACCTCACTCTAAATTTTTCACAAGTGACTAAAAACCGTAAAAACATAAAATGAACGGCGACTGCGCAATGAATCACGTCATAAAATTAAATATTTACGAAAATTATTCAAAATATTTTAATATAAATAAAAACAGATCTTTGAGTTCCATTATCACTAAATTATTAGTATTTACGAAGATATTATTACAAATGTTTTTAAATGTTTTGGATTTTATTTTATGTATTTCTCTTATATGTCTTAATAATTGACTTTTTATTCCTAACTTCTTATCGCAATGATCACAATCATTACTTATAGTTCGTTTTCTAGATTTTTTATTTCAGTCATATTAATTACGACATGTAATGAATATAAAATATGAAATTTTAATGAGTTACATTATGTAATTATCGATAACGAAAGTATTTTTTAATAGAGTTATAAATCTTATTAGAAAAGTATTCATTACAGTTTCGTTAAGTTTTATGTGTGACTTTTTGAGTTTGGCTGCAATTTTAGCTCAGTAGTAGATTTGCTTGCATTTTGCGCAGCCGCCGTTCGATTCGTGTTTTTACGGTTTTTAGTCACTTGTGAAATTTTTCAGTTTCGTCACTGAAGATATCAATATCAATCCGGTTCAAAGCTGAAGGAAAAATTTAGTAACCCTCCTGTATTTTTCAAATTTTCCTCATAAAACTTTGAATTAGTAATACTACAGTATTTAAGTTTATCTGATTGATGCATTTTAGAACAATTACACGGATATTTACCTCATTTCGACTGTTTATAAACGTATCATTTTAAAACGTTTTCTAAAAACATATTTTTGGACTTGAACAAAACGGACTATTCAAAAAAGGAGAGAAAATTAACGCATGTGCTATAACTTTATTGTAGATAATTTAAGGCTTGATTCTCGACATAAAATCGAGGAAAATATATCGAATGAAAAAAAGGTCGAATTAATAACATCGAAAACAAAAGACCGAACATGACATTAGACAGAATGTTATATTATTTAAAACCTAAATTGACTTTATTTATATATTATATTTTTATTTCCAATTTAATTGAATTTTTTTGTGAAATTATACACAGTAACAGCTCGATATGACGAACACTTAAGGGATAAAATTTTTCTTGCTTGTATCACGCTGTGTTATATCGAAGTTTGGAATATACAAACTTTTAGAGCGTTTATATTAAGCAACATTATGGATATATTAAATAGAAGTAATTATTTTAAAAAAAAACCAGCTATTTCAATCCGAACATTATTCTTAAAGACATCAATATCAGAATTTCCTTTTCTATGAAATGTAATTTTCGGACACTGTCTGAGAAGTTGTTAGTCTAAAGTGCTTTAAAGTATCAGAACATTACATCAGTCTAAAGTTGAAAACTTGATTCTAATACTTTTTAGAACTGATGAGAGCTCTATAAGAAATATATTCTATATCAAGTGTGTGTAAACTTCGTTGTACCTAAAATCTGTTTGCTATATCGAAATACCTTTCATACCGAGCTTCTACTCTGTTTCATCAAAGATTTGAATATATTTTGTAACATAGGAAATTATATAAATTTGATCAATCAACTCATATTACATAAAAAATATAAACTTGATTAGTTCGGACTAAAAAAATTTGTATCCTAATTATTTATTCTTAAATTTTGATACTATTATGTGTTCAGACCATGTCGTATATGGTCTTTTCGTTTTTTTTTATTTATTCGATCTGTTTTCATTTGATATTTTTTCTTCGATTTAGTGTAGTAATATCTCATAAACTTAAACAGAGCGTCAAATGAGCGTCCAATGCAACAATGAGTGTGTACTTGCACTGTAAAGCCTATTTAATGAATTTTATTGCTATTAAGTTATAACTTGTAGACAGTTTACATATCAATCTAATTGATAGTTATATTCTAATCCTTAATCTAAATTTAATTTTCATCCAAAAAAGTTAATTTGTAGAGGATGAAAAACAGTTATTTTACCTAAAATATACAAAACTATAATCTAAAAATTTAGAATAAATAATTTCCTAGGATTATACGATACTCTATCTTATTCATCGAAGAGAAAAATTTAAAAAATACTTAATTTTTAAAGCATCCAGTTACAAAGCATCGATAACATAGTTTGTGACGAAAGGTTAATGCATATCTGCGGAGACGTTTATGTAGTGGGTTCTTCAGAGTGCCATCAAAACAATGTTTGTAACTTTTATCTACAGATCTGATATTGAAATTTTATCATCTGATTAAGTTTATATTCAGAAGAGATTGTTTTATCGTTGGACGACTAGTGTTTCCCTTCGTATTTGATAAGTAGTCAAAAATGAACATTTAGCGCATGTATTGGAAAAACAACTTTGAAGGGATAATCAATACATGGCGTAATAGCTGCTCAAAGAAAAAGAGTCTCTTTTGCGTTGCACCTTATATGACGGAAGCTCGATGGACTTAGGTCTACTAATAATAAACTTAACAACAATTTGGCGGCTATTTAATTCACAAACGGAATATCTTCGCTAAAAATTTAGAAGCATTGATCGAAATATATGCAATCAGATAGTTGTTAACGTTAACGTCTTTGTAAGGTTTTTACAAAATTAACTACGAGTCACATGATATCTCGAAGTTGAGGCCCTTTTTCAAATCAAGGTTATGCACTTATTAAGGTTAATAAAGAAATAATATTTTAAAATCTTGTGAAATTTTATCTTATTTGTCGAAGAGAAAATTTTAAAAAAGACCTAATTTTTAAAACATGCAGTTATAAAACATTAACAACATATACTTTTGCAGGTAACGCATAAATACCATGTGACCAATGGCTTTAATTCGAATCGTTCATTCTAATTCGATTTATTTTAATCAGGATTTAATCAAAAATTGGACGTTTAATAGTGAAAAATGGGATTTATGGGAACATCAAATAACTTTTATTTCATTTGTTTCTTTATATTAAATTCAGGTCTAAAATCTCCCATCATTTGAAACTTATTTAAAAAAAAGTGGAAATTCCACAACTTTCAGGCCTTAGTGAGCATAAGAGGTATGCGACTGGTCACGTACATACTTTTATCATAAATGTAATGATTAGTGAATTTTCGTTAATAAAAAATTCATTAGTCTATAATCGTATGAAATTTTATCTTATTTTACCTAAGAGAAAATTTTAAAGACTTAGTTTTTAAGACATACAGATATCAACAGTTTACATTGCTTTTTTACTTGGAAAATGATAGTGCTATATACATTATTATTATTATTATTATTATTTAACATTGAAAATGTAGAAAGATATGAATCAATAACGTATCGAAAATCGACAATTCTAATGTTAAATCCTAATATCAACCAGTAATTAAATTGTGCTGCGCAAACTTTACTTTAATTACTGGGAGGCCACCAAAACCTGTTTCACCATAAGAGATAAGAAACCTACATCTTCTAAGAATTTATTGAAAATATTAACTATTTTTTACTAAACCTCGTAAAATGGATGCAATTAAAATAAGTGAAGTTTCATTTAAATATAACAAACAAGTCATACTCAATAGTGTTAGTGCACAAATTGATCAAAATGATATCTATGCACTTCTTGGTCCGAGTGGTTGTGGAAAGACTACTCTTTTGAGGATGATATTCGGTAGAATTAAGCCTAAACATGGTTCGATTACTGTTTTAGGCCATGAACCGGGTTTGGTTAATAGTTTCATAAGTTATATGCCTCAAGAATGTGCTCTATGTCTACAATTCACTGTTGGTCAAACTTTCGATTATTTTGTCAAAATTTTTCAAATTTCTAAACAGGATTACATTGAAAAGTAAGAAATGAAATATACAAACTATTACTTCTAAAATAATCAGCAACATTTTTTAATACTTGCAAACACAATTTCAAAATTGAAAACATTATCTCTTTTAAAAGTAGTCAGATAATAATCATTTCTTTCACTTTATTTAATAGTTTTCAATTAGTATGATACAAATGACTTGTTCTCTGTGATTAATTCAGACCAGTTTTATCAGAAAGCAGACTTATCTTATTTAAATTAGAACTTCTAAAATGAGATTTTCTTTTAACAGAAAACAAAAATTAGATGAAGTCATGAGTATTCCTGAAGGCAATAAAGTTATAAGTGAATTATCAGGAGGTCAACAAAGAGTAGTTTCGCTCGCGATAACTTTACTTAAACAATCAAAACTTATAATTCTTGACGAACCAACTGTTGGAATAGATTTGATGACAACCAGTCATATTTGGAAATATCTTTGTAACAAATGTGAACAGGGATTGACTATTTTATTTGTTACACAATATGTTGAAGAAGCAGCTCATGCTAATAAAGTCGCATTCATGAGAAACGGAAGATTGTTGGTGGAAGAAAAACCTTCAGTTCTTATGGAAAAATATAATGAAATCAGTTTAGAAAAAATATTTCTTAAACTTTGTCTTATTGATGATAATACAGATACAAGCTGTAAAACAGGAAGCAATCAAATTAATAATAACTCGAATTTGTTGGCTTGTGATCCGAACAAAGATAAAAAGTTTGAAAATATTTCTAAAGATCGAAATTGGGGAACAATATTTTGATTATATTAATTTTAATTCGACGAAATTTTCTGAAAATCAGTCAAATGGGTTATACAAGTATCTTGTTGTTTTTATTGCCAGCCATACAAATGCTAGGTTTTGGCCTGATGTTTAGCAAGGAAACAATATACGTATGAATTTTAAAACATTTTTCTCAAATCTGTAAATCTTAATTAATGTTGAGGTTTCTAGTATTCCCTAAAAACTTTACAGCTATTAAATTAGAGTCTGTTGAGAAATCTTTAATATAAACCCTATAGTTTTGTAAGACTAGTATTAAGAGACTAATTACTAAAAATTTTTATACACTCACAAAAATATTTTTTGATAAACTCAATCGACTTTGAAAGTTGTTTATGTTATTCTTTTAAAATTATAACTATGTTTAAAAAACTGTAGAATTTTTTATAGAATTAAAATTAGTCGAATTAAGTCCTAACCATAAGTTCTGATCGTCTCGATAATAACAATTGAGTTTTCGATATTATTTCTACGAAGCTTTGACACAATACTAGAAATCTCATCAGAGAATAAATTTAAGCTTTTATGAGTATGTCCAGTATAATCTAATAAGATTTTATCATTATAGATTAAAACAGCAATCTTCAATGAAGATATAGATCCATATTATAGCCAAAAATTGTTATCTTCATTGGTAAGCATTGATCACCACATGATTAAACTTGTCAACTATTCGACACTCGATTCAGCACTCAATTCCATATACAATAACAAAGCGTTAGCTGTTATTCATTTCAAACAAAACTATTCTCAAGCTATTGATGACAGAATTGAAGATCCATTCAATATAGACAACAAAACTATCGATGAAAGCAGTTTACACTTATACCTCGACAATTCAATAGTCGATTATAATAAATATTTGATGCTTTCTTTACAAAAATCTTTAGAAAAATTTTTAATTATGGTTTATAACGAAAAAAGTTCAACATCTTTTGAAACTCCGATATCTGTCGAGAGAACTACTTATAGTGAAAATCTTTCAGTTAAAGATTACTATATAAATGGAATATTATTATATATGCTATACTTTTCATCAATGGTCACATCTTCATTTGCATTATTATTGGAACGTAAAGATGGTCTCTTTGAAAGGTCATTGATTGCTGGTGTCAGTTACAAATTGGTGTTAATATCACATTTAATAACTAATATAGTATTAACATTAATACAGATATTACTTATTTTTTTCGTAGTTTTCTTCATATTCAATAATAGAAATGAAGGTTCAATAATATTATTATTTTTCTTGTTATTATCTCAAGCCATTAGTTCCATATCAACTGGATTTCTGATATCCTCGATAGCAAATGATGAATTTGTAGCTATAATACTTACAATCTTTATAGCACTTCCACAATGTTTTACTTCAGGCATCATGTGGCCGATTGAATCTCTGGACAGACCCCTGAGAGACATATTATATTTAAGTCCTCTGATACTACCCATTGATGCGATCAAGGATATTATGTTAAAAGGATATGGTTTAAGAAAACTTAGTGTCTTATATGGATTTTCTGTCAATCTGTTTTCAAGCCTACTTTTTCTAGTGTTAAGTATGATTATAATTAATAAAAAATAATAAATTTATTATTTGTCTTAATTTTCACGATATTTAAAGTCGTATAAATTTGTTATTTGGTAACAAGAATTTATAGAATATTTAAACAATTTTTTAAGTTTCTATTCTATGCTAAACTTAATTTATCTAGTATTCACATTCTTATAATTGATTACTTAGAAGTGTAAGTTTGGGCGAACAGTTGACAAGAGGGTCATACGATTATACTTTTCAAGGCTTTTCGCTCAGTAGAATAATTAAGTATATTAAAAAAGTAGAACTGGTATTTAGTGCTGTTATCGCGAAAAGGAAATTTCCACTTTTAAATCAAGAGATAGATTTAATGTTAACAATTTTATAGTAAAACGATTAGCCGTAAAGTTTGTGAATACTTAGATGTGGAAGAAGTTATAATCTTTCTACTATAATTATGTTAATATTTCTTGAATTTATACTTATATTGATTTTAAGTTTATCAACTGTGTAACCAATAAATAGTTTAAAATTTGAACTAAATATTTACAATATCTATTTTGATGACAATTAAAATTCATAAAAATGAAGTAGTATTTAAGACAATAGTTAGAATGTTAGTTTTCTGTACCATTTCAGTGTAATAAGTTTATTGCTAAATAAATTAAAATTTTTATTTTCTTTGATATTTTATATCCGCATGTTTCCCAATAATTAGTTAAAAGCCATGTAAGTGTAGTAACAATTCGTGTCATGAATTCTAAGCAATTACGTGTTTTTCTATCTTAAAATCATATAATACTATGAAAATTTATTCGACTCGTAAATTAACTCCGTAAATGCTCTCTTTCATCTTGCATATAATTATATATTTTTCCCAATATTTGAAGGCTTTAGTCGAAGAGTAGCCTCTGCTCCTTTATAAAGGTCGTTAAAGGGCTCAATTAATTTGCAATTTCTCTTCTATTAAATAATGAAATCATCAGTAATATGTCCTTCAATTCAATATTAAAACTTATCGCAAAATATTTTTTAAACCAGTGAATCATTGATAAAATCCTTTTTCAAAAGTTAACTTAATTCACTTGTTTTAACTTAAATCAAAACACTTCACATTTAACATAAGTTTTATTCTTAAGCTTAGTTCCCATAAATAAATTGCATAGAATATCTTTCATGCAACCTGCAACACTTATTCAAACTGAGTGTTGTAGTATTGTATGCCACACTTGCAACATTGTTTGCGACAAAATAATTCATTGAAATGAGTTTAATTTTCTCGCAATACTTTCTTGCAATGACTAATAAAAACATAGATAAAACAATAACGACACACCTCATTCCTTTTGAAAAAATGTGTTCAGTTGTATTGGAGCGAAGTGTACATTCATTGCATTTCATTCTTTATTATTAAACATTATGACAGTAAATACCTATTATTTAAAATCTTTCTCAATCATTTTATTATTTGATTTGAGTGGCTATTGTTTACATTAAATATAGGAGGGACATAAGTGAAGATTGATTAGTTGATTCTTTTTTCAACATTGCATATTATGTGAATAGTAACTGCATGCAATTTATGGAATTCAAATGATTTCAAATGTTGCCACAATATTTGTTGCAAGTATTGCATGCCATGCGCAACATTTATGGGAACAGAGCTTTAGAACAAAAAATGAAAGTTTTAATCTATACAAATCTCTGAAATTCATTTTCTTCGATACATATTTACGTACAATCAAAGATCATTAATTTGATGACTTATTTAAATATTATTTATTTGAATTTCTTTTTTGACAGATTTTACTGACTTTACTAGATTTTTTAAAAATATCATGAAAAAATTCTTGTGTTTTAGAGATAGGCGCTGTTTTTAAAAAATATAGTTTCGTAAAATTTAGAATCGGATTTAGGTATTTTTATCATAAGTTTTTGAATATCTTAAAGTTTGTTACGTGAAATCGGTAAAGCTTTCTCATAAGCTAAATGTATTAATTATGATAGAAAGTTGAGAGATAAGCATCTTAAACAAATTTGATTAATAATGATTCAATTTCTGACTTAATAACTTAAACTCTTTCTTAGACTTTTCTTAAGTTCTTTTAATTTCCTAAGCGTTAAAGAGAGGCTACTCTTCGACTAACGCCTTCATTCTAAGTGTATGCTTATTTCTTCGTCTTCTTCGCTATCTACTGTACATATTTTGACATTTTCGCTTGAGATTTACTTTTGGGAGTGTTATTTTTACAGTAATTCTTGTCTAGTATTTACTTCGATAGTATTCATTCTCGTTATACAAAAGGTTATTCCAATTTATTTGATCAGAAAATGTAATACAATAATAACACACACTCAAAGTTTTCCAAACTTCTCATAGACTATTATAGTAGATTAGAGCACTACTTAATGTTAACTACGCATTACTTTGCAAATCATCTTAAAATGGTAAAATCTATTGATCTCAAAGTTGAGTATGCAATATTGATACTTTTCAAGAATAGTTTCACCCACCGAGAGATAAAAAAGCAGCTAGAACATGATGGCTATAAGATATCATTGGGTACAATTAGTAATGTAGTGAACAAAGTCGGTTTAAAAAGAAGTAGTGGCGTTTTAAATGAGAAAGTGTCTTATAAGACAAAACCAAGAACCGCAAGAACTAAGAAGATGATCAGAAAGGTGAAGATTGCCATAAATACACCCAATCCACCAACACAAAACCAATTGTCTCGAAAGCTGAAGGTGTCACAATCAGCAATTAACCGCATCATTCACGAAGATCTTAATTGCGTCACTAGAAGAAAGACCAAAGTACATATGTTGAAACTCGAACACATGAAAAACAGAAAGACCAATACTAGAAAATTGTATGAAAACCATTTGGCCAAAGACCGAAGCGAATACGTAGTGACAATAGATGAAGCGTATATTTATCTTAATTACTGCAATGGTGAGAGGAAGATATGCTACGTTAAAAGAGGAGAGACACCACCTGAAACTTGGGTGAAATACTGAAAGAAAAGTTTCCCGTTGGGTTTATGGTAGTCGGAGCACTGACTGCCAGAGGAACTTTACCACTTATAAAAATTCCAAACAATGTAAAGATTAATGCAAGAAATTATGTTGACTTTGTACTAAATCCACTATTAGAAAGATATTTGCCATAATTGTATCCTCACGAGCTGTACAAAGTGTTTCTGCACCACGACAAGGCAACTGCACATAAGCAGACTTTACTCAGCAATATCTGATAGGTCTTCAAAACAGGACGGCTATGGATTTTATTAAAAATGAAGACATTCCAGTGAAGTCTCCTGATACTAGTCCTATGGATTTCTACGCTTTCGGTTATCTTAAACAGCGACTATTTCGTAGACGTGCAACCTCAATACCAGGGCTTTGGAAAGTGTTACAGGATAAATGGTCATACACATTACTACTGATAACATACGTCGTATGTTTAACGAATGGAAAAACGATGTCGAGCGATTAGCAGGGGTCATGGAGGACACATAGAGCACATCAAAAATATTCATAAGCGTCATTTGTTATTATAAATTAAATATCTCTGTTGAACAAATAAATTGGAATAACCTTTTGTAATTTAGTGATACTCCCAATCTATGCGGAAGTCCCATTGAAGTAATGTCGAATAATGTCGAATCTTCACTTCTTTCACATCTGACATTAATGATTAGATATTAATAAAAATTTAAGCATAACAAATTTGAATCTCAATTTTGATCGTTTATCGTTTTTGAATTGCACCAGGTTTTGATGCAAAGAATGTGTTCAAATGCAAAGTGAATATAAAGTATGATATGATTCAAATATAAGGTTTGGTGTTGCTGTTTGAAAATTATGTGCAATCTAAACATCAATAGAGATTGGCAAAAAGAGTAGACTTGCTGACATTGATGATCAGTAAACGATCGTTGTTCGCTCACCTCCAAAAATCGAGCGGTGAACATTTCTTTTTACCCCAAATGCTAGCGCAGATGCTGCCATCCCTGATTATGAATAAGAATTCAACAGTATTAAAGAGATTTGTTAACTGCGTTCCATTTATGATTATTATCATATTTGAATAATAAAATATTTCGTAATTTTTTACTACAACTTAAAAGATCAAAGCATTGAATATCTGTTATGGTATGAAGCCTTCTTCTATTTTGACGAATTATTTTTCAAAACTTCGATCATTTTTAAAAGAAAAATGATTGTAAGCGCGATCGTCTATTAGAATGAAAATTATTTAAAAAGAAGTAAATCAGATTGTTTTAAATTCAATAGAAACCAATGCTGACTTCATATCCACGAAAATAGTTAATAATGAATAGTTTCCAACAATAAAATCTGACTCTTTTCTGACCACATCTCTCGATGAACGACATTAACTATAACCAAAGCAAATTTAATAAAAATTTAATTACATAAATTTGATTCAGACCTTCAAACGTCTAAATATATCCAAACGTCTTCCACTGAATGATACAAAAATTGAATAGCTTATACGATTGATTAGCTTCACAATAAACTGAAGACACAGTCTTCGTGACTAATAATAGGATCCAAATAAATCTAAGGCTAGCATAGAACAAAAGAAATCTCAACAGAAAATTTATTTTTCTGAACAAAGACTGATCAAACATATTAATTAGGGATGCGAATGATACCTTAATACAGAATAAAAGTTTAGACCAATAGTTATTGTTACGTTTAATGATTTTTTCGTGTATTGATAGTAGAGATTGGATTGAATTAATCAAATCCAAACGTTTTTTAATTTTGGTTTTAAGGGAGTTTCTCATCCTTTCATAGATTTTGGATATTTTGCATTTAAGATAATAGCATATTATATAGAAATAAACTATTTGTGAGATAATAGTGCTGTAGACATAATAAGCAGCAACGGCTAATATAATATTAGGGGTACCATTTAATTACAGCTCATACTATAACAGAAAATAAATTTTATTTTTTAAAAGTTACAAGAGTTCAATCAATTATATAATCGTCTTCTTGATGATGAGAACTACCCATCTATCGACTGAATTTTGTCCAAACATCAGTGTCCACTAACATCGGTCGGCCAGGTCTCGGGCGGTCTACGGGACAACGGTCATCGGAACGGAACCGACTACACCATTTCTGGGATTGTCGGACACTTATCACTTGGCCATAGGTTCCACAGATATTATTGGCGGCCACAGTGTCATTTGATCCGCGATCGAACTCATACATTAAACAATGTTTGACATGACTCTTATCGGGAATGTAATCGGACATTGTTAGGACAATATTATGAAATTACTTTTTACACTAAATTGAAGTCAGATATGTCTACTTTCAATTGAGAAACGGAAATTATTTGTAAACAAATGCTTTCCCTCCGTAGACAACACTATAATTATATATACAAAATGCGCGGTAATTAAATGGTGCCCCTAATAGTATAAGGAATACTAAATATTAGGAATTGTTCAATCGATTCATTTGCAACAAACGGTGTAAATGTTAGAATAAGAGCGATCCAGAATATCATATTAGTTATAAATTTTCAAGTGAAAAGTAGAATTTTGCAATTTAACTAATTTATAAACATTTTCTCTATTTGAGAGACCAGTATTTTTGATGAAACTAATTCCGAAAGCATCTCAAACGGTTTGAGATAAGAGGGTTTGATATCATTCTTATAGTTGCAATAGTGAATAATCTGGAACGTAATTGCTAACAATGCTCCAACAGAAGCCGCAATATTGATGTGCATTCTATCGTTGAGAAAATATCCCCAGCCTCCTATTTACACATTAAAATCTGAATCTTCATCAGAATGAAATAACAAAATAATACAACGTATTACTAGCTGTAATAGAGTAATGAATATAAACTTTGGGTTTTGAAATCTTCTTTTTTTGATGAATTCATTTGGAAAGTAAAGATAAACCGATTCTATATAGATGAGAATCAACTGAATCGAGTACTAATCCTGGTGGTAAAACCTTATTAGGATCGAAATCACAGTTTTCAGTTTCCATTAATAATCTATGTATGTATTTGAATAAGAATAAAAGTATGCGATCATATAATGAACTAATTTTCAACTTGTAAGAAACAAGAAGTCCCTTACGCTTTTATGAATTATTGATAAACTTATATGTTATAGAAACACAAAGCTCGAGTATTAGATAAGAGTTAACGAATATTACTCAAATTACATAAAATATAAATAATTCTCTTTTACTTGAGCTTAAATTTCATTTCGATCAATATCAATAATTTACGACATGGCATATTTTAATACCTCTTTTGCTGAATAATAGTTCTAAAAATTCGTTTGAGGCATTCGTTAATTGATTTTTCAATATAAAAATAAATTTATGAGATCATTATTTCAATTAGCTTTTATAAATAATAATAATTATTATTATTAAGCTATGAAATCCTCAAAATAATTTAGAAATTTTTTAATTATATGAATATAGTTTTCGTTCCAGAAGCACATAAATATCAAAGTCGAAAAGATCAATAGCAGTATACTTGAATATTGAACTATTTAGAGATTATATTTCTTGCATAAATGCAAAACATCAGGACTAGAAATACATGTACTGGTTTAAACTTTCCTTTAAGAACAATATTAAGAATATAGCAAATGCTTAAATTAATAAAATTTTAATTTAGTTTAGATTTATATTAAAAATTGTAAAAAATATACTTCATACACCTTCAAATGGATCATACACCTGTAAATCGTTTACTACATACAATACTATTCTCTTCCAATCAACTCCTTGAGTTAATTCGCTAAAGTTAAAATTTTCAAAAATTAACATTCATAGTCTAACTCTTAAGTTATATATTCTCTGATTTTTATCGAAATTCCCTTATAATTTTCATTTTATTAATTCGTTCTTCCTTGAGACTAATACTATTTGCTAAAATTATATCAGAAATCATTTGGAGTTGTTTGAGAAATGTGTTATGCCGTTCAGGTTCGAGCTCATAAACCTAAACGCATAACTGGGGACTAAAGTTAACTATTTATCCAGAATTCTGAAGCTAATATTCTATTAAATTATTAGTTATATTATACTTTGATTGATTGCAATCTTTTATTTTCTTTAAAAATTATAAGTAATTAAAATAATATTTAATTAACAAATAGATAAAGAAATATAAAATAGGACTTAGACGTGATTTCATTATTTGATTGATACATAAAAATGTTATAAACATATTTAAAAGTTTTCACATATTTAAAGATTTTACTTTTTTCCAACACTTTTCCACACTCACTTAGAGGCATAATGAGGTCCTCTTCTCAAGGCCTCCGCCCAAAGACTGACTCTCTTTGCCAGTTTTTTAACATATCTTATATAAACAAAATAGATCTGAATTGTTATTCTTTTAAAATATGAGCCGCATTTCATAGCTAACGATAATACAATGATAACCTTGAAAGCATTAGTAAAGAATTACATAAAATATAAAGCATTTTAAAGATAACTGTTTGACAATCAATTTCAAAAGAATGAAAAACTGATTTAAAATCAAAGAATTTATATCTGCATAACAAATGTGTGCTTTATCTTATTCTCAATAATTGAAATCGAACAAGACAGCAAGAGTATTGCAATAATATTTGAATGATTTTAATTTTGATATAGTGGTAAAATTCATATGTATTTGAATATTTTATCATAAAGCGAATTAGTTTCATAACAAATAAGAATGTTACCAAACCTTTATCAGTTAAGGCATGTCTAATATCTATGGTTGCATTTTTGTACTCTTTCGCACTTTCGCGAGATAGCGATTTCAATGTTTAAAATTTCGAAATTTATGTCTTAGACATTCTATTTTGGAATCTTAAACTCTTTTCATTAATATTTTCATTATTTTACTCATGAGCTAAAAGGAAAATGAGGCTGATCCTAAAAGAATTTTGCAATTCTATAAAATCCATGACGGATTGAGCAATTGTGCCTCAAAAAAAGTTCACTTATCGATATTTTACGGCCGAAGGAATTCACAGACAAGTAATACTAAGAATTATAAACTGTTTTGATGAAAGAGGAGATATTGAATATTTGAGAATGAGTGACAGATCTACGAAATTAGTTCGCAAAATAATATAAAAGGTCTAGAGATCATAATAGTTCTGAGGGAACTATTAATGATGATACGTTTCTAAACGAATACCTCATCAAAAGACTTTTACTATTTATTCGCAAACACCACAATATTTATAATATTATGAAAAACCTAAATTGTTTGCAGATGTTGTTTATGAACTCGTTATCAGTAAAACGATTTGTGCAAAAGTTCATTATTTTGTTTTGCTATAAGTCAGATTCGAACTGAAGTTTATTAAAATTTTTAAAATTTTGATCACATAAATATTAAATGTAGTGATCCCTAAGTGAGGCGCGACAAAGTTCTATTTAACATATACTTTTTTGGTCGATAGTACGCTAGAGAAAATAAAACAATATGTATATAGTCGAGACCGAAAAATGTAACTGCACGTGTAATCAGGTATTGCTAAGTTATAGTACTTATGAAAAATTAGTCATTCTTAATAAAACAATTATTTATTGAACACAGTTTATACAGAGATGAGATAATACATTTTCAACTCTATTTGATTTGACTTATGATTAGTTTTCTCTCTTATTTAAGATTATTTCCTCGAAATTACACTTTTATTAAACATATTTTAGAGTTTCTTTAACTATAACTTTTCACATGAAAATTTACCTGAAAAACGTATGCTATAGAAAACCAAACAGAATATATGACAAATTAACGTTAAAATAACTACAATCTAAAGTATGAGTAAAAGTTCAATAGATATAAAGTTGCAGTTGCAAGCAAAGAAGAATGCCCATTTTGGCCTATTTTTGCGCTGCGGCGCCTCCTATATCATTTGAAAGATCCTATCGAGTACTACAAGAATATACAACGTTTGACCTCAGTTAGTATGTCCCCTTAGAAGATAGACTATTAAAAGTTCAAGGAGATTCACAAAAACCGGACTATTTTTCGCACCTCCAGACTGACATATCGTATCATTTGTAAGCTCATAATGGATAGAATATATCTTGGCCTCAACATGCTAAAACGTATCGCTTGGGTGATAGAGGGCAAACCCTATAGCTGATACTTTAACAGATATCTGATATATGGGGGTCAATTCATATTAAATCACTCATCCTGAGTCGATACATTAAGGTTAAATTTCAATATTTTGAAAGGGTGCTTAGATAAAGGAATTTTAGTATTATTTTAAAGATTAAAATACCTATATATACCGTATGATAATGAATGAATTTGACTGAGTTTAAACCGTAATAACTTTTTTATTTTTAACCAAAACATATAGATATTATATATGGTTTTAAAGCTTAGAGTCTCTATTATTAAATAGTAAGCAAGTATTTTATATTTAAAGTCATGGGTCTCCGTAAGACGGACCCGTATATTTGTGGCCAAATTAAGGCATTATTGGACAATAGATGGTTCAGAAGTATGATAAAAAAATCATTTATTAAAAGGTGGAATGAAAGTATTTGATGGACTAATTAGTAGTATTAAAAATGAACCGAAAAAAGTGACAAAAAACCCAATAATAAGTCAAAATTAAATACAAAACAAAAGAAACTTTCTAAATAGTGATTTGAAAAAGTTGTCAAAAAGGGTTAATAATATCAACCCTCCGAGTCAAAGAGCTATGGCTAAAGTGATGGAGTGTATAAAACCTAATCAATTACCATATTCACCAGAAATTCAATATGAAGACCAGAAAGAAGCCGTTAGTCCATGTCTTGAGTGACCGAAATATTGAAATTAGGCGATCCCATGCTCTCGGGTTTCATCGGCTCATATGTGGATAAAAGTGGTCACTAGTGATGAGGCCTGGTTTTACATTGTGGACTGTAATTGCAAATCTCGTATTCAATATGTCAGTCATGACCAAAAACACCCGAAACTTGAAGTTTAAAAGGCGTGAGTCAAATGCAAGGAGAATGATGGTATGGACGGGAATATCATTCAATGGCAAAACTAGTCTATATTTTTTAGAGCCCGGTGCCAAAATCAATAGTCAATATTACATCAACAATGTACTCAAGAAATTTTTGGCCAGAGATGCCCCCCGTCTCTATCCCAATGGTGATTACGTGTGGCATCACGATAGTGCCCCTTCACACGTTTCTCGGGCCACTCGGGAGTTTATGGATAGTCATACGTCATATATCCCGCCGGAAAAATGTTTACCAAAATTTTCCAACATAGCACCGATGGACTATTTAATATGGAAAGTCATGAAAAGGCAGTTATCGGCACTCCTAAAGTAAGTAATATGGCATCACTCAAGAGTGCCTTCAATCGGGTCTGGAAGCGTTTGCCACAAGAAGTTATAAACAATGCGTTGGAGTCGTGGCCTCATAGGGTGTATTAAATATATAAGAATAATGGCAAATATATTGAAAATTCTGTATTAAGACATAAATCCAGTAAAAAGTTATAAACAGTTAAACTCCGTCAAATTTATTCATTATCATAGTGTACATTTATTCATATTCCAATTGCAAACTAGGGGGAAGGGGTAGGACCAACACCCTGTCTTTAGTGGGTGACCCGGGCTGGGTCATAACCTCATAAGAGGGTACCAAGTAGTGGAGTGGTACCACCTGGTTATGATGCCCCAGTGCCGGGATCCCGTTCTTAAGAGGGCCAAGGCTCTCCTCCGCGACGAGGCAGAGTGGCTATTCGCCGAAGGGCCTAGTCATCCTGTGAACAGGGCTGTCCTCTGGACAGCTGCTGACTTGCCTACATTTTAATAATTTAAATCGGTTATTTTACTTTTCATATTTTTTTATTGTTCTATCAAATATATCAACCTATTTATTTCGCATTCAGTATCTTTAGTATCTTTAGTAATTTTTTTGTACTAATAACAGTAAAAGTATACATTTTACATTTTAGTGTTTTGCCATCTAGTGGTTAAAATGATGTACAAACTAGGATCAAATACTATATATTCCTTTAGTACTCAATGAGATCTATCAATTGATATAGGTGGCGCAAAGGGAGCCAAAATTCCTATGATTTGGGTATTCTTTTCTCAAATAAGAAACAAATTCAAAAGAAACTAATCATAAGTCAAATTAAAGAGTTGAAAATACATTATCTCAGCCCTGTATGAATTGTGTTCAATAAATAACTGTTTTCTTAAGAATGACTAAGTTTTCATTAGAACTATAACTTAGTAATGTGTGATTATGCGTGAAGTTACATTGTTTTAAGTCTCGACTTCATATACAGTATATTGTTTTATTTCCTCTACCATACATTTTGGAAGTAAAGTGATTCACAACGCTTCACAACAGAAAGAGAACAGCTATTCAACCAAATCGGACGGAACGTTTAGACGGAGATTCATCACTTCATCCATTTACATCTTCACAGCATAATTTCGTTGCATTCAACACATTCGTTAAATAAATTAACGGCGTCATTTCCTCAGGAAGAGGAAATAAATAATAATTATTTTAACAAGCTTAAGGTGCGCACCGTACGAATGAGTTATGTGTTCAATTATTAATTCTCAAATCGCACAAACTGATTTTTTAAAATATATTATAATCGATCCTCAGATAAGAGTTATAAAAAATAATATTTTCGAAATCGGACGTAATATCGTTTGTGAATTGAGTAACCGCAAAAGTCTTATAACTTGAAATATGTTTGCTATATCGAAATACCTTTCATACCAAGCTTCTACTCTGTTTCGTTGAAGATTCGAATATATTTTGTAACATATGAAATTATAATAAATTTGATCAATCAATTCATATTACATAAAAAATATAAACTTGATAAGTTCTGACTAAAAGAATTTGTATCCTAATTATTTGTTTTTAAATTTTGACACTATTTTACGTTCGGTCTTTTGTCGTATACGGTCTTTTCGTTTTCAATATTATCGATTCGATCTGTTTTCATTCGATATCTTTTCTTCGATTTAGTGTCGTAATATCTCTAAACTCGAACACTGATGAGCGTTTAATGCAGTAATGAGTATGTGATTGCACAGTAAAGCCTTATTTAACGAATTATTACTATTACATTATAACTTGTAGAGAGTTCACATAACAATCTAATTGATAGTTTAATTCTAATCCTTGGTCTAAATTAATTTTCACCCAAAAAATTAATCTGTAGAGGATGAAAAACAATTGTTCTACCTAAAATACACAAAACTATAAACTAAAAATTTAGAATAAATAATTTCCTAGTATTATATGACATTCTGTCTTATTTATCGAAGAGAAAATTTTTAAAATGACAATTTTTAAAGCATGCAGTTACAAAGCATCAATAACATATATTTTTGCAAGTAGCGCGTAAATTCTAAGTGATCTAAGAGATGTGTAGCAAAATTTAATAATACATCTTCGTTTAATGTATATCTGCGGAGACATTTTTGTGATGAGTTTTTCAGAGTGTCATCAAAACAATTTCTGAAACTTTTTATCTACAGATCTGATATTAATGAAATTTTGTCATCTGATTAAGTTTATACACAAAAGAGATCGTTTTATCTTCGGGCGATTAGTGTTAACCTTAGCATTTAATAAGTAATCAAAAATGAACATTTAGCGCACGTATTGAAAAGACAACTTTAAATGAATAATCAACCCATTGTGCAATAGTTGCCCAAAGATAAAACAACCTCTTCTGTGTTGCACTTTATATGAAGGAAGCTTGATGGACTTAGTTCTACTACTAATAAAAGTAATAAGACTTTTGCCGCTATTTAGTTCACAAACGATATATATTCGCTAAGAATTTATAAACATTGTTCGAGATATATGCAATCAGATAGTTGTTGACGCCAACGGCTTTGTAAAGTTTTTACAGAATTAAATACAGATTAAACAGAATCTCAAGTTGAGGTCATTTTTCAAATCAAGGTTATGCATTTATTAAGGTTAATAAAAAATATTTTAAGCTCTTGTGACATTTTATCTTATTGTTACAGAGCACTAAACGGCTCTATATTGCTATATAGCAGTGTATTGCTATGTAGTGTTATAGAGTTAGAGTTCGTGTTAGAGATAGTGTTAGAGTTAGCGTTAGTATTAGATATTATATGTATTAGATATGTGTTTGCATTGTAAGTATGTATGTATGTAAGTTTGTATGTAGCATGGGCCCCAAGTGAGGGGTCACGCATCATAAGCTTAATGTTTGTTTTGTTTTATTTCAAAGTTTAAAGGAGAAAAAGAGAAAAAGTATAGAGAGTTGGAAGAAAAAGTTAGTGATATTTTAGATACGAGTTAGTTATGTTTTAGAGATAAGAGAGTTTGGAGGTGAAGAGAACAAGTGTGCACACTATAGATGTATTGAGTTATTAATTGTGTATTGGTTTTTATTTGGAAAATTTTGATATTTTGTATTTTATCTATTTGTCAAAACTTATGTCGTATCAATAAATATAATATTTTATGTGTACTGGTGTTTATAACTGTGTTTTTTCAGAATAACAGTCATTGTTTACAGTACAGTAATAGAAGTCCAGTCCTATAGTAACAGTAAGTCCAGTCCTATAGTAACAGTAAGTCCAGTCCTATAGTAACAGTAAGTCCAGTCCTATAGTAACAGTAAGTCCAGTAACTGCAACATTATTTATCGAAGAGAAAATTTTGAAAAGACTTAATGGGTAATTCGGGCTAATTAAACTAAGGTATAACAGGTTAGGTCGCTTCGCGACCTAACTTATTCTCCCTTAGTTTATATCAGGCTTGTTTGGGTTACGACTCGAGAATCCAAGTTTATTCATTACGAGATACTAAACCAAACAATTATGGATATCTCGAGAACTACTTGTGATAATTGATCAAGTGAGATATCAAAATGCTCAGTTCGATATCCTGAGTACAATGATATATCACTTGGCGAGGTCAGCCACTCCCGTCGGGCGTTGTGCAGAAGTGGTTAGGTTCGGATCAGAAGTGGTCAAGTGTGGTATCAAAATGTTTAGCGTGACGAACTGAATCAATGATATATCACACTTAGGGGTGAGGGTCGGGAACCCTTTTAGACCCATTAGCCCGGATTCACTCGACTTAATTTTTAAAACATGCAATTATGAAACATTAACAATATGTATTATGCAAGTGGCGTATAAATGCTATGTGGTCATAAGAGGTGTGCAGCTGGTCATGCACATACTTTTCTAATAAATGTAATGTGTAATGAATTTTAGTTAATAAAAAGTTAGTTATTTTATAATTATATGACATTCCATCCTATTTTGCCCAAGAGAAAATTTCAAAAGACTTCATTTTTAAATCATACAGATATATAGTGTTAACATTTCTTTTTTACATTTGAAAGAGTAACTACTTCTGTATGAAAACTGGTTGTTTATTTAAATTTTTAAAAGTTTTCTTTTCTACTAGAAAACTGTTAATGAAAAATATACTCATGAGTGATTAAAATGCGCAACACAAACCTTGCTATTAATTACTGGAAGGGCCTTAAAACCTGTTATATTAAAAGAAATAAGAAACTTATATCTAAGAATTGAAAAATATATTTTATTAAGTTTCTTAAAATGGATGCAATTCAAATAAATGAAGTTTCATTTAAATATAACAAACAAATCATACTCAATAGTATTAGTGCAAATATCAGACAAAATGAAATCTATGCACTTCTTGGTCCGAGTGGTTGTGGAAAGACTACTCTTTTAAGGCTGATATTCGGTAGAATTAAGCCTAAAAATGGTTCGGTTACTGTTTTAGGCCATGAACCAGGTTTAGCCAATAGTTTAATAAGTTATATGCCTCAAGAATGTGCTCTATGTCTACAATTCACTGTTGGTCAAACTTTTGATTATTTTACCAGAATTTTTCGGATTTCTAAACAGGATTACATTGAAAGGTAAGAAATGAAGTATAAGAATTATAATTTCTCAAATGATCATCATCACTTTTTAATACTCGAAAACATCATTTCAAAACCTTATCTTAATTATAATTGGTCAGGTAATAATCATTTTCTGTCACCTTAATTAATAGTATAAATTCGTACGAGATCACTAACTATTTTGTATAATTGACTTCAACCAGCTTTCCAGAAAACAAATTCAATTATTTAAAATAGAATTTTTAATTCATTAACAGAAAACAAAAATTAGATGAAGTCATGAGTATTCCTGAAGACAATAAAGTTATAAGTGAATTATCAGGAGGTCAACAAAGAGTAGTTTCGCTCGCGATCGCTTTACTTAAACAATCAAAACTTATAATTCTTGACGAACCAACTGTTGGAATAGATTTGATGACAACCAGTCATATTTGGAAATATCTTTGTAACAAATGTGAACAGGGATTGACTATTTTATTTGTTACACAATATGTTGAAGAAGCGACTCATGCAAATAAAGTCGCATTCATGAGAAACGGAAGATTGTTGGTGGAAGAAAAACCTTCAGTTCTTATGGAAAAATACAATGAAATCAGTTTAGAAAAAATATTTCTTAAACTTTGTCTAATTGATGATAATACAGATACAAGCTGTAAAACAGGAAGCAATCAAATTAATAATAACTCGAATTTGTTGGCTTGTGATCCGAACAAAGACAAAAAGTTTGAAAATATTTCTAAAGATCGAAATTGGGGAACAATATTTTGGATTATATTAATTTTAATTCGACGAAATTTTCTGAAAATCAGTCAAATGGGTTATACAAGTATCTTGTTGTTTTTATTGCCAGCCATACAAATGCTAGGTTTTGGCCTGATGTTTAGCAAGGAAACAATATATGTATGAATTTTAAAACATTTTTCTCAAATCTGTAAATCTTAATTAATGTTGAGGTTTCTAGTATTCCCTAAAAACTTTACAGCTATTAAATTAGAGTCTGCTGAGAAATCTTTAATATAAACCTTGTAGTTCTATAAGACTAGTATTAAGAGACTAATTACTAAAAATTTTTATACACTCACAAAAATATTTTTTGATAAACTCAATCGACTTTGAAAGTTGTTTATGTTATTCTTTTAAAATTATAACTATGTTTAAAAAACTGTAGAATTTTTTATAGAATTAAAATTAGTCGAATTAAGTCTTAACCATAAGATCTGATCGTCTCGATAATAACAATTAAGTTTCCGATATTATTTCTACGAAGCTTTGACACAATACTAGAAATCTCATCAGAAAATGAATTTAAGCTTTCATGAGTATGTCCAGTATAATCTTATAAGATTTTATCATTATAGATTGAAACAGCAATCTTCAATGAAGATATAGATCCATATTATAGCCAAAAATTGTTATCTTCATTGGTAAGCATTGATCAACACATCATTAAACCTGTCAACTATTCGACACTCGATTCAGCACTCAATTCCATATACAATAACAAAGCGTTAGCTGTTATTCATTTCAAACAAAACTATTCTCAAGCTATTGATGACAGAATTGAAGATCCATTCAATATAGACAACAAAACTATAGATGAAAGCAGTTTACACTTATACCTCGACAATTCAATAGTCGATTATAATAAATATTTGATGCTTTCTTTACAAAAATCTTTAGAAAAATTTTTAATTATGGTTTATAACGAAAAAAGTTCAACATCTTTTGAAACTCCGATATCTGTCGAGAGAACTACTTATAGTGAAAATCTTTCAGTTAAAGATCACTATATAAATGGAATATTATTATATATGCTATACTATTCATCAATGATCACATCTTCATTTGCATTATTATTGGAACGTAAAGATGGTCTCTTTGAAAGGTCATTGATTGCTGGTGTCAGTTACAAATTGGTGTTAATATCACATTTAATAACTAATATAGTATTAACATTAATACAGATATTACTTATTTTTTTCGTAGTTTTCTTCATATTCAATAATAGAAATGAAGGCTCAATAATATTATTATTTTTCTTGTTATTATCTCAAGCCATTAGTTCCATATCAACTGGATTTTTGATATCCTCGATAGCAAATGATGAATTTGTAGCTATAATACTTACAATCTTTATAGCACTTCCACAATGTTTTACTTCAGGCATTATGTGGCCGATTGAATCTCTGGATAGACCCCTGAGAGACATATTATATTTAAGTCCTCTGACATTACCCATAAATGCGATCAAGGATATTATGTTAAAAGGATATGGTTTAAGAAACCTTAGTGTCTTATATGGATTTTCTGTCAATCTGTTTTCAAGCCTACTTTTTCTAGTGTTAAGTATGATTATAATTAAGAAAAAATAATAAATTTATTATTTGTCTTAATTTTCACGATATTTAAAGTCGTATAAATTTGTTATTTGGTAACAAGAATTTATAGAATATTTTAACAATTTTTTAAGTTTCTATTCTATGCTAAACTTATCTAGTATTCACATTCTTATAATTGTTTCCTTAGAGGTGTAAATTTGGGCGAAGAGTTGAAAAGAGGGTCATACGATTATACTTTTCAAGGCTTTTCGCTCAGTAGAATAATTAAGTATATTAAAAAAAGTAGAGCTGGTATTTAGTGCTGTTATCGCGAAAAGGAAATTTCCACTTTTAAGTCAAGAGATAGATTTAATGTTAACAATTTTATAGTAAAACGATTAGCCGTAAAGTTTGTGAATACTTAGATGTGATGTGGAAGTTATAATCTTTCTACTATAATTATGTTAATATTTCTTGAATTTATACTTATATTGATTTTAAGTTTATCAACTGTGTAACCAATAAATAGTTCAAAATTTGAACTAAATATTTACAATATCTATTTTGATTACAATTAAAATTCATAAAAATGAAGTATTGTTTAAAATAATAGTAAGAATGTTATTTTTTATACCATTTCAGTGTAATAAGTTTATTGCTAAATAAATTTGAAATTTTATTTTCTTTGATATTTGATAATTGCATGTTCCCCAATAATTAGTTAATAGCCATGTTAGTGTAGTAACAATTCGTGTTATGAATTCTAAGCAATTACGTGTTTTTTCTAGCTTAAAACCATTTAATATTATGAAAATTTATTCGACCCGTAAAATAAGTCCGTAAATTGTCTCTTTCATTTTGCATATAATTATATATTTTCCCTTATATTTGAAGGCTTTAGTCGAAGAGTAGCCTCTGCTCCTTTATAAAGGTTGTTAATGGCTTGAATAATTTGCAATTTCTCTTCTATTAAATAATGAAATCATTAGTAATATGTCCTTCAATTCAATATTAAAACTTATCGCAAAATATTTTTTAAACCAGTGAATCATTGATAAAATCCTGTTTCAAAAGTTGACTTAATTCACTTGTTTTAAGTTCATTCAAATCATTTCAAATGTTGCCACAATATTTGTTGCAAGTATTGCATGCCATGCGCAACATTTATGGGAACAGAGCATAGAACAAAATATGAAAGTTTTTATCTATACAAATCTCTGCAATTCATTTTCTTCGATATTTACGTACAAAGATTATTAATTTGATGACTTATTTAAATATTATTTATTTGAATTTCTTTTTTGACAGATTTTACTGACTTTACTAGATTTTTTAAAAATATCATGAAAAAATTCTTGTGTTTTAGAGATAGGCGCTGTTTTTAAAAAATATAGTTTCGTAAAATTTAGAATCGGATTTAGGTATGTTTATCATAAGCTTTTGAATATCTTAAAGTTTGTTACGTGAAATCGGTAAAGCTTTCTCATAAACTAAATGTATTAATTATGATAGAGTTCAGAGATAAGCATCTTAAACAAATTTGATTAATAATGATTCAATTTCTGACTTAAAAACTTAAACTCTTTCTTAGACTTTTCTTAAGTCCTTTTAACTTCCTAAGCGTTAGAGAAAGGCTACTCTACAACTAACGCCTTCATTTAAAGTGTATAGTTATTTCTTCGTCTTCTTCGCTATCTATTGTACATATTTTGACATTTTCGCTTGAGATTTACTTTTGGGAGTGTTATTTTTACAGTAATTCTTGTCTAGTATTTACTTCGGTAGTATTCATTCTCATTATAATTTAGTGATAATCTCAATCTATGCAGAAGTCCAATTGAAGTAATATCGAATAATGTCGAATCTTCACTTCTTTCACATCTAGCATTAATGATTAGATATTAATAAAAATTTAATCTTAACAAATTTGAATCTCAGTTTTAATCGTTTATCGTTTTTGAATTGCACCAGGTTTTAATGCAAAGAATGTGTTCAAATGCAAAGTGAATATAAAGTATGATATGATTTAAATATAAGGTTTGGTGTTGCTGTTTCAAAGTTATGTGCCATCTAAACTTAAATAGAGACTGACAAAAGAGTAGACTTGCTGACATTGATGATCAGTAAACGATCGATGTTCGCTCACCTCCAAAAATCAAGCGGTGAACATTTGTTTTTATCCCGAATGCTAGAGCAGATGCTGCCATCACTGATTATGAATAAGAATTCAACAGTATTAAAGAGATTTGTTAACTGCGTTCCATTTATGATTATTATCATATTCAATAATAAAATATTTCTTAATTTTTTACTACAACTCAAAAGATCAAAGCATTGAATATCTGTTATGGTATGAAGCCTTCTTCTATTTTGACGAATTATTTTTCGAAACTTCGATCATTTTTAAAAGAAAAATGATTGTAAGCGCGATCGTCTATTAGAATGAAAATTATTTAAAAAGAAGTAAATCAGATTGTTTTAAATTCAATAGAAACCAATGCTGACTTCATATCCACGAAAATAGTTAATAATGAATAGTTTCCAACAATAAAATCTGACTCTTTTCTGACCACATCTCTCGATGAACGACATTAACTATAACCAAAGCAAATTTAATAAAAATTTAATTACATAAATTTGATTCAGACCTTCAAACGTCTAAATATATCCAAACGTCTTCCACTGAATGATACAAAAATTGAATAGCTTATACGATTGATTAGCTTCACAATAAACTGAAGACACAGTCTTCGTGACTAATAATAGGATCCAAATAAATCTAAGGCTAGCATAGAACAAAAGAAATCTCAACAGAAAATTTATTTTTCTGAACAAAGACTGATCAAACATATTAATTAGGGATGCGAATGATACCTTAATACAGAATAAAAGTTTAGACCAATAGTTATTGTTACGTTTAATGATTTCTCCGTGTATTGATATTAGAGATTGGATTGAATTAATCAAATCCAAACGTTTTTTAATTTTGGTTTTAAGTGAATTTCTTATCCTTTCATAGATTTGGGATATTTTGCATTTAAGATAATAGCATATTATATAAAAATAACTATTTGTGAGATAATAATACTGTAGACATAATAAGCAGCAACGCCGAATATAATAGTATAAGGAATACCAAATATTAGGAATTGCTCAATCGATTCATTTGCAACAAACGGTGTAAATGTTAGAATAAGAGCGACTCAGAATATCATATTAGTTATAAATTTTCAAGTGAAAAGTAGAATTTTGCGATTTAACCAATTTATAAACATCTTCTCTATTTGAGAGATCAATATTTTTCGGTGAAACTAATTCCGAAAGCATCTCAAACGGTTTGAGATAAGAGGGTTTGATATCATTCTTATAGTTGCAATAGTGAAGAATCTGGCTGGTAATTGCTAACAATGCTCCAACAGAAGCCGCAATATTGATGTGCATTCTATCGTTGAGAAAATATCCCCAGCCTCCTATTTACACATTAAAATCTGAATCTTCATCAGGATGGAATAAAAAAATAATACAACGTATTATTATCTGTAATAGAGTAATGAATATAAACTTTGGGTTTTGAAATCTTCTTTTTTTGATTAATTCATTTGGAAAGTAAAGATAAACCGATTCTATATAGATGAGAATCAACTGAATCGAGTACTAATCCTGGTGGTAAAACCTTATTAGGATCGAAATCACAGTTTTCAGTTTTCATTAATAATCTATGTATGTATTTGAATAAGAATAAAAGTATGCGATCATATAATGAACTAATTTTCAATTTGTAAGAAACAAGAAGTCCCTTACGCTTTTATGAATTATTGATAAACTTACATGTTTTATAAACACAAAGCCAGAGTACTAGATAACAGTTAACGAATATTCCAATTACATAAAATATAAACAATTTTCTTTTACTTGAGCTTAAATTTCACTTCGATCAATATCAATAATTTACGACTTAATGGCATATTATAATACTTCTTTTGCTGAATAATAGTTCTAAAAATTCATTTGAGGCATTCGTTAATTGATTTTTCAATATAAAAATAAATTTATGAGATCATTATTTCAATTAGCTTTTATAAATAATAATAATAATTATTATTAAGCTATGAAATCCTCAAAATAATTTAGAAATTTTTTAATTATATGAATATAGTTTTCGTTCTAGAAGAACATAAACATCAAAGTCGAAAAGATCAATAGCAATATACTTGAATATTGAACTATTTAGAGATTATATTTCTTGCATAAATGCAAAACATCAAGACTAGAAATACATGTACTGGTTTAAACTTTCCTTTAAGAACAATATTGAGAATATAGCAAATGCTTAAATTAATAAAATTTTAATTTAGTTTAGGTTTATATTAAAAATTGTAAAAATATACTTCATACACCTGCAAATGGATGAAAGTAAATCGTTTACTACATAAAATACTACTCTCTTCCAATCAACTCCTTGAGTTAATTCGCTAAAGTTAAAATTTTCAAAAATCAACATTCATAGTCTAACTCTTAAGTTATATATTCTCTGATTTTTATCGAAGTTCCCTTATAATTTTCATTTTATTAATTCGTTCTTCTTCCTTGAGACTAATACTTTTTGCTAAAATGCCAGAAATCATTTGAAATTGTTTGAGAAATGTGTGCTTTATCTTATTCTCAATAATTGAAACTAACGAGACAACAAGAGTATTGTAATAATATTTGAATGATTTTAATTTTGATATAGTGGTAAAATTCATATGTATCAGATCACCCCATAAGTTTCTGGACTTGTACAATCTTTCAGAGTTCATAAGATTTTACTTATGCAAATATTTTTATCGACATTTTGTACTAATTTTTGTAAAGCTAGAATATAAAAATCATAAATAGTTTATTTTTGATGATAATTAAAAATTGACTGTCTAAACATAAATTTGGTTGCCTGATAAAGTTCAATAAGGAGCATAAAAGGGCCATAATTTGTTTTCATTGGATGATAGGGTTAACTTAGGCACAAAGCAATGAAAATTTGGTCAAAGTGTTAGGAGATAATGCTCCTCTGAGGACTACAGTCTTCAATTGGTTTGCTGGGTTTAATCGTGGAAGACGCTCCCTTAAAGATGAGAACCGAACCGGTCGATCAATATCTGCAACAAGTAAAGAAAATGTGTCAAAAGTACGAGAATTAGTGATAAATGACAGAAATGTGACATATCATCAAATAGCGGAGATTTTGACGATCGAAAACTCATTGATCCAGCTCATCTTGCGTGACCAACTGAAACTCAAGAAAGTCTGCTCTTGGACTCCACATTTTTAACTGATGAACAAAAGCGTATATAACTAAGGAAGCATAAGCTAAAAGACTTTGAGATGTTAGTAGGTCGATATGAGCGGTGCATTGAATCTGGGGAAGGGGAATATATTTAGAATATATAAAATTTCAATTAAATATCTTTAGCAGGTTTTGAGTATCTGGAAATTTATGGGGTGATCTAATATTTGAATATTTTATCATAAAGTGAATTACAGTAGTTTCATAACAAATAAGAATGTTATCAAATCTTTATTAGTTACTATATTTTTAAATAGTTTTGAAAGTTTTATAAATGAGAATATTTCATAATTCTCTTTGAACGTTCGAAAGTTCTTTTATGATCGAACTTGTGATCAATAAAAATATAATTCTAAGTCCATATGGCATATTTTTTAAAGTGTCTAAAATATATTATTAATTTAATTATAAGGATGTTTCAGGCATCATTTATAAACTTATTTATTGAACTTTAACATTATATTTAAGAGAAAATTTTAAAAATCTTTAACTCAAAAAATTATCTTATTCAAGAACTTTATGCCTGGCTACGTAATTGGAGTTTTTATTAATCTCTATGCAAGTTTAATATGGAGTGAAAGCATCAAATTTTGAAATTTTTAAAACAATTTTAATCAGTTTATTTTACTACAAATCTTAGTTTTCGGTTATTTAAAATAGACTTATAAATATGATTTACTAACTTTGATCAGTACTCGGTTTCCAGAATGTCTTGAGGACAAAAAATAGTTTAGGACACATATCAAGACCTCTTTATAGATTCAAAGGCAAAAAGTATCGTCTCCACGGAGATAGATGTCTGATCGGGCCACATTCAGTCTTATTATGAACTTTGATAATACTCAGCTAGATACATAATTTTCATTTATATTCAAGTTTTAATTTATAAGTTATGATTGAATTAAAGAATTATCAAATTTTGTCTCCATTTCTTTAATATTTTGACACCACTTCACGTATTGAAAAGTTACGATATTCTCAAGTTTTTCATTTTTAGTTCAAAAATGTACTCATCGACCTAATTCGTTATAACATTGGCATAACATTGTTTTAGCAAACATTTTCTACATATTGATTAAGAAACCGTTTGCCAATATTTTCAAAGCGATATTCAGCTGCGGAAATAATGAGAAAAATAAACAATTATGGGAATACCGTATCTTATTCAAGATTACATAAAATTGAAACAAAATATTATCTTTTCAAGTTAAAAGGGATTATTTTCAGGCTCAAAAGTGAGTCATGTTAAGAGACTTTCACTTTGGAGGTGTTTAACACTAGAAGGTCATTATATTAAAAGAAAAAACTTGAAAATCTAGATTTTCATCTCGTTTCCAATCATGTTTTCTCAGAAGCAATAAGACTTTTTCACTTATAATCATGTCGAGGAAATTAAGGTCAATACTATGTTTGGGTTTCTTATAATAGCTCTAAATAAAAAATGTATTGACGTAAGAACTGTTAAACTCTGATTTCTTAGTCTAAATTTAGTTTTTGATTCCATTAAGTAATAAAAAATTGTTTTTCATAATTATTATGAGAAATGATTAAATGTTATCAAACATTTAACCACTTGGCGCTGTCGTTGAATAGTTTTTCTGAGCCATTGCAACAGTAGTGAAAATTGAGAGTAAAATAAAAACATTTCATTTGGAAAATTTACAATAATTATCTGGTATAAAGTAGAAGTCAATTCTTAAATTCAATTAAAAACTTTGAGTCATACTTAGCTACTCAAATTAATGTAGAACATACTTTTTTTTTCACAAATAGACTAAATCATATTTTATAAAATATCTAAACATGTGTAACTATTTATATAGATTATTAAGCATTTATTTATTACTGGAAAGTTATACCGTCAGAAGAGATGCTTTTGTTGGAAATAGAATCGCAAGTTATAGTAATGTAACTAAAAAGTTTTAATACTTCATTGTTGACTAGTTATACTGTCAAATTTCCAGACTGAAAACTTAACTCTAATACAGTATTAAAAACGTTGATGAATTTCAAAATTTTATTCATTCTGTTCTTAGGAAACATTTTTCAAATAGTGCTAAATTTGAAATAATCTTCATATGTTAATAATTGAATGAGCTATAAAATGAATAATATGCTTATAAGAAATTCAAGTAATGATAGGCTTAAGTTTTATTGAAATGACGTAACAGAAAGTTTATTTTTAGTACTCATTCAAATTTTCACGTTTAAGCTCTTATCTAATGAAAACTTCTTCGAAAACTTAATCAAAGTTTGTCCTTCAAAAGTGATCATTTAAAAACTTATTGATTATTTACTAAAGCAAAGTAATGCGTAGGTATATATCCAACGGGTTATTATATTTGTAAAATTACGTTTAATAAGAAAAGTACATTATATGCATAACAATACAGTTGTTTTTAACCATGCAGCAGAAATGATATTTTGTTGCAATACTGCTTGTTTTGTGAACGAATACGAAAATTACAATGAAACCCACTTGTTAGAAAATTAAATAAAGGAGGTATAAATACTTGTTTACGATTTTATCAATATTTAGTACAATAATTATTATTAAAATTATCAAAATAATGCCGCAACTCAGCACAAGACTAACTGAAAATTAATAACTCTCTAAATTTTTAAATCGAATCATAACTGGATTTACTGCATCTTTTGTATCCATCTACAAATCAATCATACATGTATTGCAACAAAGTATCATTTCTGCTGCATGGTTAATAGCAATAATTGTTACATTGTTCTGGACACATATTAATAAATAAAAATGTGTCCGAAAACATGCCCTTGAAGCATAGCAACGAGCTCTCCATCAGACGCTTTCAATGTTTATCTAGAATTAATCACTTTTTAGCTGTTCTGTCAGGGCAAAACATAAACATCAAGATTATAACAGATTATTTTTTAAAATGCATTTTGTAATCTTAATTAAATACTAGTCTTTTGTCTTAATTCTATTCCTATTTCTGGTTATGCTTTGAATAAAATGAGTTTTAAAAATTCTTATAAGCTCTGATTACAAGTACTGATAAACTGACATTTTGGTTATAGAAATTTTGATAAGAATTTTAACAATAAGTGCATCTGTGGCTGGCATTAAGTACTCAGTATTTGTGGCGATGCCAAAGAAATAGTGTTTGTGGTCATTTTAATCATGTAATCAGTACTTTTAAAAGTAATATAAGTATGCCCGAAAGAGCACCTCTCAATACCTATGATTATTGTTTGATTGTGATAAATCATTTGGATGATCGGCTGCTTTCTCAAGCATATTTGTATTACATTCAACAATATTGATCACATAATAAAAACAATCGCATATAAGTATATCTTAAAGAGTGTTATACTTAGCGCATTCGTCTATTCGATAAGATTTATAATTTTCAAAATCTTTTGTTATTGCTTTTGAATGTTTCAAAAACTTGCGCCGGACAATTGATGCGTAGAGATCAAATGTTAAGGACAGCATAATAATTGAATAGTCTTTGTCAAACAACTATAATTTAAATGTTAACGAAAATTTTGAGAATAAAAACCAACACCTGACTCATTTATTGATATTTATTGATTCAGATGTCGTGAATAAGTTATACAAAATAATAGACAAATTTAATCTAATGAAACACTAGAATCGAGTCGGAAAACAAGATAACAATCAATATTCTGTTGGCTTCAAGAGTTATTGGCATCATTTTACTGAATTTATTATTTAATTATAAACACGTGTAATAATAAAGATTTTATGTTGTACTGAAACAAGTTTTTGAACTTCTTTTGAACATTATCTGACTTAAAAAGTGCGTCATTCATTTGATTACCAGTGATTATTGGGTCGTTTACTACGTTAAGATCAAATGATTGATATTTGAGTTTTAATAATAATTGAATAAGTTCGCAAACCCTTAAACGTATCAGTCTGGGACTAATAAAAGTAAAACTATTTGGCGTCAATTATACTAACATTCAATATACATAAAGACAAATCATTTTCTTACCTATTGAAAGATGTTTACATTTTAACAATAATTTGAATTCAATTATTGAATAATTAAGGCTTTGAGCTCATTTTTTATTTATAAACAAAAGTGTAATTTATTTCTGTAACTATTCATCAGTTAAATACAAATTAGTATTAGTATGACATAAATGTTTGAAAGATTCATAAAAAGGATAATTAAAATTTTGTAAACTAAAAGTCTTGTCAAATAGACAAATGAGTTGATTACAATACTCTTTTGAGAGCTATTATACCTCTTGACATCTATCATTTAGCTGCTTTAATTTTTAATCATTACTTTTATTATTCAAATTAGCTGTCCCCAAAAATAATTTCCAAATTTTTTATATTAAATCAAATTCACTTCAATTGATGAAAACCTTATTTTTCTGTCAATTTTCTAACTGTTATCATGAAAAATTCTAAGTTTCTAACTATTGCTTATTTAGTCCGTAAAAATGATACAATAAATTTCTATGTAAATGATCTATGTTATTTCAATTCACTAAGAGGTTAGAGTATTTAAGGTGTGAAAATCGGAAAATTTTGTTTCGAGCTATTTTACGTTCAATAGATTTTGATATCTGCACTAAAGCTAATTCACTCTGGTTCACTTGAATTTATAGGCAATCTACAATTTTAAAAATACTAAGTCTATCAAAGTTAAACGTTATAGTCAAAAACCTTTTATTTAGACTTAATTGAGAAGTATAATCAAAGTTTAATTGGAAAACCGTAAGACTCGAGCTCAAAATTTAAAATCTTCCTGAACTTAATTCAAATTCAAACAATAATTGCTTGATTTCCATAGTGCAAATGGTTTTTCCTAACAGTGATTTCAATATCAGGTCATAAATAATTCATTTGAATTCTCTTGGTCTTCTCCCAATGCTTCAACCTGATCTTCGCCACATCCACTGCATAGACCCTTTTTCCCTCCGGAGAGCACATAAAGACGCCATCGCCTCTCTGGAGGCCTCCGAGTTCATGTGAAGTGCATCGCAAAACTGGAGGCAACAGCAACAATAACAACAAGCTTTTCCTTGAAGCAAAGTTTTTATATTTTTTCAGTGGAGAAAACATTGCATCAGTTCCGGTGTTGTATCATTTGAGGAAAAATCCAAAACATTTTTTGAGAAATTGAAGAGTATTTGAAATCTACCTTTTAATGAATCTTATTGTTTGTTAGGAATAACGAAACTTACAGATTCTGAGATAAGGACTTTCTTTAGAATAAAAATTCAGTTTCTTCAAAGGTTTTAAGCCATTGAAGGCTAAAATACTTAATTTAGAAATGCAAAATTAGATATAAAAATATTTTCACTCTTTTCAGATTTTAATAGTTTGGAAAATTTTCAAAAATTAAAATTAATTTGGTTATTACCTTAGTTTCATCGATGCTCTCAAGGTTCTGATTCTTATCCTGACTTTATCATGGAGTTAATGCATAAGTTTAAGACAAAATTGAATTTTAATTTGAACACTATCTACTTTTCAAACTTGTTTGCATAGCAATAGTAAATGACTGGAAAACCTATAATAATATCACTCTATTAAAGTGTGTTTAACATAAAATTTTCTTATAATTAAAGCCGATTATTAGTAATTTCTATTGGCTCATAAGAAATACCAATACACTGATTCATATCTATGTGTCTTTCCTTCAAACGGCAAATTTCCCTATTTTATTCGATATCCATTATCGCCTGTAACTATTTGTTTTAATGAGTTTATTTCAATAAGGCTTAAGCTATTCTCAGTTTTAAACATTTGAAGTCTATTGTAAGTGATTTCTGGATACGATTCACACTTTTGTTCATTTTGAGACAAACGTATATTTATACACAGTAGAGATGCCCAAGCCTGAGCTCGCAGACCGCATGAGACCCTCGAAACCTTTTAAAAAATATTGAAGTAACTCAATACAAGGAAAGGCATTTGGAAGGATTCACAATAGATTTTTGCAATTTATTTCTTTTATGTTTTAATAGCATAAATCAAACTAGGTTGTGAATAAATTCTGAATTACTGATAAAATAGCGAGATTTTCAGAGTATTAGTAGAAAATTTAACTCTAATAAAAAATTGAAGCCTTTATTTGGTAGCAGTATTTTACTATCTCTCAAGTTAAAGATTATTTTTCGTACATATTTTAGGGAATAAGTCTCTAATAACTCCTTACTTTAAACTGACCCTCAAACTGAGCTGAGGAGGGATCGGAGCTTCAACGTTATCCCACGACCATATAGTTTCTATAGTGACCCGAGAGACTAAATGCCTAAGAAGCACTGGTATAAGGTATAAACGTAATGTAGAAGTTACTAGACTTAAAAATGTTATGCAAATAATTTGTTTAAATTTTCAAACTGCTAAAAAATATTTCTTAATAACCATTTTAACGAAGAATATTCCATGTTATAAGCAATTCATTAAAATGATGAAAATTCATAGTGTGAATAAAATTCACACATCAAAGAAAGTAACTCCTAATTTAGCTCTTAAACCAGTATAGTTGAAAGTATAAATCTAAGATTTGGACAGATTTGGATAGCTAGTTCCAAAATAAAGTTAAAATACTTGCTTAACACGAGATAAGTCTCAACCTTACGAATAGATTCACATATGCTGGAATTCTAATTATAGTTTAGTAATGACTCTCAAAAGTTTTACGTTTCTATACAGTCTCACCCGGTTATAGGCAACTGATCGGTACGCAGGAAGCAAGTTGATTATAACCGGGTTTGTCTGTACCCAAACTCTTTAACATACTATTAGATTGGTTGGTGCCTAATAGATCATTTGCTAACAATAGGGTTTGCCTACAATCGAGTTGTCAATAACCGAATCAAACTATATAACTCAATTATAAAAAACCAGTTACAATACTATATTTCGGAAAATCTCTTATCAAAAAACTTTCCCTTTCTACCGAATACTTGTGAATTTGTTTTCAGTATAGGGTCATCAGACTAAACTAGTTTCATAGTACTGAAGTCAATCTTATTAATTCAATGTTTTTCCAGATTCAAAATTAGATAGCTTTTGCCTGAATATACGTCATACGCATAGTGCTTAGTAAATGATTATTCCCCGAATACAGTTTCGGATTATTTAAAGAGTCTGCTAACATCACCACAAGTCTAAGTCTAAGTTGTTCGCTCCTGATGTAAAGAACTTTCTTAATCCTAAATAATCACTTATAGAGATACAGAAAAGTTTGAGAAACAATAGTTTTTCAATATAAGGATTTTTTTATCATAAAAATTTTGTAAATTTCTTTAAGAATGAGTAGTAAATTATTTAAGTTGTTTGGACTTTTTCTACTGACTTTGTTGCTGTTTAGCTATGCTGTGAAAAGTGATAGTAATAATGAAGATTATGAAGATGAAGATGAAGATGAAAATGATAGTAATCATAGTAAAAGTCATAATAATGTAACTGAAAGCATTAAAAGTCATAATACAACCGATGATTACGATTACGGTGATATTAACGACGAAGAAGAAGACAGTGGTGGCTGTCATGAAAAAAGTTTTGTCGACAAATTAAGAGAACTACATGAAGAAGGAAGAAATACTACCACTGGAAAACATGTTAAACATATCAACGAAACTTTTGATCTGTTGAGAAATGCCCAGAATGTTTTCGGATCTTTGTTTGGGATCGATGAAAGAGAAAGAATGAAATTTCTCGAGTTTTTATCAGAGATCGATTTGGGTCTATCGCCTCAATGTTTGGCTTCGTTTCTGAGAGTTGTTTCGGCGGTCAGAGAACGTGAGATATGGGGAATAAAATGTAAGTTAATCGGAATTAGGTTTATTTGGAAGCAATATATTCGCTCAATAAAGTTATCTTATTTGATAAGAAAATCTTTTATGACTAGTACCTATAACTTTTTATTCCATAGCTGGGTAAAAAGATTTGAGAAAATATTTTGAAATTTCCTACTGTATCCTAATGACTTTAAGAAAATCTTATTTTCTTAATTAAACATTTCATTACTTGTGCCCATAAGTCTACATCATCCTGATCTTTTAGATTAATCATCATATGATGAATAACTGTTCCTAACTATGTATTGGGCTTTTGGTATTAAATCAAAATAAAAGTATGTTTTCGAATGAAATTCTTTTAAAAATAATTTTTTTGTTAGAATAAAGTGCCCTTAGACTGAAGGCTAATCGAGACTAAAATTCTTGTCAATTCAATCTAATAAAACGATCGGAAACTATATATAACAAGAGATCGCTTTTCTAGATATTAAAATTCTAGTTTGCAAATTACAGATAATTAATAGTCTTTGATTTAATATCAAAAGTGTACAGTTCTTATAGAGCTTTTATCTGATCTTATATCAGTCAACAAGAAAAAATTCAAATTTTTTCTAACAAATATATTGCTGAGATAACAGACTAGAAGCAAACATTGAGAGAAAGTGACTTCAAGTTTGTTTTGGTTCCATCCAATATTAAACAAGCATCAGGTCAAACTTGATTTTATCGCCAATAATGACGTAAAGAACAAATTTTTTTCTTAAGAGACTATTAACCTATACCCAACATCAACCTTAAACTTGACATAATTAGTCTTGAAGTCATGACATACCTGGGGAATACCCTTAATGCTTTCTGAAATAAAAAGGGAGCGTCTTTGGGTTTTCATACACATATACAGTAAAGACTCGATATAGCGAACTTCGATATAGAGAAACCGAGTCAGAACGAATCAATTTTGAGTCTCAGCATAAACTATATAAATACGACGTTATATGTGCTTAGTCTCAAATATAACTCGTCAGACTCGTTACAACAGAGTAAATTCCTCAATCCCTTCAACTGAGTTATATCAAGATTTTACTGTATAAGAAAATTCACTTACACTTGAAGGCATGATTTTCATCACTAATATGCTTATTTGTAAGTTGTAAACCGCAAAACAATCAACACTTCATTAGAAGTGAAATCAATTAAACATTTCTATAAATATTCTCTAATTTCCCCATATTTGATCTGATAAATCTTTAGCCTAGCTGTTTGAATAAAAAATTAGATTTTTCAATCACATGGATAGGAAAAATTATTTGTTTACAGAAATTAAAATCCTTTTGATAAAGATTAGGGAAAATAGATTTAACGCTAAGATTTTACATAGAATATAGGTAAGAATCGGATTTTTATATTTTTATCACATTCCTTATGAAATTTCTGTAGTTTGATAGGCTTTCCGCCCACTAATTATTGAAGATCATGGTTAGATTTCAGATAAGCTATATTTAGAACTGGTTAAGCGCTACCTGCGCCCAATCTAGTTTACCGAATTTTTTGTAAGTGAACGTGGCATGAAGTAAGTGGTCTTAAGTTGCTATTCATAAGAACTAGTTTACGAATAGAAAACTAGTTATTTCTTGTATTTATTGAGATATGATTATTTTCAAATATTTCCCTATAGTCTTCATTAGTCTGAATAGATCTAAAAATAACTTTCGATTCTTTGAACGAACAAATTGTTAGACGAGTTGAACGAAATTTCTGTCTCTAATAATGACCTTAGATTATCAATTTAACTGTGAGTTAGGAATGCCTCAAGCATCTTTAGTTCATATAGTGAATGCCCTTCAACTCTAACCTTCATAAATGTCAAGACATGACCTAAGAAAACTTGTTAAAGAAGCCTTATTTTTACGTAGCTTTTGCCGTCTCGTATTGTTATTCAACACACTTTCAGACAGAACTTTCATTGAACTTCAGACAGGAGAGTATATCTTACTATATATCCAGTATATCCCGTCAACTCTTTTTGCCTGAAGCCTTACTTTCACTTTCAGTATTCAATAAACATTATAATTAATAGCCAAAGGACTTTAGAGGTTGATGTAGAAGAATATAAACCTATTATAGTGAAGTTTTCGTAATGTATGTGATTAATCGAATGCCAAAGTCTGAATAGTTAGGAAATTATTGTCCTTTATGTTAAAATAGCTAAAAAGTGGTGAAACTAAAGGAGAGTCACGCTTTTATTAACAGAAAACTTTTGAAAGAATCTTTATGAATTCCTAAACTCTTTATCTTTGCTTGGAATATTAATTTAGTTTAATTTAATTTAAACTTTTAATAAGCGACTTAATGTAATAAAATAGAGACATATATTTTCTCCATAAGTCCATCGCTAAAATATGAGTTTTGATTTTTGAATGAGATAACATTTATTTATATTATATTCTGTTCGACAATGAAAATGTAATTTGTTAGTAATGACAATTCAGGGATATCCTATAGTAATAAACCGAATTATAAACTATCTATTAATAAGGTTTCATAGAAACTAGACATTTCTTGAAAATTGAACAACAATATTCTTAATTGATTAAATCTAACAGGGTTTCTAGATATTCACTCAGAAAGGAAAATTCATTACGATTATTCAAAATAAAAGTCACATTTTTGTATGTCATACAGTAAAAGCTTCGAAAGCACCTTAAGCTTGATTCACGGAAAAGTTGCTCAATCACTGACTGACTCATTATTAAATTAAGATACTTACTCATAAATTATGTGTGATATCTCTTAAAGATTTGTTCTTCTTTAAATTTACTCTTTATATGTCTATCCTTTAAGGCATGTTAATATTCCAACATATCACTGCTTAGAATTTATTAATTCAGCACAAAAACTAATTACAAAAAAGAGCTTAAAGCTTATCAATCCTTCATCGTTAAGCCTAAGTATGACAAGATCTGCTGACAAGATCCATGATGAAGAAAGCATCCAAAAATTAAAATCTAAAATTTCATGAATATCTAGTAAAATGATCCAAGAATATTAATTACATTTTTAACTCAAAGGTTTTCAGAATAATCTTAATTTATCTGATCTTAAGTCACATGAACCTTTTTGGAAATGCTGGAAGTGGTTCTAAAACGCGTGATACTTAAATTTATGCATTTTTTCACTTTTGGAGCTTATCTATTGATTGACCTGATAGATAGTTTGAGTATTTTTAATAAGTTCTTTAATAATTACTTATAACTCAAGGTTTCCGAATAAAATTCACGGTTAAATGATTGTGTTTGATGTGTATTAAAAGTGTGTTCAGAGATATTTGTAACTATAGCAGCATTTGTGAGAACACGATAAACACGATTAATATTATTATTATTTAATGTCACATCTTCTATTTTTTATCTTTTATAAAAATGAATATTTGATTATTCGCACAATTGCGACATATTGAATACCTACTTTACTTAAAAATGACAATGAAATTGAAAGTATTTTCCGTATATTGGGCAATGAAAGTATAATTTCTATCACTAACTCCATGAAAAATTTGAAAGAAAAACAAGTTTGAGGTAACTTTTCTTAGAGTAGGTGTGATTTTCATAACGAAAGACAAACTTTATAATAATTAAAACTTACTAAAAGTTTTGATGATGAAAATATTTTATTAAATTAAAAGTATTGACTTCTGAAAGAACACTTAAAGAAACAAAAATGTCAAAAAATAATTCAATCAGATATAGGTATTGTAATGTAGTTGGAGAGAGCCCGCAGTCCATTTTCCCCCATAATGACTATACACACCCTTAACACCAGTAAACGAGCTAGTAACTAGGAACTTTATTTTACAATTGCATATAAGGAGAGTATAATCCTTATGGGAAAAATAGGTTGTAGACTGTCTCGAACTACATCATAATATCTATAGCTTAAGACTCGAATCCTTGAAATACGAAAACAGTGATTTTTGGTCCATCCTTGGATTGTTATCTAATTCGAAGTATTTCTAAAAATAAAATCAGCTCATAATTCCTGTATAAGTCGTGAGTTGGTAGGTCAAATATTGCTTTGGGTTATATTTTCTGTTTGGTAAAAGGATATTTAATCTAATCCTTGGATCGAAATGAGATTTTATGATATTTTAATAATTATTAGCTTTTATCAAACATTAAGCTCAAGAACAGCAGATATGAATTCTTTGAATACTTAAAATTTATTAATAGAAATAACTATTTTTAATGAAAATATTTTCTGGTACTAAACATTTTTCAGGATAAATAACTAAATATAGGAAATGACTTTCCTATTTCTTTCCTATCAAATAAATTTTCATTTTGATATTCAATTTTTTTTTAATTTTATGCAATATGCATATTCATTAATATCACTGCTTCAAACAGTTTTGATGAGAAAGTTGTGAAAAATTATTAATAGATAAAAATTCACTTAAGCGATTATTGTAAATTCTGAATTTTTATTTATTAGATGAGACATTTTTAGGAGAATAGATGCAATTTTTGTTATTTATTTAGTTTCAGCTGTTGCTTCAGAGAGTTCTTAACTTTGATGACAACTTATAAATATTTCTCAAATCTTATAGTTCTTGACGCGATCGGACGCTTTCCCCCTCCAGGATTTGCAGAGGGAGTAGTCGCAGACTTCGGTGAATACGATGAATGTCTCGATATCAGAAGTCCTGTTGTCAATAGAAAAAATCCAGAAATCAGAGGACAGTATTGTTTGATGAAAGTTATTTTACCATTCCCTAAAAAGGATTCGGTTAATCAATCAGAAAATTTGGACAGAACGTTGCAACTAAACACAAATCTCAGAGATAGTTTAGATTTAGAACAAGTTACAGTTAAGGGTGTTATCGAAGCATTGAATATAGTTCAGGGAGCTATTTATCGTTTAGGAATCTGTATTCCATCTAATTGTAAACCACAGGAAGTGGAGAATATGTTGAATAAAAGTAAGTTTTAGTGCATCAAAGTTAGATCAAATTTTATCAAATGAACGAGTTTTGTCAATTAGTTCAGTTCACTCTATTATCAATTTATTTTTACTATTTTTCTAATATTTATCATAATAGCGTCTTAAAACGAATAAAAAAATATTTGTATGAGTGGTTTGATCTATTGTGTTTGAACTGAACTTCATGATTTATCATTTTAGTATTTGTGCTAAGGCTTTAATAGTTTCAGTTCGACCTCTGATCAGTGGGTTCACAAAGATTTTTAATAAGTTAACACATTCCTTCAAAACTTTCAAATAAATACTTTTGAAGTGGACTACTTGACAAAACTCATTCAAATGCAGAAAATTTAACATTTTCTCTTATTTAAAGTCTTGCTTTTTGCTTTAGAATTTTGTATTTATCCTGTTTTTAATTTTTCATTAATTTTTTTAGTATTTCAACCAATATCTAAACTTCCGGTTGAAATAGACCCAAACTGTCAAATTAGAGATAAACCTATCGAATTGGACAACTTTCAAATACTTTCAATGTAAGAATTTCTAAAAGATTCAGTCATAGAAACCTAAAACTGAAATAAAGCTAATATTTATATAATTTTGCTTACAGTACAATTCTATCAGTTCTGACAATACTTGTCATATCGAGTACTATATTCGAGATTTACAAAAATAAACAGGAGAAAGAAAATCTTCCCATAACACAAACCACGAAAACGAATGATTTATTGCTATCATTTTCAATAATAAAGAATACAAAAACATTATTCGTAAGAACTGAAAAGTGGGCAGCATTGGACACAATCAGACTATTATTGATAGTCAATACATATGTCGTACATATGTATGTGGCTAGTACAACTCTGGGTTTGGTAACATTGAAAAGAATCATTACTGTAATCCTTCCACGTATGCTTGAAGACCGAAGATATTTCTTTGTTAGAAATCCATTAATGATCGATGCATTGTTCACTTTGAGGTTTGCAAGCTTTTAAATTCAGCTCAATAGTGAAATAAGTTAATTATTTTTTTATCAATTTCTCAGTGGCTTTTTGATATCATATGGATTGTTGAGAAGACTAGGGTATACTAAGGGTCGATTCAATTACATAGCATTCGTATTTCAGCAATGGATGAGATTTGTATTATTTGCCTTTGCGTCAATACTTTTCTTCTATTTGTACCCATTATCTGGTGAAGGACCGATTTTCCACTACAGCGTCGAGTACGGCTCTGGTTGCAAAGACCCAGCAGTTTTGATGAGAATATTTCTATTCATTAACAATTTCAACAATTTTAGCTTCGAAACTTTTCACGAAAATGTGAGTTAATCTTACTATCCATTACATCTTTTTTCAATAACTAAACCTGCAGAATAATTAAAATGGGTGAAAAATGCCGACGAACGAAATATTACGCTTAAAATATTTTCTATAGTCATAGAATAAACTTAACAATCAAGACCATTAGTTTGAATTTTAGCTTAATCTTTGATGATATTGACTGACAAATAAGCGAAAAGTTTTTCACCTATACTTTTAAATGTAATTTTGAAGATAATTTTTAGACAAACTATAATATTAAGGGTTTTAATTGATATTCAAACATATTTAATATTTTAAATAATAAATGATTAACATTAAAAAATTTCTTAATTTTATAGTGCAATGTTCCTCTTTGGTTCTTATCATCACTATTTCAATTCTTACTGATATCTCCATTCTTTATAATACTCTACTACAAAAAGCCTAAAATCGGAGTTTACGCCATGGCTGCCGCGATTGTATTCACTCTATTCTTGAGTGTTTCTCCAAGAATTTTATTCGGAATTAAAACATACTTAGAAATCTTAATACATGGAAATAAACTTTTAACTCAAAATGTAAACGATAGCTTAAATTGGTATCACACAACTCCTAATGTACATGCTATCAGCTATTTTGTTGGGGTCGCTGCTGGTTTTATAATGAAAAAAAATATTAGTTTAAGTCGAACTCAAGAGAAATTTATGTGGATTTTCACTGTATTTGGCATTATGTCTATGTATTACTGGCAAATGACATTTTTCAGCAGAGGTGCAACTGAACCAGTTGTCAGTGCTTTGCTCTGGCATTCAATAGGAAAACTAATGTTCGGTATATGCTGGTCCTGGATTTTCTTCGCTATTTGTACGGGAAGAGCAAGTATGTTTGCATTTGATAATTTAAATAGTGAATAGAGTTGCAGATCATCAATGAGACTCTTAGTTCAAACTAGTCAATAGATTATAGGTTTTACTAATGCTTTATTTTTAATGCGGATTTAACTTAAGACAGTAGTTGATTGATGCACTCATTATAAATGATACGAGATCAAATAGGATACATAATATAGTACTTTCTCAAAGTCCTAATTTACAGGAAAAAGTTTGCATTATTGACAGCCCATTTTACTATAGTGCTAATTAGAGACAAGCTTTACAGGTTTTGAATATAAAACTTCTATCAAGAGCCCCATAAACACTTATCTCTAGCTCACGTCTCAAGTAAAGCACGCACTGTCAATAAAATCAAATATAGATCGAATCTTTCCAAATACACAACAGACTCTGAGTGTATGCTCAAACCGAATTCGCTTACATAACCAAAATTACTGAAACATCTGATTAATTTTTTTCAATTTGATTTTGAAGAATCTTTAAATCAAGTTTTATCATGGCCTGGATTTACACCGATAGCTCGCCTATCGTTTGGCATTTTTATGCTCCATTCTCTCACTTTGGCTCATCGTATTTTCACTGTTAAAGAAACTTTTGCTGGAGATGATAACTATGTGGTATGAAAACTAGCATACGATTTGATATCATGCTATTTTTACTAGTAATTTTATTTCTTCTTTTTATTCATAGATCAAGTGTATAATCATTGATATGATGATCAACGTAGTATTTTCATATGTTTTCTATATCATGATTGAATGTCCATTTGGTAATCTTTTCAGAATTGCTTTCAATCGTAAACCTATTCAAAAACCTGTTGAGAAACCTGTTGAAAGAAATGGCTTTGATAAACATGTCGAACAAAATAATTATATCAATGAAAATAATAATAGTTGTAAACTATAATTGTTTTGTATTGATTTTATCTTTATTATAATGTTCTCATGAAATTTTTAAACACCATTTCTAATAATTAAGCAAAGTATTCTTCTATTTATATTCTTTTAAAAGATTTGAAAGGCTTTCAATTCTTGTGATTCTTTTATGTAAAATAATTGCTTACAGTCAAATAAACTTTTCATTTCATCATAACTTTAATAAAAAAATTTTATTATCTATCTAGTGATTGAAATTTTGATTGAAGTTAGATATGGATTCAATTAATAAAACTTATGAATCAGTTCTCACTGTATGAGAATTTCAAAAACCTGAAGGTTTTCTTGAACTTTAAGATTTTCGATTTTTTTTCAAGACTTAAGTAATTTTCATAGTCCTAGTCTTCAAAAACGCGTTTTCCGATAGATAAGTTTTACGTGCATTGAGGTACAGGAAAAACAAGCACGGATTAGTAAATGTTTAAGAATAAATAATAACTCTAGACTTTTGTATTTGTAACGCTGTTACGGCTCGAAACCTAAACCTAAACGCATATCTAGGGGCTAAAAATAATTCCAGTCTTTTGTTTTATTAGAAAATTATAAGGATTTGGGACAATAAGCAATGAGTATACAAGAACTAGTTTAATTAGCTTTAGATGCAAAATAAAATTTTAATGAGCTTTTATTATATATTAAATAAGTAATAATAAGCTTTCTTAAGGTTCAAAATTTTAAAAGAATTATGCATATAAATCAATATAATTTAGAATTATTCTTTTAACATATTCCACTTTCACACAAAGGCTTATGATTCCTCTTTTCAAGGCTTCCACTCAAAGACTAACTGTCTTCACAAGTCTTAACATATCTCGCAATTACAAAAATAGATCTGAATTGTTATTCTTTTAAAATATGAACTGCATTACATACAATGAACTGATAACCTTGAAAGTACTGTATTACATAAAACATCACGTAAATATAGAGAAATTTTTAAAATAAGTTTGACAGCTTATTTTTGAAAGAATGAAAACTGATTTTAAAAGTTCTAAAATTTATTCTGCTCGCTACTTCACATATTGATCAGATAATTAATAAAAATACATAATATCCTCTTATGGATAGAATTTTCCAACAACTTAATCATTTTTATTTCGATTATTATTTGTGATTAAATCGTAAAAGATCATTAAAAAGATTCTCAACCAAATATTCATTTATGAAAATGAGAGTTAGCCTTTCATTGTGCACTTTTCGCAGTAGCGCGTGTCTTTTAATGTGACAATCACCAAATTTGACGTAAGCTAAAATAAGTTTTGATTCAGTTTTCATTCGGGTACTTAAAATACTGAAAGGATTATTGAGTTGCTTAGAAAATGCATAGTGATTTACTATAATTTTTGGTTGAGAGAGCCGTTTTGGGCGCAAACGTTAAACCTAATAGAAAGTACTTGTCAAGAGAAATCGATTGATGAAACATTTATCAAGCCATTACCAACCGTTCAGAAGTCACCCTCACTTTTGTGTTTTAAATTCATAATCTATTTTTAGATGGGTGGAGCTTTCTAAAAATTAAGCAAGGAGTCAAATCAATAGTACTCGTTAAGACAAATTGATTGATGCAAAAATCATTGAGACATACCCACTGGTTCTGGAGATACACAGCTTTTTCCTTATTAATTCATTATTTATTGAGCGAGACTTGATAAAAATCTATACATGAATGAAATCAATAATACTCAACAGGACAAATCGATTGGTGAAAGAAAATTAATGAGCTACATCCACTAGTTCATGAGATACGATCATTTAAGGTTTTTGATGGTATAAATTGAAATTTTATCGGGCAGAGCCTAGTAAAAATATGATTACTCAAATCAATCGAACTTGACAAAACGAATTTATCAATGAAAGACTCATAATAATTGACACGTTTCTATATAAACTCAGATTGGAAAGAAGGTTCACCTAGAGAATTAAGACGAATCCACATTTTTCAAAGCGTTTTCAGTTTATGCCAAAGAGATAGAAATTGTTTCAGAGCAAACTTTAAAACTTTTTAAAATCCTATCTCATTCATGAACATAATTTTATTAAGTTCTGCCCAATAAATAATGAATTAATAAAGAAAAGCTGTGTACCTCCAGAACCAGTGAGTGTGTTTCAATGATTTTTGCATCAATCAATTTGTCTCGACGAGTACTATCGATTTGACTCCTTAATTGATTTTTAAGAAGCTCCGCCCATCTATAAATGGATTACAAATTTAACGTGGATGGATGGATAATGAATTACGAATTAAACAAAAAGTGGACGTAGCTTGATAAAGTTTCATCGATCGATTTCTCTTGATAAGTATTTTCTATTAGACTCCAGCTCTGATTTTTATAATGTTTCCGCTCAAAATGGCCTTCTTAACTAACAATTTAACTATTGTATTAGGATTAGCCAATTAGATATACACATGAAAAGAATTGTTATGAAAACTATAATCACACTTTTGTTGAGCAATGAAGACTATTAACTATTTCCAAAAAAATTTAAACGTATACCATTAAGAACTGTCACATCTGTTGATAAGTAGTCTTATATACCCTTTGATAAACAGACCATAACCTTTCATAAAGTTACGGGATGTTCTAAAAAGCCCTGGAATATTCTATTGGTCTCCATTATCACAGCTGATCTTAGAGAGAAACTAGTATCTAATTTTGCGGTTGGGCTAAAGTTATCATTATATACTTGATAAGGACCCTCAACTTAGTAAATGTACAATTTTCATCAAAATTCTAGGGGGACAGCAGAAACAGTTCCGTTTTAGTTTCACAGAAAAGTGTATTTATCTCACGAACGAAGTAGCTATATATCAAATTTCAGAACAAATTAATAATGAGAATAGAGACACTTTATATAAGAAAAATATATTCATATTTAGTCTTAAATATCTTTTATTTAAAGTCTTTTTTCTGTACCAGGGTGACTAGGTTTCGCTTAGCCGTTTCCTGGACTTTGAAAGTGTAGGGGGAAAAAATTAAACAAAAAATAAGAGGAAAGGTGGATGCCAAAAAGTGCCCCTAGCGTCTACCAATGTCACATGTGTCATTGGATAGATCTCGACGAGTAGAACTAAAATGTCTATAGGCTCGACCCAATCGGTGTAGAAGGTCAAAAGTTATAGGCCAAAAATTTCTAATATTTCGAACCCTCCAATATATGCTATCGTACCACAATGAATCATATGTTATCGAAAAATACTTGTTGAAACAAATTAAATGATATTATGGTCAGGTCCTCAAGCTTCACCTAAATCTATATGTGTTATTTCGTGAATAGCAGTAATCTCTTTAATCATAATTGCAATTATTACTCTTGAATGAGAAATTATGACAAAAAATGAAATTATAGAAGAAATTTACATCAATTTTTTGAATATCTATCACTAGATTTAGCATTTTCAAGTAGTTTAGGATTTTGAGACGCAAAAACTTTAAATTCATTACATGTCATTGAAAATTTGACTTTAGAGCAAATTTCAGCCTCAACCATTCAAATATTTAAACGATTTCCTTCATCAGTACAGATATTCTTCATTACGCTGAAAACTCGTTCTACGAAATCATCCTCAACAGGGATTGCCATAACAGTTTCGATAATTTCCAGAAGATTTGGTTTGTTATAAGTTTTTTAATAATTATTCAAAAGAGAATGGACGCGCTACAGGAGAACTATTGAACTGATCTATTTCTATTTACAGTATTTACCTAATTAGTGATTGAATAAAGTAAAGTTCATAATAACACAAAAGAATTTTATTCTCATATTTTGAAAAAAATAATTTCCATTCTTGGACGTCTCAATATCAAGGAACGATATTGCCCTGAACACAGGGCAACGGTCTCTATTCCTGGACTACCCTATTCATTCCTGGAGCCTGGTCATCCTGGTCAGTACCCACACTCTGTTTTATGCAACGAATATGCCAAATGAATAACTATATAAACTTAGAATTATAATTTTATTGACCACAAGTTTGATCATAAAGAACTCTTCAAACATTCAAAGCGAATTGTGAAATATCCTTATTTATAACATTTTCAAAGCTATCTAGAAATATAATGATAGAAACTTCATATCATTCCTATTTGTTATGAAATAAATTCATTTTATGATGAAATTTTATTCAAACACATTAATTTTACCACTACATAAAATGAAAATGAAAATTCATTTACATTCGTACGTTTTGTCCCTTTCTGCAGACTCACTCGAGCCCCTTTTGCAGAGTGAGTTTCTCGAAGCGGTCGGGCAGGACATATGCATTGGACCAGAGTCGGTTACAAGTGGGGACATGGGGCCAACAAATCGCTGTAAAAGAAGTGCAGCGACTACAAGATTCGAACCTGGAATCTGCGCCTTAAGGTTGGACTCGCTAACAACTACATCCCAATGACACTCATAAAAATTCACGCAAATATTATTTCAATACTCGTATTTTCTCGTTCACTTTAATTATAATTGTAATAATAATAATAATACGAAGCACTCATTTCCCAAACAATTAAAATCAAAGAATATATAGCTTAAAAGTTCGACTACTAATACATTCTTAATTCTGTACTCTTAATTTTTTAAAATTTTAATTTTAACGAAATAACGAAAGAACTGATCAGAAAAATGTGAGATTTTAATAAACTATTCACTTTCATCTATTCACACATGTATAAAATATATTTTTTACAATATTGATTAATATAAACTTAAACTAAAGTAAAATTTTATTAAAGTTTTACTATATTCTCGATATTTTTTCTAAACAAAAGTTTAAACACAATACGTGCACTTCCAGTTCTGATGTTCTGTATTTGTTAAATAAATAATATCTCTAAATAGATCAATGTTTAATTATTGATTTTTTCAAGTTTAATGCTTATATACTTCTTAAACAAAAAATACACTCACAACATCAGAAAATATCTAAATAATTTGAAGTTTTCTTTGCATGATAATAATCATTCGCAGAAATAAATTGTAATAATAAGACGTTATGACTTAAGTCTCATATTATGGAATTAATTGATAAATGTCTCGAATTAATTCTTGTATTAATATTCAACATAAAAATTATGCAAATATCATTGGGTCGTAAATTAGTAATATTTTTAAAAATTGAATTAAAGTTCAAATAAAACAGAATTATTAGTATTTTAATTAGTTAGAATAATATCTATAAACTACTATCTGGTCTTCGCGCTCAGTGTTTCTAGAATATGTAAGTCTGTCAATAATTTCTAAGAGCGTCACAGACTTCTTATTTTAAAAAATTAATTAGTTTCTGATAAAACATTTCTATTCCTATATAAAAACATATATATATTGTGAATGAAGTTTGAAAATAGTGATTTCGATCTTAATAAAGTTTTACCACCAAAATTAGTAATCAATTTAGTTCATTCTCATACATATAGAATCTCTTTATCTCTATTTCCAAATCGATTCGTCAAAAGTAATGGGTTTCAAAGTCCAAAGTTTATATTCATTATTCAATTACACCTATTAATACGTACCATTATTTCAATATTCACTTCTGAAAAAGATCGTCAATTTTATATATATATTGGAGACTGGACATATTTTCTCAATGCTAGATTACACATTAATACTGCGACTTGTCTTGGAACATTCGTATCAATTGGGTCTCAAATTCTTCATTATTACAACTATAACAATAATATAAAACCCTCTTATCTTAAACTACTTCAAATGCTTTCGGGATTGGTTTCTCCCAAAAGTATTGGTCTAACAAATAGAGAAGATATCTATAATTTGATTAAAATTACGAAAATCTTATTTTCTATATGGAAATTTATTCCTAATCTACTATTCTGGACTACTATTATTCTAGCATTTGCAGCATTCGTTGTAAATGAAACGGTTAAGCAATTTGTAATGTTTGGTATTCCTCACACTATTTTGTGGGCAACTACTGCTTATTATGTCTTCACTATTATTATCTCACAAATAGTTTATTTCTACATAATATGCTATTATCTCAAATGCAAAATATTCCGAATCAATGAAGGCATAAGAAATTCACTTAAAACCCGAAATAAGTTACGTTTGGATGTGTTAAGTTTAATGCAGTCATTAATGTCTACATATGAAGAAATCAATGATTATAACAATAACTATTGGTCAACATTTTTGTTTTATATTTGGATATCACTCGCATCCATAATAAATATACTTGTTTATCAATCTTTGTTTGGAAAAATGAATTTTCTACTAAGATTTCTTTTTTTCTACGTCAGTCTTATATTTATTTGGATTCTGATATTGATCACAAAGACTGCATCATCAGTTTATTGTGAAGCTAATAAATCCTATAAGTTATTCAATTCTTGTATCCTATCACTCAATGGTAGATATTTGAATAAATCTAAACGTTTGAAGGTCTGAATAAAATTTTATGTAATTATAATTTTATTAAATTTACTTTAATTATAGTTAATGTCATTTATTGAGAGATGTGGTCAGAAAAGAGTTGGATTTTATTGTTGGAAACTATTTATTATTAATTATTTTCGTGGATATGAAGTCAGTATTGATTTTTATTGAGTTCAAAACAGTTTAATATACTTGTTTATCAATAATTTTCATTATCATAGATGTTCGCTCTTACAATCATTTTTCTCTTGAAATTGATCGAAGTGTCGAAAAATAATTTGTCAAACTAATAGATTTCATAACATAACAGATATTTAATGTTTAAATCTTTTTAATTTTAGTAAGAAATTTTTAAAAATCTATTATTTGAATGAGTGTTATCATGAATATAATGTAGTTAATACGTTTCTAAATCTTTAATTTAGTTCTCACCCAATATCAACTGCATATTATGCATTGTCCAATTGAGTGTTTTGTCCCACAAAGATTAGGTGAGAACCCGAGGGTTAACATGTCGTAAATTGAAAAAAATCGTTTATATTTCATATTTGAACTATTTCGTTGATATATATTGCTTAGAATGTTATTGTTTAATAATGAAATAAATGGTTAAATAGTTTAGTATAAGAATGTTTGTTTCGTTCACAATGGTTTAAAAATAAGTTGTACCTTAAACTAGAACATTAATAATGCCAAATAAAGAATATTTATTCAAAAAAAATACTGTTCCTCATGTGACATTAGATTAGATAAGTCCTGATTTATCGAATAATTTTGGACCCAGCCATGCGTTGATAACTATTATAGAACGAGTAGAACCAGATGATAATGCGTCTTGAGTATATGAGCATATATATTAAGTCATAGGAGTTTCTATTTAAAACTCAGTTTGTATAATAAACTAGTTTACAATATTTCTCTGTTGAACAGTGATAGAACTGATCATAAACTTTATTATAAAGGATAAAAAATAAATCTATTTGAAAATTGAGTGAGACTTTATTCATAAAATATTCTACTATTAGTGTTTATTTATCAAGTTTAGTGTATAGTCTGATCACAATAAATATAAAATTGTATTAGAGATCATTATCATTTTTCGGTCACAAGAATTTATAGCAATATAATACTGATTTCTGTCTATAGGGCTCATTATTTATATCAACTTCATTATTAGGACTAAGAGAATGATTAAAAGGTCTTATATCTAAAGATTTTTATATAATTTCTGACTTAGTTTCACAGAAAATATCTCACGAACGAAGCAGTTATTTGTCAAATTTTAGAACAAGTTTATAATGAGAAAACAATCGCTTTATATTGAAAAGATATATTCATATCTAGTCTTAAATATGATAATTTTTTCAATGTCTCTCTTCTGTACCCATACTCTGTTTTATACAACGCTTGTGCCATAAGGACTTAGAATTATATTTTTATTGATCACAAGTTTAATCTTAAAATAATTTTCAAACATTCAAAGGGAACTATGAAATATTCTCATTTATGAAATTTTCAAAACTATTTAAATATGTAATTACTGATAAAAAATTGATAGCATAATTGTCTGTTACGAAACTAACTCACTTGATGATAGAATATTATTATTTACATATTTATAAATTTTACTACTACATGAAAATAAAAACTCATGCAAATATTATTGCAATCAGTGATGCAAACGCTCGACGCTCGTACTTACGCTTAGGGAAAATGAAACACTCGGCGCTTCCTTTTTCGAGGCACTCGAACGCTGAGCGTTTACCGAGCGTCAAGTCAGCAAAGCTCATGAATTGAACAGTTTTTTCAACACAAGATTTATTTTATTTGAGCTGTAATTTTATCTGTATATAAATGTGATTTTATAAATATGATACTCACTGAATGAAAACCATTCAAACAAATACTTTAGTTTAAAAGCTGATGCCATATAAATGAAATGCTTATATTGAAGATATGTGAACACATTTAATTTAAGACTCAAAAAGTTGTCAAACGCCACGGTAAATATTTGACCCTTTAATACCGCTTGTGAATCTCTGGAGGTAAAAGGTTTATAAGGAGATGATAGAAAGATCTGATCAAAATCTTTGAAATTTTCTCATACTTCATAATATATGTATTGGTATATCAATTTTTAAGAACAGCAATTTTCAGTTTTATCCAATGAAATTACTCATTTTTACATTCAGACAAATCACGGGAATGGTTTTTTGTATATATTATTTTTCTTACATGGACACAAACGCATGCATTTTCCCTTACAGTAGCAGATGTTACAGCCAAATTCAGTTGTATTTTCAACCTCTGCATTACTATTTCCAGTGGGCAATACTTAAGTAGCGCACTTCTCAAAACTATTTCCAATGTCAGGTTTATGTTCGTTTTATGCGATCGCTTAACTTACTATAAGACTCCCAAAGTGTCAAAAATTAATTTAAAGTGTTTTTGGAAATCAAATTAAATATAGATATCTACTAAAATAATTAAAATTAAATCGATTGAATTGAGAAGCAATAGTTTAAATTAATTTTTGACACTTTTGGGAGTCTTATAGTAAGTTAAGCGATCGCATAAAATGAACATAAACCTGACATTGGGAATAGCTTTGAGAAGTGTACTGCTTAAGTATTGCCCACTGGAAATAGCAATGCAAAGGTTGGGAATAAAACTGAATTTGGCTGTTACTTTCACAAGATGTTGTTTCTCGAGCTTTTTGTCTACTGTTAGAGACAGAGGTTTCCGAAGCATAGAAAGTTTTATAAAAACTAACATTTTGAGGAATTGCTATGGAAAAATACGTACTAAGGCTTGACGCTCAACGCTCGCTCTTAGCGCTCGGTGGTCAGACGTTCGAGCGTCCACTCACTCTCAGTGAAATCAGAACGCTCGACGCTCGCACTCGCTACCGAGCGCCAAACGTTCGATCGTTGAGCATCACTGATTGCAATACTCTTGTTTTTTCATTCAATTTCAATTATAAGTATAATATAAAGCACTCATTTCTCCAATAATTTCGAATGATTTCTGGTTTAATTTTAGAAAAAGTATTGATCTCACAGATGAGAAACAAATTTATAAATTAAAAAAAATATAGAGTAGTTTCGATTAAAATCAGTGGATCAGCTTAAAAGTTTGACTATTAATGTTCTTAACTTTTCGTAACTTTAATTATAGGAAATTAACTGAAGGAATTGTTAAGAAAAGAGTAGGGTTTTATTATAGTAAATGATTTACTTCTCTCTGCACTCGCATCAAATATATTTTTTTACATTTTTAGTAATGAAAACTTGAACTAAAGTAACACTTGATTTATTCAAGTTTTTGATATGTTCTCGATATTCTTTCTGAATAAAAATTTAAATACAATTTATGCATTTTTAGTTTGATGTTTCGTATTTTTGCAATTAATATGAACTCTAAATAGGTCTATATTTAGTTATGGCGATATTGATTTTTCTTAAGTTTGATGCTTATATGCTTATTGAGTGAAAACTACATTCATATCATTAGAAACTTCTAAATTAATTTGAGTTTTTATTACCTTAATAATAATCATTTGCAGAAGTAAATTAAAACAATGAAGACGTCATAGAATTATGTCTAATACTAAGAAAATTAATTAGAGAATGCATCAAATAAATTTTTGTGTTATTATTGAGCAAAATAATTTGTGCCAACATCATTAGGTCATAAATTACTAACATTAGTCGACATTAAATATATGTTCAAATAAAACAGAATTATTTTTATTTTATGTCGCTAAACTAATATTTCTCGGCTGCTGTTTAGTACTCGCGCTCTGTGTTTATAGAATATGTAAGTTTATTAATAATTCCTAAAAGTGTCACAAATTTCTCGTATCTGAAAATTAATTAGTTTATAATAAAACATTTCTATTCCTATATAAAAACATATATATATTGTGAATGAAGTCTGAAAATAGTGATTTCGATCTTAATAAAGTTTTACCACCAAAATTAGTAATCAATTTAGTTAATTCTCATACATATAGAATCTCTTTATCTCTATTTCCAAATCAATTCGTCAAAAGGAAAGGATTTCGAAATCAAAAGTTTATATTCATTATTCAATTACACCTATTAATACGTACCATTATTTCAATATTCACTTCTGAAAAAGATCGTCAATTTTATATATATATTGGAGACTGGACATATTTTCTAAATGCTAGATTACACATTAATACTGCGACCTGTCTTGCAACATTCGTATCAATTGGGTCCCAAATTCTTCATTATTACAACTATAACAATAATATAAAACCCTCTTATCTTAAACTACTTCAAATGCTTTCGGGATTGGTTTCTCCCAAAAGTATTGGTCTAACAAATAGAGAAGATATCTATAATTTGATTAAAATTACGAAAATCTTATTCTCCATATGGAAATTTATTCCTAATCTACTATTCTGGACTACTATTATTCTAGCATTTGCAGCATTCGTTGTAAATGAAACGGTTAAGCAATTTGTAATGTTTGGTATTCCTCACACTATTTTGTGGGCAACTACTGCTTATTATGTCTTCACTATTATTATCTCACAAATAGTTTATTTCTATATAATATGCTATTATCTCAAATGCAAAATATTCCGAATCAATGAAGGCATAAGAAATTCGCTTAAAACCCGAAATAAGTTACGTTTGGATTTGTTAAGTTTAATGCAGTCATTAATGTCAACATATGAAGAAATCAATGATTATAACAATAACTATTGGTCAACATTTTTGTTTTATATTTGGATATCACTCGCATCCATAATAAATACAATTGTTTATCAATCTTTGTTTGGAAAAATGAATTTTCTTCTAAGATTTCTTTTTTTCTATGTCAGTCTTATATTTATTTGGATTCTGATATTGATCACAAAGACTGCATCATCAGTTTATTGTGAAGCTAATAAATCCTATAAGTTATTCAATTCTTGTATCCTATCACACAATGGCAGACATTTGAATAAATCTAAACGTTTGAAGGTCTGAATAAAATTTTATATAAATATAATTTTATTAAATTTACTTTAATTATAGTTTATGTCATTTATTGAGAGATGTGGTCAGAAAAGAGTTGGATTTTATTGTTGGAAACTATTTATTATTAATTATTTTCGTGGATATGAAGTCAGTATTGATTTTTATTGAGTTCAAAACAGTTTAATTTACTTGTTTATTAATCATTTTCAATATCATAGATGATCGCTCTTACAATCATTTTTCTCTTGAAATTGATCGAAATATCGAAAAATAATTCATCAAATTAGAAAAAGAATTCAAACCATAACAGAAATTCAACGCTTTAATCCTTTTAGTTGTAGTAAAAAATTTTAAAAATCTATTATCTGAATGAGTGTTATCATAAATGCTTTGCAGTTAATACTTTTCTTTAATACCATTGATGTCTTATTATTTGTTACCTATTGTTTCATCCTAGTTTAATCAAGGATTTAGTATCGATGAAAAGTAGTCACTGATCACTACTCAAACTATCAATCCTTAATGTTGAATATATAACCAGATTTATTAATATATCTTTCACTAACGATTTTGTTTGTTTTTGATTTGAAGCATAATTTTAAATCACAGCGATGCAATGAAAACTTCGCATGGGGTACAACCCTAACCATTAAAGGTACATATATAAATTATATATCATATTAAAGATTATTTTAAATTGAATTAAGTGGCATATTGTGTTTCCTGAAAAAATTGTAGTGCCACATAGTGTTAAGCTTGAAACGTAACATTTTCAAATTATTGCTTTATTGTTCAATTATCAAAGATGAAGTTGTCAAGAAAATGTTATCTGAGACTGGCAGAGAAAGGGTTTTCTGAAGAAATTCTGAAGGAACACGTTAAAGAGGTTTTAAAAGAATCGGAAACAACCTCCAAATTAATTGTTAATTTGTTATGTTCACATCCTTCAATAATTTCTGCCGTAATAGCCACTAATCGCCGTCATATTGATTGAATATTTTAATTCTATTTAGAATAAACTTTATTTCGATATATAATACAGATATGTAATTCTTGTGGTGGAGCTGTACCGCTTACAAAAGTTTCGTTGCATATTATAATATTAATACAATCGCATTGCTATTGCTACATCTTTGCTGTTACTGCTTGGAATATAATAAATTTTTTGAATTTATTGTTACAAAAGTCGATTGCAATTTTTGTTCCCTTAACTTACTGTTTATTCAAATTATATTTGATTCTCTTTACGAACAAAACAATTAAAGGAATCACTTCTGTATAAATCAGATATTTTATTCATAGAAAGATTCGTGAAATTAGTTAATTTTTAATATTAAAAATCGTTCATCAGTCGTTATACACGAAGTAACAACTAGAAAGAGATTTACTTAATATTTATAAAGCTCAATTGAATACAAAGTATTACTGATTTATGTATTACAACCATAAGTGTGTTAAACCGAAGAAAGCAATTTTATACATGCATATCAATAATACTAAAAGTCAAGTAACTGGAGAAATGCTTCAAACTTAAGCATCTGAAACTTCCGAAAGCAAAACAATATCTCAACTGACACAATATACTTAAAATGGAAATGCCCAGAACTCTATGGACAACTACCCTCGGCGTCCACCTACGTCATAGGTGTCATTAGATAGATCTCGACGAGTATTTGAAATTAATAGTCTAAAAGCGTTTAAATCAAATTATTATAAAAATCTAAAGTTGTAAATTTGATTTCAATACTTTCGGGAACTGATGAAAGTTCTATAAGATATGGTGGTCCACCACTTCACATCTCCATTTTTCACTCTTCATTCCACTTTTCGTTCTTTATCACTCTTCACTTTTTACTTTTTAACCCTTCACTGGAACCATGGCTGAAATATCTGCCATTATAACTGAATTTTCATTAAAAATCGTAGATTCGCGTCACACCTGAAAAATTTTAGGTATTCCTCAGAAAAGTTTCTGGTTATAGAATGGTATAATTCATTTTTAAAAAATTCAATTTAATTAGTTTCATATTAATTTTCAACATACTACGATTAGAATTTTTCAGGCACGAGTCCCGAACACATCAGTATTTTCATATAACATTTCAGTGCTTTTCCTCAGGACAAGTTCTGGTGAGAGGTTTGCTTTCCACTCAAAGTGTGCAGCAGCAAAACTTGCGAACCAGGAGCTTTACTACATCACTATTCCTCTATCAAGCATAACACAAGCTTTCAATATTCATGACTCATACCAGAGGCTAGAATATTGGTTAAAAATTCAGTCAAACTATAAGGCAACCATTATCGATGCATTTCCCGGGTAAAAGTCTTTATAACGGTAGGACTCGTGGCTGATTAGTTTATATATGCAAAGTTCTAAGTAAATGGCTTTATAGTGAGTTCTAAACACTCGTCATCATATAGATGATTGATTTTTAAGAGTGGTAATCAAATTTCCAAAGCTTACAACTCTTGAAGCGCTCAACTGATATGACTAAGACTTATATTTGTGGAAACTGTGTGCAAAAACCTTTTAATTGATGTGCATATCATCGGGAGTGACACAATTCTTCCATGCACAATTCTTCCATAACACAATTCTTCCACACTTTTCAATTGATCACAGAATATAAGTGATGACCATTTCAAGTCGAATTGACCAACGAATAGTAACTAATGACCATAACTTTATCAGATAAACTACGGGATACGAACGATGACCATTTTTAATTGAGACGACTTACGGAAAGCAACTGATGACCATTTTCAATTCAGATGAACTACGGGAAGTAACTTATGGCCATTTCTATATCAAATGACCTACGGGAGACGAATGATGACTATTTTTATATCAGATGAACTATTAAAGGCAACTGATGACCTAATAATATAAAAAATGGTTATCAGTTACTCCTCATAGGTCATCTGAATTGAGAATGGTCATCGGTTTCCTTTCGCAGTTATCTGATATAGAAATAGCCATCAATCATTCCCCGTATGTTATCTGAGATGGAAATGGTCATCGTTCCTCTCGGTTTATCTGATATAGAAATGGTCATCGTTCGTCTTCCGTAGGTCATTTGATATAGAAATGGCCATCAATTGCTTCCCGTAGTTCATCTGAATTGAAAATGGCCATCAGTTACTTCCCGTAGGTGGTCTGATATAGAAATAGTCATCGTTCGTCTCCCGTAGATCATCTGATATAGAAATAGTCATCGTTCGTCTCCTGTAGATCATCTGATATAGAAATGGTCATCAGTTGCTTCCCGTAAGTCGTCTGAATTAAAAATGGTCATCGTTCGACTCCCGTAGTTCATCTGATATAGAAATGGCCATAAGTTACTTCCCGTAGGTCATTTGAATTGAAAATGGTCATCAGTTGTCTTCCGTAGGTCATCTGATATAGAAATGGCCAATAGTTACTATTCGTTGGTCAATTTGACTTGAAATAGTCATCACTTATATTCTGTGATCAATTGAAAAGTGTGGAAGAATTGTGCATGGAAGAATTGTGGTAGACCCCATATCATCATCTGTTCCAATAAGTACACCGATGGACATTGGTGATATGCATGTCATTTCAAAGGCTTTTGCAAACAGATTCCAGAAATATAAGTCTTAAGCATATCGGTTGAGCGCTTCAATAGTTGTAAACTTTAGAAATTTTGATTACCACTCTTAAAAATCAATCATTTATATGACGAGTGTTTAGAGCTCACTATACAGCCATTTATTAAAATCTCGCACATATAAACTAATCAGCCACGAGTCCTACCGTTATAAAGACTTTTACCCGGGAAATGCATCGATAATAGTTGCCTTATAATTTGGCTGAATTTTTAACAACTATGCTAGCCTTTGACATAAGCTGCCAGTATTAAAAGTGTGTTAAGATTATTAGATTTCTAACACTTAGAGTGACTTTAGACTCGCCTAAAATTTTTCAGCCACGAGTACTAATAGTGGAAGTTTTCAAACCGCTCCTGTGAAGGGTTAAACATTTATTTTTAAAAATGGTCATAACTTTTAATACTGTTACCCAATTTTGATAAAATTAGACTTGATCAATCAGAAATAAAATGCTCTTTAAATTTTCTTCAAAATTACACTTAAAGTATCTAGATAATTTTTCAATAAAAAATTCAAAATTTCCAATATTTAAAGTGTAATAATTCAAAATTTAACAATTAAAATTTTACCATGATATGATATTTAGAATTATAATTATCTAAGTTATAATTAGAGTTTGAATTGAATTGAAATTGATTTCTTTTACTATTTTACAAATTCAGTTCATAAGCTGTTTTATAAAACAAGTTTATTAATTATTAATATTTTGTGTGACCTCCCTGTGCAGTCACGACAGTATTGAGTCGTCGAAGCATAGACTCAATTAAACAAATAAAAAGTTCTTTATTTTGTGACAGCTTTTCATAAGCTTTAGTTAACGCTATCCAGAGATCCTCTTTATTATCAATCAATGGCCTATCATTCCTAACCATATACTTCAACATTCCTCCAACATTTTCATTGGGATTTAAGTCAGGTGAAAGAATTTTAAAAATATTAAATATTAAAAAAATATTTTTCTAATAGCTCGGATGAGAAATGACAAAGCCTTCTAACGGATCAATAATTTCTCTAATTTCTCTAATCTCTAATTTGTTTAATTTTGAATTATGGACGAAGCGGTTGTCATCTAGTAAACGAACATTACCATCATCATAGTGTTCGATATAATCCAATAATTCGTAGAGTAACTCTGAATAAGTTTCTCTGTCTTGTGTTTCAATTCGTTTTATCGAACCGATTCCATGAAAACTCAAACTTTTGGAGAAAAAAGTAATTATTACTAAATAAGAAAAAATCATACCAAGTGATGAAAGAGATTGAAAAATGATAAGTTCTTGATTTTGCAATGATATTCTCGACTGAATACCGAGCGCCATACTCTCTCCAAACCCAAACTCGACCATTATCTGAAGAAGATACACAAAACTCATCGCCAAAGATGACTCTCGACCAGTCTTCAAAGGTCATTGACTAAAACTGATTGCGTATTGTAAACGACGCTCAATATACTGTTGTTTAAGTCATTCCTTTTAATTTAATTAATTACTTTTCAATCTATTTTACAGGGAAAAGCTTTTCTATGACCTGAGTACATAAACTTTTTGCTTAGAGATTTCAACCCTAAAAAGTTCTTTTTTCGCTTCGTTTTTGTTTCCTCTGATTGTATTAGATGTTAGCAGAATAGCTCAATCATATCTCAGGATTGATAAATAATGTAAACATTTTTATGCTATTTTACTACGCATTAGAGTAATATATGCTGGATGGTGTGGTCTTATGTAATTTGCGCTCTTTTATTAATTATACAAGTTATACAATTTATTATTAATCAAACCTTATTTATTCTTTTTTATCGAGGATTTATCATTCTACTATTTTAACTCAATTTCATTATTTTCACCATCCGCCTCGTTGATGTCATCTAGTTCATCACTATTGAAAATCTATTCTATGTGTATTGGTGATTTTAACTTTGAGTTCTATTCGATATTAAACTCTAATTTTTTTGCAGTCGCGCGTGCGTACAAATATGGGTTCTATTGCGCATGCCCAATTAAGTGGATTTTCTCACTAAATTACTTGAAATTATTTCCAACTTTAGACTAATTTTTCGGGACTATACCCGGTTTTTCCAAATTTCCACTTTTAATTCGGAATTTTGGCTGTTTTCGGAATCATCCCTGATTATATTAATTTTCAAATTTCAGTTCAAATTTTGCACAAAAATAATCAATAAGATCTAGTTAATAGAGTCTTAATTCTATTTTTGCCATATATTCATATACTTGAAACCAAAAAATCATTATTCGATTTGACCGCCTTTTAGGCCTCCAAACGCTTTGATTCTTTGCTGGAGTTATTCTCTGAATTTTGTATATTGACCAAATATCAAGATTAAATTCCTAAGGTGTGGGGGTCAAATGATTTTTGAAATAATTAAATTCTCCATAGAGCCCATTATAAAAATTTTGAAAAGAAAGATTTATGTTTCCCAAACTATTAAGAATTTTACTAAAACATAGAGGTATATGCATGAGGTCATAGGCTGTAGATTGAAACATTCACAATGTCTTAATGCCTATTGTCCTTTAAGTATAGAATCTATGAAATATCATTAAATGTACAATTTTTCAAATTTTAATGCTAATAATAATATTCATATTAACCACATAATGTGATTTTCTCGTGTAAAATACATATTACTATCAGTTCGTTTGATTATTTCTCTTAAAACTCATTATTGATCGTAAAAATGCTTAGAAGTTTTAACAAATAAGTTATTTATTTTAGTCTTCAAGAATAAGAAACCTAATTACCACAAATGAGAACTTACCGATAATATGCTTACAATCGATACAAGTAAATGATGGACTTTATAATTTTATATTAAAGTTATTACTTTACTCAGTTCAAGTTACTAAATAAACAAACAGATCTACAGGGTTATCAACAATTGACTATACCATTTGAATTTTCTTTCATTTCGAAACTAATTAATCTAAAACTATACAGTCAACATATTTATAACTATTAACTCCTAAGTTCTTACAAACATTATCTTGCGGTGATTGCATCATTATAACAATGTCTAGAGAGTTATTACAATTATAAAGAAAGATAATGATATAGCTAATCGTTGATAACCCTGTACTTTCAATAGAATATTTCACATCTTAAGTGAATCGATCAACTTAGTAAAGTCACAAATAGTTCTATTTTTGAACTCAATTATAGCTGGATGTAATTATAATATCGATTATTATTGTTCTTATTCATAATCTGAATCTTATAAAAGAAAATTTTTTTGTTCAGTAGTTTACAGTTATAAATAGTACAAATGGATATAAGTTATGAACAAGTGGTCGATGAGTCGGACAATAATGATAACGATTTGGTTATTAGTGATATAGATTTACCACTTTATAAATATGGAATTATGTATAGATATGATATCAACAACTATTTTGATAGTGATATCAAGCAAAGAAATCAAAAACTCAAATCTAATACTATGAGTGCTTGGTTCTTGATTAGTATTCTGAAAATATTGATCACCTTAATTAATTTGGAGAACGGAAGAGTCCCTAAATATAATTTCGATTTAATTCAACATGTCGGGGGTTTAACTCAATTTAATTGTTTGATATCGCTTGTGGGTCTTGTTTACGCATTTGTTGTTATAAGACTTTTCAATAGTAAAGAAAAAATTGACTTTCGATGGCTTGAAATCATCAAAGTATTGAAAGGATTACAAAATGAGAGTACAATTGGGATATATGACAAAAACTGTTTCAAAAAATTTGTTAAAGCAATAAAAATTATTTTCCATCTTATTCAACAAGAAGTGCGAATTCTCACAGTGCTAGTCCTTTTGACAGTAATTGCAATTTTAGTAAATTCTCATAATTGGAAAGACATAATAACTTATGGAATATTAAGTTCTATTTTTCTTTATGGGGTTGGAATGACAGCTCTATTAATAATTTCTTATAGTTTTTCTATTACTTCATTGTTTGCTATTATTGTAAATTCAGATTTAAATCGTTCAATAATAAACTAATGAATACAAGCAAAGATAGAGTTTTCTTCCACAATAGATTTGTATTGGAATTAATTGAAGAATATAATAATATCTGTAATGATATTTTACATCACAATAAATTCTGGTCTAAGTATTTATTTGCACTGACTTATGCTATGATTCCCATAAATCTAATGGCTTTACAGCAGATTTTCTTTGGAGATCTACTTTTGGTAACTTTTTATACTGAGATGCTATTCTCTATTGTTTGGGTATTACTTCACTTCACAACCAATTCGATGACTGCATCAATTTATAAGGAATCTTCAAATTCTTATAAATATTTTCATAAGCTTTATCTGGAATCACAAACATGTCTTGGATTGAAGACTAAATTCAAAGTCCGTTAAGGACGACGATTTTTATTCTTTAAATGAATTCATAACTAAATTTCAAATTCATATTCTTTCAGTTACTAAATGCAATGGAAAGTTTAAGAAGTAATAAATTTAAAATTGGATTTTCATGTAGTAATCAATTTTTTTGACACCAATTATTGCATTCAAGGTAAGACTTCACAAATTCTCATTTTTTTATTTGAAATGATTACAAAGAATATTCTTTATTATATAGATGTTCGCAATATTCTGTCGATTCTTTTTACTTACAAATAGAGTCACGAATACCATGAAATGAGTACAGATATTAGGCAAGTTATTTATTTTGTCATTAATAATTCTATAGTTGAAAGTTTTTTACCGTTTCCTAATTATTAGAATGAATTAAAACACGTTTATGTGTTGTATTTGTACAGAACTAATTTTTAAATTTTGGTTGTCGTCTCTATATCTGAAGAATTAAAGTGTGTTCTAAATCAGAATAATCTAAATTTTGAGGTTTTTATGGATTAAATCCAGTGGGGGTGTATCAGTACAGCACCAGTAAATTACTCTGAAAGTTTCAGAGACTTTAAATATCTCCCTATAATCTAAATTGTTGAAACTAAGGTCTGAACTTACAATTCTCATTTAAGATTTGATAAAATAAATGATCAGTACGTTAGTCAGACGGATGTAATAGCTCTATTTTAGAGATTTTACTATTTGGTGTTATACTGACACATCCCCAGCTTAAATCGTCAAATATTTTATCACCGATTCAAATAATTGAAAACTATTTTAATTAAAATAATTAAGTCTTCATTTGAACAAATGATTAAACTTAAAGCAATAATTTCGAAATACTTTAAGTATGTTTCATTATGAACAAATTTTAATAAACGATTAAATCGTTGATAAAACATCTGAGGATTTTATCCATAAAAGCTTCAAAATTTAGATTATTTAGATTTAGACACACTTAAATTCTCCTGGCAGAGAAATCATATCCAAAAGGAGAGAGATTTACAACAGTTCACTTAAATGAAGGAAACTTAAAGCTATTGAGTTTTTCAATACTTTTAATTTATATTAACCTAATAAGTCCCAATCAATTTGAAATATCATTTTCAAGTTAAAATTTCAGTAATAACTGGATACCTTAGATCACTTTTGTAAAAGTTTTCATCACATTTTGAGAATTTTGTTCAAATTAAAATATAGTATTATTATGACGGCCCAAATCCTTTACTACTTTTTAACTTTCACTTTTCAAATTCTCTTGTATACAATAGCATATCATTTGAATATCTTAAATCGTAGCTTTTATAAAGGTTGCTGAGCGGCATTTAAAGCTGGCTTATAACCAAGCGTTGAAAAAATATTTTATCAAATAATATCAACTGAAGATAACCTCCCTTTTATGTTGAAGGAATAGGGTTATTAGAATCAACAATTAGTGTCGAAGATGTACAATCGTTTGCAAAACCTTGGCATAACACTCGTTATCATACAGTTAATTGATTTTTAAAGTGGTATTCAAAATTTCAAAAGTGAATAACTCTTGAAGCGTTCATCTGATATGCTTATGACTTATTTTTCCGAAAACTACATGCAAAAACCTTTGAAATGATGTGCATATTATCATCTGTTTCAATAAGTCCACTGATGAATATCGGTGATATGGACATCATTTCAAAGGTATTTGCACACAATTTGGAGAAATATAAGTCTTAAGTATATCAGGAGAACGCTATAAGAGTTATTCATCACTTTTTGAAATTTTGAATACCACTTTTTAAAAATTAATTAACTATATGATAACGAGTGTTTCGAACTTATTATACTGTCAAAAAAAAACAAAAATAAAATAAAAATAGAAATAAACATACAATCAAACACACACACATACACGCACGTACGCACACAAATTAAATTATAACCTTTAGTTTAACAAATAGACATAAATAAAAAACTAGATACTTTGACTATTGAATGGTCAAAGTAACAGAAATAATAGACATAAACAAATAGGAACTTTAAATGCTTTGACCATTGGATGGTCAAAGTAACAAAACTGTTTGCGAATACTTTGGACTGTTTGTGAACAAATTATGGAAGGTTTTCGATGGGAAAATGCTAGACACCAGAGTATATAAAGTCGACTGAAATAACCTATAAGATCATTCCTTCTTTTGCAGTGGTAAAGTAAAGTTGTGCTCCTGATCGCTAAAACTTTAACAGAAAGTGTTGTTAAATATACGTATGTGTTTGTGAATTTTAAATAAAAATCTTTATGACAAAAACTCTATTGTGTATTTGATTTAATTATATTCTTTTCAAAAAAAAAAACATCCCAACACAGTCTGCATGGTACCAGGAACATCGAATCAAGACAAGCAGTAAGTGGCTTTATTTTTTTTTTAACTTTAACACGCATATGTACTGTAAATTGATATCCTCAGACTGGAATGTAATCGAGTCTTAGACTCAACACTTAATTTCCAGTGTCTGAGGATTAAAAACGATCCCAAAAAATGTCTCACGTAAAGAATAAACGTGACAAATTTGGTGGAGGCGCCGGGTAACATATATGAAGGCTCTGCATAAAAGCCTATCTAATTTAAAACAAAACAAAACTTAGCGACCTAAAATTATTTTTGAGTAAAAGTTATATATTAGAAAGTATATTATCATAAATCTAAGTTTTACGTTTATCTTTATAATCACTTATTTGTCTAATTTTAATTTTACATTTAAATGAATATAGTAGAGATACCAAAAGTGATTAAATATTTTTATCAGTATTGAGGCCATATTATCGGTTTTTTTAAATTTACACATCTGTATCGCTTAAATTAGTAGAAATGATCAGATACTTGCTGCTATTTTTATGTTTACTGAGTATTGTAGTAAGCTATAGGTCTTCCAGTATCCATGACATTAGATTTTTAGCTAAAGCCGCAGCTCATGGTCTACAGATAAATAAATTAGGGTCTGGTCTCGTATTTAATTCCCAATGGTCTCATATCATTAGATTAAATTGGCCTACATTGTCAGCCCTAAATTGGGAACCTAAACTTATTAAATGTCGCGTACTACCTTATTCCAGTAAAATGGCACCAGATGATAAAGCTTCTGAGCGAATATATCAATTGCTATCAATGTGTAACAAATTAAATGACGGTTTAGAATATTTAGCTAGTTCAATAAATCAATTATACCTTGGCATCTCTGAAGAAGTTAAAGTGACACATATCAGCAGGCATGAAAGGTCCATTTTGCCCTTTGCAGGTGAGATTCTTAGAGAGTTATTTGGAACGGGTACAGAAAAGGATGAAATCAGATTGAGCAAAAGATAGAGAAACTATCCATGATGTTAGATATCCAAAAGAATACTACAGTTACTTTAGCTAAAAGCTTCTTAGGTATGTCGCAAATTATAGACTCTAGAAGTAAACAGGTAAATCAAGCGTTAAGTGTCTTAGGTGAACATTTAAACATACTAGATAGTGAGATAGAGAAAATATGGCATTTTGTGTCCTCTCTAGAGTTATATGATCATTATGCTATACAAGCACAATTCAATATGATTAATTCAATCTCGTCTGCATTATCTGCTATATATAACGTTACAATTTTGTCAAATGCTTTTAATTCTTGGGAAACAGCTCTGCTTCAGCTAAGACAGGGCTATTTGCCATTTAATGTTGTTCCATGGCCCGTCTTGAGAGGTATTCTGATAGAAATTGAGAAGTCGATTAAGCCTTTATATAGTTTAGGTATAAGTACTGATGATTGGGAAACATATTATATATTAAAATTAGTCACAGTATCATAACTCAAGAAAGCGCATACATTAAAATTTCCATTCCTCTAAGGCGTGCTAATCAAGAAGTTTATTTCAATATTTTCACTCCATTGACCCATAGTATTCCTTGTCATTCTAAATCCTGTAATTTAAACGCTATGTTGAAAAATGATAGCGCATCTGTTAAACTGAAACTAGACAATAAAGCATGGCTAGTGAGCAAGTCTGATGAGGATTTGATTGCTGAAATAAATCTTATCGAATTTAATTGTTTGCCAATATCTACAAGTCAATTGTGTTATACTTTCGACTCCACGACTCTAGTTGTGAAATGGCGCTTTGGTCTTGGGAAGAAGATCAAATAATGCAACATTGTAGTTTTGAAATGACAAAAGATTCCAGATATAATCCAATCAAAATAACCCCGGAGAGTTGGGTTATTCACAAAGTAAAGATACCAACTTATACACGTATATGTCCAGGCACACGACCATTAAATTATGTGCTGAAAAACTGGACAGAAATAGCTGTTGTAGACGCAGGGTGTCAGTTAGTTGCTCCAGGAATAGTGCTACAGGGTCCACCGCAAACTTCTAATAATGAAACAGTAGTTAGAATTAAAACTCCAGAATTTCTATTTGATTCACTTGCATTTTCATTCTATAACGTTTCTATCTATAAAAATACAACAGAAATGACGAGGGTTGATTTAGATTCATTCAAAAACAAAATAAGTTTAGATAAATTATTCTTTAATTGCGTTTGTTTTATCGATTGTGAGGTGCATGTCTTATTTTGGGGATTTTGTGGTCCTAATAAGTTTAATTATAGAGAATCGTTGGCTTTTCGGTATAACTCCAGTAGTAATAATTGGTCAGGTTTCTGCAGATTCTCTGTTTTCTAACGATCAGTTGGTCAATATTCAAATCATTGGGAATATCATTGACTATATTCGTGGTGAGCTTTTTCATATTGGTGGTAGTTATTTTCAAAATGAAAACGCTAAAAAGAATTATACTATCTGTTCGTAAAGCAAAATATGAAGTTGATGTTGCACGAGAATGGATTATTAGCATTAACTTTAATACTATTAGGCATACGTTTTTATATACATATAAGCAAAATCTAACGATTGAATCCCCTATATCTCAAATAATGGATTTACCCTTAGGTTTAACAGGAGCAGATAAGTTAGCTTTAGTAGGAAAAAGAACGTTTTGGGTAACTACGGAAGACAAGGGGGAAATTAGATTTATTGTTGGTTGCATCTATAAAAATAACAAATGGTAAGATAATTACAGAAAGAACAGTTGTAAAGGCAGTAAGAGTATTTCTACGTTTTTCTGTATTAAAATGGCAGGAAAATAATAGACCATTAAAATTTGAAGAATCTATGACAGGGAATGCATACTTAGACATATATCGAAACTAAAATGTTTTGTTTTTTTTGTCCTGTAATTGTTTTTTTTCATATAAATCATTAGTAGTGTATATATGGCGGTCCTAGGACAGTACGAAAGTACGAGTCTACGACCCCCTAACTCCCCCCTAAATATTGCATAAAAATATGTAAAAAATAGCATATTTTATACTATTTTTTACATAAAATACTGATAAAAAATGAAAAAATTGTAGTTTTCCAACTATATAGTGAGATAATACTACATAAAAATACCCATACTCTTTAACCACTAAGCCATTACGACTTTTGATAAAAAAAAATTGATTATATAAACAATCAATTTTCATTTGACCTGTGTTATTTTAATAGAGTTCTTGAGATAAGTTCTTATCATTACTCATTGAATATTATATGATAGGTAAAAGAGCTTTGGTTTAATAAATATTGTTGATTCAAATGTGTAGTGCATTCAAAATGGAGGCTTTGGAAGCTCCAATGGATTATGAAGGTGAGTATGTATAATAATTATTGTAAATTAATCGATTATCTTTTAGACGAGTTTGACGTTTCTGATCCAACCATTGATTTACCACATTCTATATGGATAGATATGGTAGATATACATAAGCGTCTTCTGACTGCGGTACCAAAAAAATAGAAGGGATTTTTGGAAGGAGAAAGTTGATGATTTTTATAAAAATCACTTTAGAAACACTAAACCACCATAAGTTGTAAACTCATATAATAACAATAATTGATATTTCCTTTGTTTTAAGTGATGACAAGGTTTCTAAAGCTGCTGATGAAGTGATCGATGAAGTTTATAATGATGATGAAGCATCCACTTCAAAAACAGCAAAACCAATAAAGATATCATCAAAATGCAAAAATGAACATCAAATAATTGAAATAATGAAGAATAGCCTTATTGTTAGCAATCAGAATGCTGGATCCATTGAAACAAGTATTTTGGAAAACCTTGAACAAGCAAAAGAAGTAATTACATCAATCAGCAATCAATTGGAGTACCATCAGAAACAAGCCCTTAAATGTGCTATTCGAGCTGGTCAATGTCTGCTAAGGATAAAAGAGTTGTGTGCAATTGAAAGTAAAAAGTTAAGCTTGTTTTTAAAGGAATGTGGTATAAATTGGGATAAATCTTATGTATATTTTTTAATTTCATTTTATAATCTGAGTAAAGAATACCCTAAAATAAGTAACCTCTCTCTTTCTATTCATTTTGTTAAGGTTAACTATAAAAAAATGAAGTTAGCAATTTTATCTTCCAATGAAGAGAAACAATTCTGGAAGAGTATGTAAATTTCAAGGTTAAAGTGGTACGGCGTACCACAATGTCCTTGATAATAAGAAATTATGTAAAAACTTTTTAGTTTGAATAAATAAAAAGATCTCTCACATTATTTTAAGTGTTAATGTTTTAATAAATAAAATAGTTTACTTTACTTTAAATAAAATAAACATGAAATACTAGGTACGCAGTATTTCGCTCCTAATGAAAAATCTTTATTGACTTAAAGAAACAGCAACAGATATTTAAAACTATGAATGAAAATTTCAAAAAATATGAAACACTGATAACAGAATTAGTAAGATCTGGTCATGTAAAATTTAAAGGTATTCTATGATGTCCGTGAGCTAATGTTGTGTGTCCATCATCCAATATATACCTCTTGTCATCAAAATTAGATAAAGCAACTTTTTTTTGTTCTATGGTATAAACGTTGAGTTTTTCTGATTTAAACATATTATAAGTAGCATATGTTTGAGTCTCGTTATCCAAAACTTTTTTCCATATTAGTAATTGGTGGCTATTTGTTATATGAGAAGGTACTCCTTTTTCTCTTTTCTTTAACTCTGTCTTATCTTGATGTTCAATTGTGTAACAATACATTTTAGCTCTCAGTCCAATAAATATTGTTACTATATTCGCACCTGTTTCTATCTTAAAGCAACCCAATTTCATCTTATTTTTAGGCTGAATACCAAATCTGTTATCTTCAGAAAAGTTAGAAGTATCAAACCATTTGTCAATATCGCTTGCGTTCGATGATTTCATCATTGTATCATTCTTTATATCCTCATAGAAGTCTTCTGTTTTGATCTGAAGCATTAAGCCATCAGTATCTGTTTGTACAATTTCAACTTTATTACCCCATTTTGGTTTCAAATACTCATACACAAACTTAAACATTTT